>JAPMOR010095341.1:10980-140124 GCA_026543865.1 Argiope aurantia | reverse complement strand
GAGAGAGAGAGAGAGAGAGAGAGAGAGAGAGAGAGAGAGAGAGAGAACACATATTCACAAAGATTAAAATGAAGTGACCCACGCGAGCTAGAAATACAAGCATTCACGACCATATACAGTTTTCGTTTGAGTTCCAGTTTGGATTTCGGCTTTTGTTTGCCGCCTTTTCTATGATTCTTCCTTTCGGAGTTTAAGACAGATTGCAGTTGATCCTGGAACCAACATCTATTGCTTGTAGAATATACTCCACTTATGTGACGGTTATTCGAAAGTTGTTCTTTTTTAGTTAACCAGATCCCTCCTGGAGGCACCTCGTAATTAAGGTTGAGAAGCTTCCTAAATGGTGATTTGTTTTCTTCACCTTGGTGGGTACAGAAAAAAATGGGGTCTGTCTCCTCCCATCGGTGATGGGACGTACTTCCCGAGGGAAGAGTTGTACAGTGGCCATTTATGGCCAATAGGACTCAACCACAGTTACCGCCAGTGTTGCTGTTGCGGTGGTCTGGTCAATCATATTTTTCAGTGGTTACTCCGATTCGGGCCGGTCGGAGTAGCCAGTTAATGTTTGATTGACCATTTGTTATCTTACCTTTTAAACTATTGTTGTTGCTTTTTAACAAAGGAATTTATTACTTATATCTTGATATTCATGCACATCTTTAGTGAGAAATTGATTATTGAAGTCGAATGCGGTCCAATCCACCCATAACTATTTTCAAATACGTTTTGTTAATGGCACAATTTCTTTTTTAAAAAGAATTTTAAGTGTTTCGGTTTCATCTTCGTTCAATATGGATAGCAAAAGAAACATTTGCGGCAACGTAATGCTTCATTACTTTAAAAATTATGGAAGTGCTGGTGTATGCCCATATCGACTGTCTGCAATTAGTTTGAGATTTAGAGATGGAAAATTTAACTTGAAAGATGAAGACCACAGCTACCAGCTAACATGGATATATGCATATGAACCTGATTACGGCAATGCTCCTTGAAAATATACTATATAGTTTCCCTAGCGATTGAAAGTCACTAACATTCCCATTACAATGGTTCATAACCACTCTATCAGAATGGGAATTATCAATCGACGTGAAGTTTGAGTTCCACACTTATTGACGGAGACCAACTTAAGTGCGATTTGCTTTTCTAACTACATGAAATCTTTTACTAAAGAGGGTTGTGGCTGCCTATTACATAAAAGTGTACGTCGAAAACGTACTTATTCTAAGACCTAGGGAATTTTTGTCAATTTGGCGAGTGTTTATTTTTCAAAATGGGCTATCAATTTTACAAAATCAACTCTTCTTCAAAAGCCATCTTAACTCATTCATTCATGTCAAACAATTTTCGTCCACAATACAGGGTGATTCATAAAGAAGTATATATTTTCCAAATGTTATAAAACAGTAACAAAGACATGAACCACCTTAGCGTAAAGTAGATGTGCTCTTAAAGTTTGTGTCTCGCCCTTGACAGAAGTCAAACATGTGTGTCAAGCGACTAGTCATTCGAAATGGCGGCGTCTGAAGTGGAGAAGGCATTCTATGTTCTTCAGTTTAGCAAAACAGAATTCGCATCTCTTGTGCTATGGCATTTGCGATCACAATTCATAAAAGAAGTGAAAACTACAGGCTGTTTGTGCAAAGGGTTTAAGTCCTGGAACGATTGACTGTATCACAAAACGTCATTCAACGAAACCGGCAAAATCAACGGAGTGGGGTCGTGCAGATTTTTCAGCCAACCGTCTGGAGAATTTTGAGAAATAAGCTGAAAATGATTTCATACGAAGTGCAGGTGTTTCAAATTCTGAAGGATTTTGACAAATAAAAGCGTTTTGAATTTTGTGCCTTTATACAGCTTTCGTTTTGAAAATGATGATTTTGTCAATCACTTAGTTTTCATTGATGAAGTAACATTTCATGTCGGTGGGAAGGTACACAAGCATAATGTTCCCTTTTGGCGAAGAGAGAATCACAAGTTTATAGTACAACACATTCGAGATTCCCCTAAGGTAAATTTGTTCTATGTAGTGTCTAGAAAGAAAGTGCACGGTCTTTTCTAAGGGGTTACACATAGAACGTCTGCGACTGTCTTTTAAAAAACTTAAAATACCCCCCCCCCCCATACAATTTTGTTACAGGTGACATAATATCTTACAATATTCTTGATTTATATTGCGTTGAAATTGCATACTTTATAGATCACTCTGTATAAAGGATGTATTTCCATAATTGACTGCTAGCTATTTGCCTGAAGTCACCTTAAATTAACACAATCCGAATTGAAATTTTTATTTGAAATATTTTACTACAAATTCAAAATTGGTAAAACCACTTTCAATTCACACCTATACCTGAAGTGGAACACTTTTAAGCTAAAGATCTTTCCGAATGTTTTGCAAGGTTAAGTTTTACGTTTAAATTCAATAAGGGAAATTCGGTATTAGCCGTCGAACAAACCACAGCCGAGCATTCGTTTGTGAAATATATGAAAGTTGCCAAAAAAAGTAACAAATTCTGCTCTCAAGAAGATGTACAATCCTTTCTAATCGAAAATTTCTAGCACAATGAAAAATAGTTTTCAAAGAAGTAAATTACAAATCTGAAATGTATGTAGATTTGTTTTTTACTTTTCAGTTTTTAAGAATGGTTTCGTCTGAAGGGTTTAAAGGTTCTTTTGACATCGTTTATTACACAAATAATTAAAATTGTTGGCAACAAGTTTTTGAAATGTGATTCTATAGAAAACTCGACGTATACTTGGATTCTTTGATTACCAAATCCATCAGTCAACATATCTTCTTATTGATATGGTTTATAATTTTGGAGCAGCATAAGACGACTCAGATGTTAGCTTATTGCTCTGGTATCGAGCCACGATATCATGTAAAAATTACTAAATTTTTTCTCTATAGATTTCGCGTACCATCAAAAAGGGGAAGTTAATCTGACTGTTAAAATATGAGAGATATAAAATGTGAAGACAAAATAATTTATTTTTCAATAAAAGTAAATTACTTTCTAACAGAATAGATCACTATCGATCATTTTTCATCTTTTTAAATGAAAATAATTGTGAAAACTTTATTTCTGAGAACTTTATTTCACTTCAAAGTTCTTATAGCACTTGGAATAACGAACTTATTAATGAATTATATTGGCATTTGAGATCAATGGCGATGGACTTGGATTAGTTTCTTTTTATCTGTAGAAAATACATATGAGAACGATTTTCATCACCCAACGATAAAATGACCAAACTATCCAAGACCACACCGAACAAATCGGTTTACTGTGTATGGCTTCAAAATACTTGATATTTTATATTTCCATTTGATTTCAATACCTGAATACTTGATATTTTTGATAATTTTGCCCATTATATAAAGCTATTAGACTTTTCTATTCCATTTACAGACATATTGAACTGTCATTTATAGATGACAAATGGGAATGAGGATATAATTTGTGTATTCTTATTTTAATCTTAAAACAATTTAATTTAGAAAATTCCAGATTATCAAATTAAAATTGAATGAATCCCCAAATAAATATCAAACGTGTATATAGTATATATAATTTAAAATTCAAATTCAGTCGGATGCATCCAGTTGAATAAATCTTCATCTATTCAAATTTCAATATTTGTCAAATGGTAATTCAAATCTAAGGCTCACTCAATTTTAAATGAATGATTCATTTGCAATTCTAGATCATTCACAATTTTTATCTGCAAAGCATTAAATATAGGTTTGGAATTTTACTATGTTAAGGAAAAAATAAATAAATGGAAAATTCATTTTAAGTAAAAATGCGACGAAAATGAATGGAATAATTTGAAATTAAAATTCATCTATTATCAAAAAATTCATCTATATGAAATCATCTACAACGTTGAAATTTTGTTTTATAGATATGAGGAATTTCATTGAAGTTTCTGGATGGCGATGTTTTGTTTTCCTCGAGAATAATGGTTTCCCTATTCGACCAAAAAAACATCTGCTTATACGCTTATGGTACAAATTGATCCATTGAATACATATAAACTCCCGCCAGTATGGTGTGGAAATTTAAAGATGGGCGTGCTATCACTAGACTGTTCTAATCATCTACAGGGAGAGTCAAAAGAAAGTGAACACCCATGATTTAGAAAATGTGTTATTGCAAATATATTATTGACTTATAATATAAGGTAGATATACACAATTATTAACTTATTTAAGCAGAATCGAATAACTTATAAACATTCAATTAAAATAAATTACATAAAGAAATAACTCTACTTGAACCTAAGAATATCCAATTTTATGCGTCAAAAAAAATTAAACACTCGTAACTGTTTCTCCTACAAACATTTTAATTTTATAGATATTAACATTTTTTTCTCAGAAGATATTGATATAAGTTAAAGTCGTATATTCTGCCCCAATTTATGTAAATTTCTAGAAAAATCTGGGAAAGAAATGCGCTAGAAGCGAGAAAATTGATAGTAAACGTAAAGGAAATTAGTAAATGTTTACATGAAATATATATAAAAAAATTTTCAAAGTAGCCATTGCACAGGCGAGAAAATTCTTGACAAATATTCCAAATACAAACAGATTAAAGTTTTCCCGACAACAGGTAGACCAAGACGACTTACTGATGCAAAGCGAGAGCAGTAGTACGAGAGATCAAATCCAGCTGCAAGTGCTGTTAAAATATCTCAAAGCATCTCACAAAGATCAGCGAAGACAGTAAGTACAATCACTGTCAGGAGGACTGTTCATGAACATGGGTTACATGGCAGGATTCCACTTAAGAAATTCTTCATCACGAAATTGAGCCAAAAAAAGTCTGCTGTTTGTCAAAAAGTACTTTAATAAGGATTTAGATTTTTTTAGTAATATTTTATTTAGTGATGAGGGGGGAAAAAAACTAAATTATTTGGCACACAGAAGCTTCCAAAAATATGAAGACCAAAAAAAAGGAAGAATCCAGCTATAAGTATTCTGTTAAGATAATTATACCGAAGGGTGAATTCGTTGACATCTGGGGGGTGTATGGTGGCAGCAGGTATCTAATTTAGTATTTGTCAAATCTACAATGAACAAGATGGACAACCTAAATATTATTAAAAAAATGTTGTCCTAGTGTTGTGAATCTGGGTCTGTCACAAAGCTGGATCTTCCAACATGCCAAATAACATCAAAGATTTTGAAAGAATAGTAACTCTATTGTGTTGCAAAGACTTTGGGACATCTTCCATAGTCACCTAATCCATATTCCATTTAAAATTTAGGGACTTAAGAAAAATGTTCGTCAAAGAAACATTTCTAATGAGGAAGAGTTGAAACAAATTGCCATAGAAAAATGGCAAAAAATCCCTCACGAACTAACAAAAAAAAAACTTGTTACAGCTATGTCTATACAATAAAAGGCAGTGATAAAATCTAAAAGACTGCAGACAAAATATTAATATTACAGCTTTCATTGTTTTTGTCGGTTTCATTATTCTCTGTTTACTTTTTTTTTGACGAATGAAATCTGATGCTTTTCTGCTTTAGTTGAATTATTTTCCTTTGCATTTTGATTTAATTAAACATACAAGTTGTTAAATGATACATTAATAAGTTAATAATTGTATATATCTACTTTATAAGTCATTAATATATTTGTGATAAACATTTTGTATAACAATCATGGGTGTTTACTTTCCTTTGACTCCCACTGTTATTTAATTACGCATGCATTTCAAAAAAATGAAGCCCATCCAAAATTATCCTAATATAAATTTAAAATAGTAAATTAATGTAATTAAATAACGGAATTTCAATAAATTGTCTTATATGAGATATGCTTTCTGCAATAATCTATTTTCATCGAAAGCGTCTGTTTTTTTAACACATTGCGTAAGGTACACTGCGCGCTCAATGTGCTCCCGGGACCCGCACATTTTTAATTCACATTTGGTATTATATTTACATAAAATATTTTAAATATTACTATATATTTTATACATGTGTATTTATTGTATAATATTTTTTACATTTAAACTAGTATTTATTTCAGAGACTTGCATTATTATTCATTCTAGAGACTTGCTTTAGAGTATTAAAGCCTATTCCCCTGTGCAATGGTGGTCGGCACGATTTGCAGCAGTATCATGTTTTAAGAGATTAAGGACCGTTCACGAATTTTCTCGTGTTTCGCATCCCATCTGTTACGACTACTCACGAGTTTTCTCGTGTTGCTCGTCCTGTCTGTTATTGCTTCATAAATAACAAAATGACGATGATTTTAGAACGTATAAGTTTGCCCGAAAAAACGTGTTGTCCCAGGCGTATGGCTTATGTCTTAGATTTCTTTACTGTCTTTATTGTGTTAAATATTTGCCTCTGGTTGGTTATGCATCGATTTAGCGGAAAAACAGGAAAAGACAATCTCTTGCTCAAAACGAGAAATCTCGTGACCCGTACGAAATGTGTTAAATACAACATTATTAGTTTGATGTTTTTCAAAATTTCAATTCAAAACTGAAATTTAGTTCTTGTTTTCAAGTTTCAGATTCAAAAGAATCTTATTTCTTTTACTATGACTTATTTAACAATAATAAACAGATTATATATATTATATATTTGATTATACATATCAATTGCATTTGATTACTAGAGCTTTTTATATATTTTAAAAAAAGAAAATATTTATTCCTAAGTTTTCCAAAAAAAGTTCAAGAAGTATAACATTAATGCAAATGGTAATACACACTTAAGTGCTTGTACCGAATGGACCGAATTTTTGTTTATTTTCTTCCGAGTCAATTGTCGATCATCGTTCCAGTGATTGAGAAGAAGGCCTGGATTCCGAAGTTTTAGTTTTTCTTCCATGAAGGAAGCTTGTTTCTCTTTTTGTTACTTGGCAAGCCTCCCAATCACCTTCCTTTTTCGTCTTTTTGTTCTCGGCTGTCCTTTTTAACGAAGAGAACAGAGTCGATTACAGCGAGGTGATTGGATGGCTTTGATGTCGCCGCTAATCCACGCTGAATAGACTGGAAAAGGTGATGGATAAATCCTGAGGCAATCACATAAAAATTAGGGGTTGACTGTTTCGGCTTCAATGGGTTGATCGTATTTATTATTTACAAAGGAACTAACAAAATTGGCTAGACAACAGTGCAGTTTATTGATTGGATTCTATATTTAGAATGTAGAAGAGATATTAAAATACAGCATATTATTCATTATATTCTTATATAAGTAACGTAATTTCGCAGATGTGTGGCTGGAAAAAAAAAGACAAATTTAGAATTAGCTGCAATTTAATTTCCGTTGGGAGCAGACGGTTTGTACATCGTTTGCCCGAAGCATGAGAATTGCAGTAGTCCGGAATTTTTGATTTGTATATGAATTAGTAAGTGGAATTAATCATATCTATACCCAAGAATTGTATATGAATAATATATTGGAAAAAAATTCTACCATAAGGAAAAATTACCTTAGATTTAAAGAAATTTAGAAGCCATTTTTGCATATTTGAAAGATGTGTATTCATATTTCGCGAAGTGATTAAGATTGGAGATAATAGCGTTCCTATGGAAAAGCAAATCATGTTTGCTTTAATTACTCCATGTAAATTTCCAGCCCGTAATTTATCTTCCTGATTAGATAATGTGAGTTAGATAGGAGTCGGAACATATTTTTCAAAAAGGACGAAGAAGGCAATATTAGAAGCTTAACGAGTTTCAACGAGCTTTGAAATAGGATAAAGGGAAAGTGAATCTTCTTTTCATCATATTGTTGGAAGGCGTGGTAGGAATGTATCCACTGTATATCGCTGAAACGGTGATCATAGCTACGTGCGATCTGAGGAATGCTAAATGAGGGTGGAGCATCGATTATTACTGAGTAGAAAGACCATCACATGGCTATGTCATATCGCACAACATGTATATATACTGTCATGAAGATGTAAGGCACAACGCCGTTAATTTAAATCAACAATTATATTTATTAAAACGAAGCAACTCGCAGCAGCATGAGACTGAGAACTTACCCATCATTGGGATACAGCTTTTAAACGTATATAGAATGTTTGAGAACAATCCAATTGGAATATTTGAGAAAAATCTAGAACCTTCCAGATCTTAGATAAACAAAAGATAATTTAAATAAAAGAATTTCAAACTTTGGATAAAACACAGTGGCTGGGATTCGAATCACAGATTAACCAATCTTAAACGAGATGCTCTGCCTAGTCACGGTGGTTTCTACTTTTCTGGTTTATGCTTGGTAGGATTGTATCTACTGTACTCAATTGCTGAAACTGGTGATCATAGTTACGTGCGGTCTAAAGAATGCTAAAATACAGTTGCACGCGGGTTATTACTGAGAAGTAAGACCATCAGGTGGCTTGTGGCACATAGTACAATGTATACAGGCACACACACGCACACGCGCGATCCGCATAGACTGCATCTGCACCAGAAGTTTTGATCTGGCAACAATATGCCATGATGGCAGGAGTTTTCGTTACTTCACAGCACATAAACACATCAAAATGGTGAATGAATTGTACTGCTATTTTCTATCAATAATCCAGGGGACGTTTTCCAATAAAGTTAAGCCTACATGCTACCTCCATTAGTAGGAGATTTTGTACGAGATCTGTACGATATTGTTTTAATATTCGGATCGCCGGCCTATATAGTGAAAATATTAGGCATTTTGTGCTAGTAGGGGCAGCTGTCAACCAACAAGCTTTATACGGTCACTATGCTGATGTTTCGAAATCCTCAGGGTTTTTCTCTATTGAGCGCATGTGGAAATTGTTGGATGACAATCCAGTGTCGTCATCATCCACAATCAGCACCCACTTTTCTTGCTCTGCCGGATCAAATGCAACAGGGATGTGACTCTATCCGACAAAGTGGTATATATCACCAGTATAATACAATAGATATGCGTTTGCATGCTTGCATTCACAATGATCCGATTCAAACCATCATTAGAAATTCTTTTCACGCATACCTTAACCGAGACCTTGTAACTTAGATAAATGTTACCTAAACAAAGACTTGGACTAAATTTCATTCCTCTAAATTAGTTTTTTCCCAGCTTTGAGATTTCATGTTCCAATAGTGCATTATTCACATTAATAAACAAACGTATCAATCAAAGAGCAATCTGGTTATAGCAAGGAACGCTATGATGTCATTCGACTGATTTCCAGGCGAGAAGTTCATGTACATAATGAACAAAAATTATGTAAAATTTTTGAAGCAACATGGTTTTAACGTCTGGCATTTTGAAAGAAACATAAAATCGCATCTAAATAATCTAACCGAAATTAAGTATAACCAATATTCTCGGTGAATCATTACGCCAACTTTTGGATTCCGTATAGGAGAGATTTTACGAACATTCAAAACTGAAGACTTCCCGATTGTTGTAAACATTAGTGGTCCACCTCCATGGCAGGAGTCGTCTTTCAGTTTTGTAGATGATTTTATGCACTTCCTGAAACCAGCACCATCAGACGTGATGTTTAAGAAATGTTTTTATGAACATAGACAACAGTATCATTCTTTTCAACCTGTTTATACAGATGGTTCGAAATGTGGTAATAATGTTGGCTCAGCAGCAGTTTTTCGTAATGCAATAATATCCGAAAGACTTCACCCTTTCTGTTCTGTTTTTACATCCGAACTTTATGCAATATATCTAAGTCTTCAAAAAATTGCAAAGTCATCCCCCTCTAAATTTATTATATATACTGACTCTAAAAGTAGTATTGCAGCTTTTAAGAATGTGTCATCGGAAAGTCATCCCTTAGTTCTAAATAGTTTGCACATATATAATTCGCTAAAAAATAATTTCTCGATTAAATTCTGTTGGATTCCTGGGAATGTTGGAATTTGTGGGAATGAAAAAGCTGACAAGGCAGCAAAAAGCTCAACCTTGTTGAAGGAAAATTTTGTTCCATTATCCGATGCATTACAAGCAATAAAAATAATTCAAAGTAAATTCTGGCAAGCCACGTGGGAAAAGCTATCTATGAATAAACTTTTTCAAATACAGCCATCTGTCAGGGGTTTCAAAAGTAAAATTCTGACTAGAAAGAAAGATGTCATTATCAGGAGACTTCGAATAGGCCACATCTATTTAACCCAAAAATATCTTTTGCACTCTGATCCTGCACCACTTTATGATGAATGCAATTGTGTTTTAACGGTTAAGCATATTCTGTGTGAATGCCAAGTTTTTAGTACACAACGACAAGTTCACTTTGGAGCAACTGTTTTTAACTTAAATGACATTTTAGGAGATAACCCTCATCCAAATAATTTTACTTTTTTAAAAGATATTCAAATTTTACATCATATTTAATTGTACTTTCTTAAAATGTTTTAATTTTTAACACGAAACCCATGTTTAACAAATGTTGGCGCAGCATGATCAAATCTGGTCCTTGCGCCATAAAAACCAACTAACCAATCGGTGAATCAGCTGTTTAAAAAAGTATTATGAATGGGTACTTACATTCAACATTATAGATTTTATAAAGATTTGATATGAACTTCGCTACTGAAATAGAGATAATATCTCGACATTACATTCTGAAGCTGCATTCAAGCAACTTAGAGAGATTAATTCAGTCAGTTGTTGAATATATTCCAGATTCTCTTAATTTTCAAGGTCCGAAAATGCTAGGAAATTTTACCTACAACGTCAAATTTAATTTATTCTAGGCCATCATCTTTAGAAGATCCTCAATAGAATCAAACTTCGAGTTCATGATCCTTAAGCTCGAAAGCTGGGACATTCATCCATTTAAACAATACGGACTCAACTTCTGTATGAAATATAATAATAAAAAAATAAAGTACATTAAAATCCATCCTGGTATAACGAATTTCCTAAGCTCTATTTGAATGCACTTATTTGTAAATGGAGCTACTTGAAAGCAAATTTGATTTCTTAGATATGTTTTTCATTGTATGTTAATCTGTGCAAGATTTTTTTCTATAGTGTCCCGTATTAAAAGAAAACATAAACAATGATATCTTTCAAGGATTGTTGAAAATTTTTTGATTTTACTTAGAGTAAGTTTTTATTTTCTCTTCATTCATCGATAAGATTATCCAGAGTTAGATCTGGTATGAGAATCACTTTTGCACCTTTTGCTAGATACTCTGGCTATTTTTATTGCCATCGTTATGCGGAATTCTGTGCTCTATATCCCAGGTGAATAAAAGCAAACCAAAGAGAAAAAAATTGAATTATCCTTTGAATATCCGTTGCTGTCCGAAACTTCGTTTTCCCTTCGCTAATTTGATCCGAGAAGCTTCAAAGAAACTAGACATCCTCATCCATTAAAGAGACATCCGAACAGATGGATGGACCACTTTTTTTTTCTTTTTTAACTTTCCTCTACCTTCTATGAAGGTTTTAGTGAGGGGAATCATCCGCGTGATCACGTGATGTGATTACCTCGATGGAAATTATGATGGAAACTAAATGCATCGTACACAGAATGCAGTAAATGGATTTTCGTCACCACAAATAACGAAATATAGAGAGAAAAGAATGCTTCTTGGATAAAAAATAGAAATAAATCTACGAAGAGTATCACTTTCATGTGTTATGGCGTCGCTCCTGTCTGTGGTTCGACATCTTTTATGTCGAAAATCGATTTTTGCCTTTCTTTCGCGAGACTAAATAAATCAGTTCTATTGTTTTCAAGAATTACACAGAAGATTACTTTTCTTGGAAAGATGAATGTAATATTTAGTTTTTTTTATTACCTCTAATGTTCTATATCATTCTAATTGCTTTTAAATTGTAAATGTGTGTTTCAAATAAATTTTAAAATATAAATAAATTTTTTTTGCGACTTCATTTCAGAGCAAACTAAAGTCATTTACATCTCGATTTCCTTATATTTATCGACATTATGGAAATTTTCATTCAGCTCCTTAATATAATGAAGAAAATCAGGTATCCATTTCGGATTTGTTTCATTTGGTCAAATGTATTTGAAAATTGAAGCTTGTCGACATTTCTATATTAGGACTATTCATATAATTTATCTAGCTTGTGAGTGCTAGAATTATCTAGCTTACCACGATACCGATAATTAAGAAAATCAACGTTTTGACCTAAAATTTAATTCAGTGTTATATTTCTTGTAATAAATGGCATTCCAGATTTCTTTTATTTAGTTCTTTGGGTACTTTAGTTATTGCATTTGCAGAGCTCTATAGAATGCCGACTTCTGGTGTGACCCATCTAGAACACCAGCTTTTTAGCTTTTTATCCTATTCACAACCAGTAAAACACCATTGCCGAATTAGTGACCAGCTGCAATAGAACTTTGTACCATTTAATGACATACTGTACTTGTACGACTCGATACAAAAGTGTTTGCGTACTTGTATTGAAAATCATAGACTGCAATGGTTATTAATGTACTACCATTTCGAATTTAAAATGTATCTTCTTGCACAATCTGCGATTTCACCTGTGACCTCGGAATTTTATAAAATGGATATATTACCGAGATATATGCTTTGCTTAAATTTAATTCATCTAAGCTAATATCATCGTGGAATTTCCTTTCCCATTAATGCTCATATTTATTAACAATCGACATATAACGGGAAAAAACGTATTTATGCATGTTTTATCCATTCTGGTTCTTTAATTTAAACCTCTTTTCAAAAAATTTTTGCCAGGATTTTGATAATTGATGATTTGAATTTGATACTGTATAAAGTTTTTCGTCTCCTTCATTTGCGTAACATTTAAAAGGAAACTGCTGTTTGAGGAGTTTGTATTATTTCTTTATTTTCTGATTTATCTTGTTTTGTACAATTTGACCGGAAACGGCTGTCAAATATAATACTTGACTTTTTCGATCAGCTGGTTCACTAAGAATTTTGGTTCCGCATATTTTCAATTAAATCTCATATACATAACTAGATATTCACAATTCGCTAAAGAAATAATGATTTCATCAAGAATAAATCAATGCCCATTTGATGAAATATTAGAGTTCTATTTATTGTGTATATGAACCATCTTAACTATATCACTATCATCTTATTCATTATAAGCAAAACATATACTAAACAGAAGGTTTTCTTAAACTTTTAACGCTAAAAAAATACCGCAATTAAATATTTGAAATTAAAATAATTTTTATTGTTTCATTAAAGTCATAATGCAATCTTTTATACGAAAACTAGTGAAAAACAACATTTTTAAAATATTGCCAAAATTCGAGGAAAAATTGCTCGAATATTAAATTAGTATAAATGATAATTTTTTTAAATTTTAAAACGGTAGGAAAAATCTGCATTCTGAAATATTTCCAGGCGTTACTGTGGAATAACACCTAATTTTAATTTTTTTTAGTTGAAATTTTAATTAAAAATATATCGCTCCGAAATGCACATTGCCACTTTCCAAAATACCTGTTCAGATTTAGTATTTCTTGATCTAAGGCCTGTCTTGGAAAGCATCAAATTATGCACATACATTGATCTTTATTACTAAAAGAGAAAGAAATATACAGATTTCTTGTCAACGAGTGAACAAGATACCTTATTTTGTTTCTTCGAATTTTAATGGACGAGGGACAATTGGTATGGAAAATGAAAATTGGTCAGATAGGACAACCAGTTAAAAGTGGTACAATGGTGTAAATGTTAGAAATTTCTATTTTACTATATTTACTTAATTTTTGAAGTAAGACATATTTATTAAACCAGGCGAATAATTGCATTATCACGATGAACAACTCTTGAACAGAAAGTTGCCACTCCTGAAGTCGATAAATCTACTCGTATATTAGAACATTGCGATATATATTTAAGACTGTTGCCCTCAATTACCCATTGGTACGGTGACGTCGAAACTCGATTCTGTGGAAGATCTGTATATTCAGAAATCAACTTCGTCCCAGCCAAAGGCCATCTGGAACAGAAGTACGGTCGCGAAGAGAAGCACAGGCACCACTTGTAGGGTTGAGGCCAAAATTTTAACACCAAACTCTTTGAGAGGAACACTATACAATGTGTAAAAGCAACAGAGTATCTAATCATCATGCCATCCATTCAAGTCAACATCATCTGAAAGTTGCTCACTCCACCGCTTTCCATTTGAAATGCTACATATCGCATTAACGGATTCATTATAGTATAACAAAAGAAATGTAATAGCAAACAAAATTTACACTTAATAGTAGATTCGTATTGAAGAAAATATGGATAATGTGGTGAAGCTTTATAAGCCAGATAACAGCTACGAGACACGAGTAATTGCTTTTGTCTAGTGGTCATGTTACTCGGCTACTAACCCAAACGTTCCGAGTTCTGTCTTCGCAATAACCAAAATTGCTACAATAGTATAGCCTACACATATTCGAACAGAATGAAATAAGCTTAACTTTCTGGCTCTTGGTGGTAGGAGTTTATTGCTGTGTTTGTGATTTGGAGGTTCAGGACTTAGATGCATATTGGATATATTTGAGAAAAGTCGAAGAAAAATAATTAGAATTCGGACGATTAGAAATTAAAAGATTTTGGACACCGACTGTAGCTCTGTTTGATTTCAAAACCGTGGCAAATGTTTGAAAATATTGGAAATTTTATTGCTTATATGTCCAAGGATAGCACTAGCTTGTTTAGGCCAACGTTTGGCCATAGTTTCTACATAAATTATTTAACAATACGAAGATGCTTGGAGTTTAGCACGTGCCGCATATCTAAATACACTGTGAAAATTGTTTTTCGACTTATAAAGACATGGGAATGCAACTGAGAGAAAAAAAAAAAAACATTGCAAATATTTCGCCTTTAGGAAGTTAAATTGTTAATCAACTTCTTCTAGGACCTCAACAGACCTTAACTTCAAATCGAAAACTACTACTAACTTCAAATCGGAAAATATCCTATTAATTCAATAGATTCTTAACTCCTTATTTTTTAGAAAATGAATGAAATATGAACGAAAAAGAACTAAAAATCCTTTCTGCACTGAATGCTAGGTAGGATTTCAGCAAAAATTTGTCAATATTCTCATGAAAACCGGAAATACTTTTAATATACGCTGAAGTCCATCATTCCATGTACTCAAAGATAATAAATTATGATGAGACCACTTTGGGAAGCCGTTATATTAGCATAAGTACCAAAATCCGGTAAAGGAATTTTACTCTCTCCTAAGAACCGAAAATAGGTGAAAGAATATATGTTTCGAAAGAAAAGGGGGGGGGGAAGTAATTATGGAGACAGAAGAAAGGGTATCGGTTTCATGTTCTTTGGCATCCCCTCCTTTCTTCTGTCGGTCTGTGTGTTCCGCGTCAAAGATCGATTTTCACGTCTTTTGCTAGATTAAATAAATTAGTTTTATCGATGCCAAGGAATCGAACGGATTGCGTGTTCTTTCATTCTTTTTCTCAGTCGGGGTATGATGAATGCCTGAAACTTTTGTGTGTTTCTTGCTTGTTTTTAATTACTTGCTTCTTTGAATCGATAAAATATATGGAAACTCGTGTTCTGATTTTAAAAACAAGCCGCTAAATGTGTTAATTGTATTGATTCTTTTCACATCTTTTTTTTTAATTTGTGGGACAAAAGCCGTGAGAAAGATGAAATAATTAAAGAATTTAAATGGCTTAATATTTATACTTGCTACTAAACATGCATTTATGTTTTATAATTCGATATTTGAATTTTTAAAAAGTCGATTTCAGAAATCTAATATTAAAACCTACTTTTAAAGTTTTTTGTTTTGGTTATAGTGCACTTATCGTCTCTTAGTGATAGTTTAAATTGAAATAAATATGTTTTCAAGTAAGAGGCAAACGTTAATATTTCTACAAAAGCCATTTTCTTCACTGAAAATACACATGCTTTATATCTTTTTCTGTATTGAATTGAAATCTCAATGATGAATTATTTTGCAATTTGAATCATGATTTTCCCGTCATTCATCTTCTTATTTTAAAGACTTATAAAAGATATATGTAAAATAAGAAACTACATTACATATAATATAAAGTTAGCAATTTTCGTAATTGAAGATTAAAACTATACAAAGAAAACCCAAATATACCGAACAAACTAAATTATATTAAAACTGAATTTATCTTCATTCCCAGGAAATAAAACTGTCAAAAAAGTAATCGCCCTGACAAACTTTTTTCGAATGCAACTAAAATTAAAAGTTATGTTAATGACAGCACTTTTTAAAATTAGATTTGTGTGTAGACTAAATTCAATTCCCAGAAGTAAGAGTTAATATTTTTTTTTAGAAAAGCAGAATTAGAAAGCCTGATATATGGTTGTAAATTTTTAGAATAAATTTATGAAAATTCTTGACCCGAATACTTTTTAAAGGTAATATTAGTTATGAATCTATTATTTAGATAGTATTTCATCAATTTCTTTTCATTTGATATTTATAAATTTTTTATATATTTAATATACATTTAAAAGGAACTAAAGTTTGTTTTCTTATTTAGAACGAAAAATCAGCCATGTATTATTCTGCTTAATTTTGTCTAGGCAGAAAAGAAAAATGCAAGAAACGAAAATTTCTCTAACATATTTTTCATAATTTAAATTTATTGTTACTATATATAAGAAATATTAAATTTTAAATATTCATCCATAATATTTAAAAATAGCAGTTATATATACAATATTCTCAGAACTATACGATAACAAAGTTTTAAAATTGTTTTACCAATTAATATGAGTTTAATAGCTATCTTCAAGTAGTATCTTGGTGTATTTCGAAGGTATAATTTTGAAACTTTATTTTGTTGTTTTCTCCCATTATTTTTATATTAATCAATAATTGAAAATTCCGTACGTGTTTAAAAAAAAATTATTTGGGCATGCAATGCACTCATATCTTTCAGAATATATGTCGTTGATACATTGAATCAACGCTTCTATTCAATTCTAAAATTAAAAAAAAAATGGCTCCAAAATTTTTGCTGTTAGTTAAATAATTGGGTTTGCCTTAAAGTATGAAACTATATTGCATTTCCTCCGTAAAATTTAAAATTTTGATCCTTAGAAAGCGACACGACCTATTTCAATAACCATATCTTACAGAAAAAGTGAAAATTGAATTATCGACAACCAATAACGAATATTTCTGATTTTTTTCATGTGAAGTATCACATATGACCACTCAACCATAAGAAATTTTTAAAAACCAAATATTTATTAATGGGTGGCGAAAATTTCACTTTTTTTTGTATATTCCAGATTTTTTATGTTTTTATTATTTCGTAGTTCTAAAATTGTTACTTTCATTGGATTGGTGGTATTATATTGTTTTTCTGCATCAGAATTTGTCAAAATAGGTAAAACATGAATTTTCATTCAATGTTCCTTCTTATGATTTAAAGTTTTTAAAACATAATTTACTTGTAATGAAATAAATATAAAAATAAAATTTCATTGATTTCTTAAGTCGAAATCGATCATTACTTTTTTAGTAGCGTATTTTTTTATTTTCATGTTATGTGTCAAATTACAATAGAGAATATTTTGAGTCACAATTATATGCGGTATTTTATAATGTTTAAATTATTTTTAATACGAGTATAATATTTTTTGTGTTTTCCTCACAAAGTAAGTGTTTCAATAAGGAAAAAAATTTAAAATAGTTTGATAGTTTTACAAATTTATACTCAAAATCTTTGACGAGTTCTTAATAAAGTAAATTTTCAGAAATAATATATTTTAAATTTTCTTAAATATGCTAAGCAGAATTAACCACAACCCCCGATAGACATCAGGATTGTGAATTAACCCAAACAAGTTTTTCAAATAACGTTTAAACAAACAATCGAGAAATTAAAAATATCAAGCATTGCTAAGAATTTAGTAAATATTTTTTCTAAGCCACAACAGATGGCGCTAGCTACTTTTATTTAAGCTTGTCTTGTCCTGTCAATATTGTTTGCTATTTAGCATTGCGTGTGAATTGAAAGCACACATTTTTCCCTACATATTTTATTCATAGGTACATGAACAGAATGTGCACATAAAGAACTCTTGATGAAATGTCCAACAATTGATGCGCAGTATTCATACATTTATTTACACATATACATTAAAAAACGAACAAAAAATCAGTAATGAATCCATTTTAGAATGAAATAATATTAGAAACAATGCAATCACATTGTAATTAATCCAAAGGATTTAAAAAAAACACCATTAAGTCTTTATATTATATATGCCGTCATTTTAAATTCCATACTGGAATTTATGCAGTTTCTTTTCATTGATTTTGAAAACACTGATATGACATTTAGCAAAACGTCTTTTGCTGAAATTAGTTATAATTAAACTAAGAAAACAATTTTAATTAGTCAGAAGAGTTTGAATAGAACTATCTATAATTTTCCAATAAAACGTAGTTTTTATTTTTAAGTTAAATTCAAAATTATTTGAATATCGATATTATTAAATATTAAAAAAAATTACGCATATAAAATCGCATACATAGGAATCCGATGGATAAAAAAAGTTATTTTAGATTCATGTAACGACAAAATTAAAAAAAAATTAAAGATTTTTTTAAGATAACGTGCATTTTTCTACTACGATTATTTCCTTTTCTCCTCGACTACGTCAAGCAAGAAATATATTAAACTAATTCCCAATTTTAATATTTTATTTTTTCGCATTTTAGATTCCTTTTATATCCCCATAAAAGTCAATTAAAGTCAATGTTTATATATTGATTTAGCTTCCTAAACTATTCATGGTATTTTAATTTTTTTAAAAATATAATTTTTGCATGAAAATTTATTTGGCACCAAAACCAGTAACATAAATTAAGTTGATATTAGAAAAAAAGTTTTTTTCTTTAAAATTTACCGTGAATTCATTTTTATATAGTGTTAAACATCACAACAATGAGCTTATTATTACGTATATTTTATAAAAAAACCATGTGTACGAAGAGTACAGGTATCAAAACAAATTTGATTTCAAACGAACAAGCGAGAAAAAAATGTGAATCAATTTTGAAGAGTTTTATAAAATTAACATTAAAATCTGAATCCTTTTAAAAGAAAACTTTTTAAATTTGTAATTATTGATTGAATGAATGAATATGGATATTGTAAAAATTATAATTTTCTTTTTCTTTGAGGGGGGGGGGGGTATTCTCGATATTTATAAGCAAGAGTGATTCAGAACATCTGTTTGTTCTTCAAAAAATCATTAAATGTAAGCGAATAATTATTGTAGATAAAGGTTTTCTCATAGAAATAAATGAATTCTATATTTTACCATATATTTCATTTAAATTTGAGGATGAGGTAAAATATTTTGGATGGAAAATGGTGTTACAGAATTTTCTTCGTCCACAAATGAGCGAATTCTATTGGCACAAAATGCCCAATAACTTTGTTACGATATTGGCCGGTATCTAGAATATTAAACATCACATAAATATCTTGCGCTAATAGGTAATGAAAATAAGAATTTAAAAGACCCTGATTTTACAGTTACATAACTCCAATACGTAAGAAAAATCAAAATTATTGAATTAAGAATAACTGAGTAAATATTAGTCTATGGAAACTTCGTTAATATATAAAGCAAACATCTGTATTTGAAGGAAAGGAAATATTCATTTTTTGCTATAAACGTTAAGATATGTTTGCACTCTTAGTTAAAGTTTGGCACATTTCTTTAATAATAAAGAACAGATAATATAATTAGTAACATGATCGGCGTAGAGTTTGGAAAATTTTTATACAATTATAATTAGAAAATATTTTCTTTTTCTTTTTGATTGTTGTATTTGTTTTAGACAATCGTTTGTGCATTCTGGAAATGTTTTCAAATGCCAAGTTTTTAGCCTTTTAGTTATGTTTTGGCTCAAAAATCATCTGTAGAGAAAATTTGACATCCATACGAAACTCGCGATCAATATTACTTGACGATCATTCATGAGTAATTCGATACACTCTTTATAAATTAACTTCTTGCATAAGTTGATAAAATTCCATAGATATTTTCTTGTATAGCAAAATTGATATTCCACTAATGATGACGGATAAAATAAAATCGCTTTGCTGCAAGTCATAGTGCAGCTGTAATTTCTTTAATCTTAATGACTTTGACTTAAATACGAATTTATTTGTGTTTTTTTTTGTATATTCAGACATTGTATTATCCCAAAGAAAATAATGGTAGGGATTAAAGTTATGTTTCTTAACAATTCAACAGCCCTGATCACATATAGACTTCCTATTATTGTTTAAACGCATTAAATGGCTTTATGTATAATATACTTCAAAAATGTATTGACGATTTATATTGGAATCATTAGTAAAATATCCCGTATTTTAAGTCCTTGAATGACTGGTTCAGAGAAACATTTGAGCATATATTTCACTGCATCATTAATATATGCATCGCGATATTATGCGATATAAAGTGAGTTAGTGTAAATAAAACGATAGTTGAATAATGCAACTGTAACTTTTATTAAATTGTTAACTTATCTAGAATTGGCAAAAAAATTTCATATCTCTATCCATTTGATTACGAATGTTTCTCTAAATTGTTTTCTTTAGTTGGAGAAAGTTAGACTAACTAGAATTAAGTTTAAAAATTGTTCTCTTACTAGAATTCAATTAAATAAATTATTTGATAATTAGAATTAAAATCGCAATAATAGAAAATTTTACACAGGGATTTTTGTTATACCTTCATAAAATTTTATGGATCTCACAGTAAATAAAAGATGGCGAAGAGATTAAGCTACTTTAAAATTCTTTAATTTAAAAATACTTCTTCTAGGATCATATAGATTTTAATGTTTTTAGCAATATGAACAATTTGTGAGAAAACAAAAAAACATTTCTGCAAACTAAAAATGCATTTCACGGTTCAATTTCATTTGTTTAAATTACTTTTGAAAAAATTGCTTGATAAAATATTAGGCAATATCTAGTAATATAGTTATTTGGTAATTCTATATATTTTCTGATATTTAAAAATTAGAAATGATTATCGATTTTTATTTTGTAATGTGCATCATCTTTTGACTGCAAAATAAAAATTACGAACTCAAATTTTTATATGCATTATTCAATTCGAAAAACCATGCTATATTAATCCAAAACAATTTGTACTTATTAAAACTGTATTATGATAAAATTGAGAATTATTCCGATTTTGAACCTTCTCAAATAAATAAAACGTATCGCAATGCTCTCCATATCAGAACTCGAGAAATAACAAAAATTTCTACATTTCTTTTTCTTTCATATTTGAATTCTGAAAAAGTTGGTCTCGATGGACCAAAAAAGGATAATCTTGAAGAATCTAAGACGATTGTTTCTAATTTCATACAAACTGTTTGATGTTAAAATTACAGTAGATTGTACGATGATTAGATTGAAATGAATGCATGAAAGTTTCAGTACAATTTTTTCACTTGTAGTCTAAGCATTGCTTCAATTCTTGAAAACAATATATGTTCGGAACAATACATACTAGTTATTCAGTGATTGTTCGCTTTGCTTTTAGAGTTGGAGTTGGGTTTTTTGTGTGCATTCAATTACACAGAAATCAATTCACACAATTTGGCCAAATACAAATATAACACATTTGAAGCAAGTATTAGAGACACGTTAATCATCCTTAAGTTCGTTCAAATTAGTCTTAAACGACAAGGATGCTATAAATCCATCGATTGTACCACTGTTAAACTGACCAAAGCCTACAAGAGAACTTTGATAACAATCAGATCCATGTCTGATTGCAATGATTGGTCGTTATAAGTTGATGGTTCATCAGAGAGTTTCATCAGACCCATTTTTATCAATTTATGATTAAAAACTGCGCACGATTGTATCAAGATTAAATGGAAACGGGTTCACAATAAAGTGTCTTCTTGACTCAAATCCAACTGTCTCCACAAGACGACTGCTGTAGATTTCTCAAGTAAGTGGTCAATCATTGAGAATGGCCGGCGATGGATAATACAGCAAAGTGACCTCGGCAACGAAAGCAGCACCAGGGCTGAGAGTGAAGCCTCTACTCCTCACTCTGGTTCGAGTTGGTCCCGCTGTCGTCATGATTACCTTGACGTTGCCATATGCTTCGGGAAATTCTTTTTCTTCTGATACGTTGCCAAAGTTGGCTGCCAAAATAATCCTCTTTGACTTGTGTTTGTGGTGAGTGCGCTCCAGAACTATGATGTTGGGATCAAGAACATCCACGTGCTGACCGCGAGCTCGGTAGTTCTTGAGGGTGTTCTTGCGGAAGGAGAGAATGCGAACGAATTCTCGGAGACGACGTTGCTGGTTCTGAACGTTGGTGGTATAGTGTTCGGGATTTATAGGCAACCAGGGATTGGTGAGGTTGTCTGTGAAGCCTCCTGATGAATTATCTGCTGTCCACTGCATGGGGGTCAGTTGTCCGCCACGGTATACCTAAAAGGAAAAAAAAATGGAATGAATGGTATGATTAAAAAATTCTTTTCAAAACGTTCAAACCAATCTCTTACGAAGGTGTGATTTATATTCGTAGCTAGTTATACGTTTAAACGACAAAAAAAACTGTGTAAATATTATAAAACACAAAAGAAACCATTAATTGCACCTCAGCATCTCAGATTTGATTAAGATTCGTAAAAATCTAATTTAAAACAAAACGAAATAAAATGATTAAATCGTAATCCAATTAAAAGACACAAATAATTAGTATATTTAGAAGAGTTCACTAAAGTAAAAACATTATTTATAATTACATTTTTATATAATCGTATTAAATTTTGGCAACTTTAACAATTTTAAATTCTGTAATTGTCTTCGATTTTGATACAATTAAATAATAAATAGCAAAAGGAAAAGAGATCAGTTAGTCGAAAGCAAACTGAATTCGACTGAATACATACAAAAGACATAATAAAACATTTTTATAAACGTGAAAATTTTCCTTACTTCGACGTTTTTGAATATATGATTCTCAGAAATTTGGAATTCAACTCTTTTATACAATTTCAAAAGCTTAAATATTTTTAAAACAGTTAATGAAGCATTAAGTATTTTTTGTAAAAACCAAAATATCAGCATGAACTGGTTTTGACTATTAATTATTCATATTTGGATTGCATGGAGATGAAAATAAATATTTAGAAGTTTCAGAATATATAAGAATTAGAACTTCAAATAGAAGAATTGGAGGTATAACTTTAGGAAAAATCAGTATAATTACCGTTGCTTCAAATTAAATAGTAGTAGTTAAATTTGCTTAATACATATGAGTTAGAGAGACAATCTCTATAAACATATTGTAAAGTAGAATGCTGCAATAAAATAATTGGTTTTTAGAATTGCAATATAAGAAGCCGTTTTTTTTCTATTTGTTGAGAAATCTAATATGTCTGTATTCATATTCTCCCAAAATTGCATATTCCCGAATATTTATTTTTCTTCGAAGAAATAAAATATTTGTCTACACATTTGTAGTATTTTAGATCTTAAATGTCAGAAGTTCAAATATGGAAGACTATATTACAAACATTAAAAAAATGAAATCTTTGGAATGAAATCTTTTCTTCAAAAGATATCACACGCTTTCCAATATTTCGTACAATGATATAAAATTGAAATATAATTTATATAAAAAGATAAAAGTTCAGAAAATTTAATACGTATCTATGAAAAAATAAAAATACCTCAGACAGCTTTGTTGATAATAAATGAATACGTTTGCATAAAACTGCCATAATAAATTTTCCAATATATAATTGGTGTGTTTCCTGTTAAATTTAAGTTGAAAACTCAAATACATCATTTAATATAAACTGTTGTGCGGCGTGTGGGATAATAGGAGATACAGGCGGGTTTTTCTCTAATTAGATAATATTCCATACATTTTATTTCAAATGTATTTTCATGAAAAGCAAAGAAGATATTATTTGCATACTTTCCATTACTTATTTCAAAACAGACATCTGCTTCAAAATGCATATTAATCTTTTTAATATTGTAGAAGATATATTTCGCACTGATCTTCGTCAAAATTGACTATACATCAAAAATATTTTCAAGTACCACAGTGCATTTATTGTATAGCATTTTAAAAATATATTACATTCTCGCTAGATTTATGAAATAAATGGTCGATTAAAAGTCAGAACTTAATCATGGATTTTAATTCGATTTCAAATTAATTATATGGAACATTTTATGCTAGTCTATTAACGAAGTAAAAACATTTAATTTTTCGCACACATAGTATTTGAATCGGTCACTTTTTCCAGAATTCTTTGGGTTATATGCATGAAATTTGGTATATGAGCTTATTACCAGAATGTGTAAATTTTTGTCACATTTTTTTAAAAATCTATTCAGAGGAAGTTTATCTGCCCGAGTATTCTAAATAGAAGATAACATGATAGTACAAAATACAAAGAGCTAGACAGACAAAATTTGGTATTCACTTTTATCACGTAAAGTTTAATTCATACGAAATTTGAATCAAATCCGTCTAGAAATTTGTAATCTCCGGTTTGTATATAACACAATAACTCAAAAATGCGACTTAGATAAGAGAAATTTGGTATGTGATCTTTTTACTAAAATTTTAGTTTTTTTTTCCAAAACTTGGTTTGAATCTATCTTCAAAATGTATATTTTTTAAAATCTTTTAGGAAACACAAAATACTCATGTGTGGAACTTAGAATATATGAATGTATACATTCACATTTTCCAAAATCCAGAATTTTTAAGAGGCATATCGAGGAGGACGGTAATACCTCCATTGGGGAGTATGCAAGAAAAATTTGATCACTCCTGTTAGCTTGGGAAAAATAAAATTCAATTACAGACCTCGTAGCTTCTAGGAAGATCAACATGTTTACTGTCAGAATCGTTTTTATTTCACTTACGTTGGCCTAGTATTTAAGATCAGAGAACTCCGCATTTAAAATACAGTTCAACTAAAAATTCTTCGAATATGCAGAAGCAGTGTATACTAATTTTTAGGTCGTGAGCCGGAAGAAGTCTTTTGACTGAACCTCATCTGACTGGAGATTAAAATTATGAGGTCCGTCCCTTGTGTTGCTTTTAAAATGGGTTATTAGGGTTAAAAAGTTAGTATAACTAAAATAACCAAAACTCAGTGATCTATTTTTGCACTGTTTTAATTTTAAAAAATAACGATTTATTTTATGACAGTGTGGTGAAGCGTATAAGCCAGATAACAGCTACGGGACACCAGTAATTTTGTCTTGTCACTCGACTGCGAACCACAAGGTCCCAGGTTCTATTCTATCCAATTCAACTTCCACATTGGTGACCCGGGCGAGATTTGAACACGCAACCTTCTGAAAATGGAATTATCTAATCTCTTTTTTTTTTCTTTAGTCCCATGATTCTAAAATTTTTATGAACTTGTGTGTTCGCCATTGTCAGTATACTATTTCGATACTTTCAGAGCATAATTATCAACCGGTCTATTAATTAAATTACAATTTCGATTCCCTATAAGTGGAAACCGAATTTAAACGGATGTTAATGTCAGACATCCATAATATTTATAATACTGAATCATAAATTAAGAAACAGAAAAAAATATGAAATTTCTATTTTTAATTATGCTAGTACAAGTGCATTTTAAAAAACAACTGTTGCTATTTTTTATATATATTTTTGTTCATTTTTTATGCCACCTCAAATACCCTCAAAAAATCAGAAAGAAGGAAATATAACTCTCGTTCTGCACATTATTAAAATTTAGTTCGACATGAGAATTATTTTGAGAATTATAAAGGCAATCTGAACAGTGGTCAGATGAAAAGGATGACATCTGATATAGTAATCCGCTCTCCAAACTCCTATCAAACGCGAAGAGAATTTGATTGTAAAGCCAGAACTTACACCGCAGATATTTCGAAGAACATAACTTGAAATACTACACTCCTGAAAACTAGATCTTAATAAATGGCGAAAAAATGCAATTACTTTGCAGTTAATTTCGTAAAAGATGTAGTGAATTGATTAAATGTATGAGCTAGCATACTTTAATTCCAGGAATGATGGTCCTATGTTTATTTGTAAACTCTTATTGGTATTTTGAATAAAATGAAGTAAAATTTTTTTATTTGTTTGATAAACGTTGCATTAAGAATTCAGCTATATATTTGTTATGTATTGAATCGATAAAGAAATAGGTCATAATCCAAGGAAGATGCCAAACAATGATGTCATCAGGATTTTAAAAGATTTTATTTTTTTTAATATTTAATTGTAAAAAATTGTTACTAAGACGAATATTCTTTAAGAAAGATTTACAAGTTCTTTTTTAACAACAAATAGCCATTTTACTAACGAACATATCCATCTTGTGTTCAACTAAAGTTACAAAAAAATATTTTTTAGCCTATTTTCGTCATATATTCAAACATTCAATAAAAAGGAATTGAATTTGCGAAATATAGGGAACTATAATAAGAAGTTTGATCATTTATAATGTGAAATCGATTTATATATATATAATATACAATATTTTGTGGATATAGCTGACATGTTCTGCAAAATACCCTGCAATAAGTTAGTTTTGAACAATGTATTTGATCTCAAACGATTTCATATTTAAAAAAATGGTATTTTGTAAAGAATTTTTCTATTTATAATCAGAGTTTTGAAATTCTGTACACTTGCATATTATGGCTGGAAAAAATATCTTAATATAGTTTTAATTTCTATTTTCAATTGATTAAAATGTCTGTTTTTAATCGATTAATTTAATCAAATTTTGATTTAATCTGATTGGTTCGATATGGTTTTAAATACTAGAAAAAAATTATTTCAAGAATATATAAAAATATTTATAATAATAAATTCTAAATAAAAAAATTAAAAATACAAAATAAAAGAATAAAAAGAATTCTATTGTTTATGTACATAAATAAAATAACATTTCAAAATTTTTTATGGTATACATATCTACAAGTTCAAAA
This sequence comes from Argiope aurantia, assembly GCA_026543865.1. Taxonomy (NCBI): domain Eukaryota; kingdom Metazoa; phylum Arthropoda; class Arachnida; order Araneae; family Araneidae; genus Argiope; species Argiope aurantia. The sequence goes on along the minus strand of JAPMOR010095341.1, from coordinate 113,122 downwards.
AAAATTATATTTGTTTTGATAAAATGCATTAATTAAAAATAATAACTGTTGAATTCTAATAAAATCAAAGGATTTAAAAGTGCTAAACTATGGAAACCAACCATTAATTAAAATTTTTTTTGACACCTTGGCTGTCGTGTTACTCACCAGATTCATGTTTAATATCTAACTCGATGATTTTTCTCTACTACAATTAAAGAATAGCAAAAAGGGCTAAATTACATGATTCAAATCATAGGTGTAAACTATGGCTGCGTACGAACTAATTCAACAAATCTCCTTGCGATATTTTTTGACAAAACCATTGCCATTCCAGTAACATATATTTTCGCACTTCAGAAATAAATCTGTCATAAATTTAAGGAATAATGGTATATTAATGTAGAGAGATTATAATTCTATCACATGAGTATTTTGAGTGAGGATTTAATATCATAATACATAATATTTGATTTAAAAAAGGAAAAACACTAATACCGCATCTATATCTTTCAAAAGAAAAAATGACGCATAAACGAATTGTGGATTTGATTTATTTAGAAATATTTTTAATACTGTTTATGTATAAGGGGTTGAATTGTCCTCAAATATCAGACAAAATTTTATTAAACATTTACTTCTTTGAGTGGCAACATATGTCCCAGATCTTTTGTTATCATCCTCCGTAGAAAAGAGGCTTCAGAATGGAAAAAAAAGAAGAGAAATTGATTTTCTATCGGACCTGATTCTAAGGATTGATAACAGAAAGCTCGAGAGTTCGTCTAACACCAGTCAAAAATCGCTATCACAAATAATCGAACTGGGTCATGCTGGAACACATTCGGACGGTAATCTTCCGCATTCAATTTACATCCTTCCGGAGAATGGGAACCCGCGGAAGAAAATAGTCCCTTCAAAGAACCCGAGGTCGATTAAAATGCTCCCGACACGACGGGGGAGAATGCAAACGATATTATTTTGTTCCCTTTTTGCCTTGGAGTTTGGCAATAGAAAACGCAGTTTAAATTACTCTCGAAAACGGTTTTTTGAAAAATTCAATTGTTTTCTTTTCTTTTTTCTTTTTTACTTTTCGTTTTCTGTCTACTATTGTGTCTGTAAACTATACGAAGTTGAGGAATTGAATATTTCTTTCTTCTCTTTTCAATTTTTTTTTTTTTTGAAGTTTCTAACTTTAATGGAATATTAGAAAGTGCTAAATAACAAAGTATTACAGTGGAAATTATTTGTTCTAAGTTTTGCCGTCGCTTTTAAAAAAATCTTTTTGTTTGTACGGAATGAAATGCATTTGTATGCAAATTTTATAAATTGAAAATGTTTATTTTTGTGCATGTACAATCTAAATTTCAGGAAGAAAGCATTTTTTTTAAGGACAGATGCATGTTGTTTTTTGCTGTATTAACTATCTCAGTAATTCTAAGAGTTTTATTAAAGAAGAAAGTAAACATTTTTTAAATAAATTATATTTGAATTCTTTACCATATCATTTACATATTCAATTATACATTTGTAATATCCAGAATTATGAAAAAAACATAATTCGTTAAAGAAGTACATTAAGAATATTTAAGCATTTTTTTTCTGCCCCATAAGAAGCCTTTGTTTTGCAGAACATTTTCAATTTATAAAATGTTACTTTTATTTATAAAAAAAAATGTATTATCTGCTTACTGCTAAAAAAATGCGTTTATTTCTTGATATTTAGAAATAAGCAAACTGAGCAAAATTGACTCAATATTTAAAAAGAATTCACACAAGTTGCAAGTTATTGTTATAAGTTTGTAATTACAATAACTTTGTTGTTGTTTGTACAAGTTGTAAGTTTGAGTTTTGCTATGTTCAGAACTATACATTTTATTCAAAAGTTTAAAAATATAAATATGTAATATAGATTTACTAATTCCACGAAGCATTTAATTTTTTTCATGAACCCATACGTTAGTTTATTTCAGTGATAATAGTAACAATTCTTCCAGAAACGCTATAGGAAATAAGATTTAACTCCTTCACATGTAATGGCGTATTTAAAATTCGAGTCGAATTACTGGATTTTAAATTTGGAATTCATCGAACGTATTTAAACAATTTGAAGAAGAAAATATTAAGTAATTAAGCAACAATACCTTAGAAACTCTTCGATATTTCAAATATTTTAGATATTTTTATCTTGAATCTTTAAACAGGCAATTCTTGTATATAAATTTATACCTTGTATCTCGGAAACGGTTGTAATGATTTTGATCGAATTTTATTAGTTTACTTTTTAAGTTTATCTATAAAGATGTCTTTCCTGAAAAAACTCGATTTTACACAATAAAACAAACCTTTTTTTTATGACTATTAGAGTCCAAGAGATGGCTCCACCAGTCCAAGCAGAACATAAACAAACCGAAGTAAACATCCGAGTTCCAGTAAAAATCTTGTGACTTTATAATACAAGAATTTCTTGTTTGTATATAAATTTATTTATTTCGTGAATTTTGGCTCTAATGCTTTTTATAATTAACTATTAAAGCCTTTTTCTATATACTCGCACTCTGACAATCTCGTATAGTGCCATCTCGGACTCGATTTCACTATGGTATAATCTTTCACCTGAGTGTGAGTTCAGAAACATAAGTGATGATAAATAAACTAAACAATGAATACTGTAATATCGCAGATTGTTTCGAATAACATTGTAACCTATGTGCTTTCATGATTTTTTTTATTTAAATAAACAGTTCATATGTAGGTAAGATTGAAAAGATATTCATATGTAATCTGTACATGATTCGTTGCCGGCGCCTTGGCCTAGGGACAGCGAGCCTTCCCCATGATCTGGGCATTCCTGGTTCGAGTCCTTGTTTGGGCATGGTTGTTCTTCATCCTGTGTTCTAGCTTTGAGGTGTGTGAAAGAGCCCCCCTGCAAAAAGGGGTCGTGCAAGCGAATGTGTGAGTGTCTTCATATGAGATCAAGTCAGACTTCTACCCTCGGGTGCTCAGGGGTCTTTACCCTCAGCAGCTACTGCTACCCCTTCCCGTGGTAACGAGGACACGACATCATAATCATCATCATGTGATTTGTTCATTCTTATGTAAATATTTTCTAAAAGAAAGAAAGAACCAAACAAACAAACTGCCGAGCTAAACTTGGTCTCCCAGGTACTAGGATTTTAAATGACAATAAATGGGCCAAGTAAGATGTCTCGTCTAATTAGGTAAGTTGAATAAACTTGTAGATCAAGGGGGCACGGGATGTCATGACTAATGACTTTTAACATTTAAAAAAGTTTTATGCTTCACAGCAATAAAGAGTTTTATTTAAAAAAACATTCTCTAACGGTTTTTTTAAGAAAATTAAAACCTTCTTCTTTGTCAAATTGAACTTTAATTTCAGAACGTTATCGACTGATTTCCATATTTTTTAAAAATATTTCTATGTCTACAGAAATAAATTCAGTATAAGGCTGGGTAGGGGGAGTGAAGTGCCAAAAAATAAAAATACTATAAATGGAAAGTTATATAGTTTTTCCACATATAAACTTCTTTCCAGTGATAGTATTTAAATATATTATATTATAGTTAATATTTAAACATTATTTTTAATATGAAAAAATTAAATATTAACTTTAATCTTTAGTATGATGTATTTAAACTTAATATTAATATTTAAATATTTTATATTAAAATAATCGGATGATGTTTAAATATTTATCAGATTTAAATATCTTTTTTTAACAGAAAATAATTGGTACCTTTTTTAAAAATCTAAAATACGGTTCGTTTGCTATCTAAAAATCGTTATCTTTAACCATTTCAGAGTCAGCTTTCTTATTTTCAATAACTATGTATGCATATGACATCTAGTTAAATATGCAATAATATCTGACCGTTGAATGAACTGATTACATGTTGCAACTTTTTAGAAACTTTTATTTTCAACAATTTTCTTTTGTGCATCAATATGATATATAAATTTGTTATATAATTATCCATGAAATATAAAGTATTTCATATATTATTAAATAACATTTATGCATGAAATATTTTGTTCAAAACTTCTCTTGCATCAAGAAAAGAAACGTACCCATATACAGCTTAAAGTCACCTTCTCGTAAATCCATTCATATGTACAGCTTCTTTTAACATTGCATTGCTTCCAAAGTCCGCCTTTCTCGCCCGAGTTAATCATAATTACTCCCCTGTTCCAGAATCCGCCTTTCAACACTACGAAGCAAATATGAATGCTTGTCCTTCGATTCAGTGCCGCTCCTAAACAACGCGCATAATTGTGAACAACGCTGAGACGACCACAGAAACGCCTCAGAGCATTAGCACAACTATTTCGATAGCTGGCAAAGGGAAAGCGAGGCTGTGTTGATCGGCCGTCACAATGATTGTCAATGGGTTGCGCCGTTGGAAATCCGCCGCATAATGCAACGCCGCTGGAACTGGAAATTTCTGGGAGTGATGTTGACATGGAACAAGTCGCTCTGATGGAATTTTCGCGTGAACTGTGATCTCGTTCCATAGAATGGAATGGCGATCGCTGCTCTTTGGGGTTGCAAGAACTAACTAATTCTTGACAGAATGCTTTTGTTATCAAAACAATATCGTTAGAACATACTGATACAATTGCGCGAGCGAATTTTAATAATAAAATATATAATTATATCAAAAACCAAGATGTCCTAATAATATCGATATCACTATTAACCTTTAATTGATTTTCAGCATATTTTTCCAATGATTTCTATCTCTTATTATAACATTGAAAAACAATGCAAAAACTATTAATGTATATACGAATATAATGGTTCTCTTCTTTAATGCAACTCATTTAACCCTTTGCGCTAGGAAAAGTAATTCGATGCATAATTAATCATTTAATGAAAAGAATCCAAAAAATAATAAATTGCTCCGAAATTGCTTATTTTTTTAGTGCTTCGAAAAATAAATGTATATAACTGTTTTTTAATTTGAATTCTACTGTTTAATTAATTAGAATCTTCTTATTACTCTCCAGGTATTTTTAACAGCCAAAATTAACCCCCGGGGGACAACTCGAAATGAGTACGAGATGCTTCCGGCATGGTGGTTGGATCTCGCCACCCTGGAGGGTACACAAATAGGTGAGGGATCTGACTACTCCCATCGATGACGGGAAGTATTTCCTTCGGGGAGGGTTGTACCGTGGCCGGGGATGGCCCTTAGAACTCATCCACAGTTCCTGCCAGTGTTGCTGTCGCGGCGGTCCGGTCATTCAGTTTTATAGTTTAAATCCGTGTGCCTTCGTGGCGGGTCGGAGGTCAGATGGCTGACTTAACAGTCAAAATTAAATAAATAAATAAAAAAAAAATCATAATGATGCGCCGTCTTGAATGGTGAGCAAGAGCCCCCCCCCTCCCCCGAATGCAAAGAGTTAAAACCCTGCTGCGCAAACAACCTTTTTTATTTTTCGCTTCATAAAAGTGCTCATTATATCAAATGATGCTATATATTTCTAACATTAATTTCTAAATTCTATCGTAACTTTAAGAATTTAGTTAGAACTTTAAGAAATTAGGTAGTATGAAATCTATTTATCAAATGCAAATTCCTTTTACATTTTATTGATGCAGTTAAAAATTATATCTGAAATTTCTCTGCCATACTTGACTTGTTTTATTAGCGCTGGTTTTTTGCCTAATCGAGTATCTGTCTTTTATAGATCGGGTTTATTTATTCGAATATGAATCGGATGACATAATACATGGTTAAAGTTAAACTCGCGCTGTTATTTTGTGTTCGATTTAGATTTTAAAAACATATTTCAAAATAAATAATCAAGATATTACCTCTGATGAAATATTGTAATTCATAAAGTTGAGTAAGTGGTACATTCACTTTCAGTTGTATTAATACATATTCTTTCTTCCCCAAAGCACAATTATGTAAATACCACTTGAAATAAACTTGTCTGTTTGAGATCTCTGGAGTTTTCTCTTTACAAGGAGTAACGTGATATTCATGTCAGTTGCAGAGCGTGAGTCTCATATACCCCTCAAAGGGAAAAAAAGCCTTTAAAAAAGTGGTTTTAGAATGAATCATCACATGCGAAACATTTGAGATGCATTTTTATTTATCACTTTAGATCAAAGTTAGTATACATTTGGATTACCCATTCTGCCTATGAACCGCCGTGCAAACGGGTTTGGTGCACATTAAATCCGTAGGGGGGGGGGGAATGCCCTCCCGCTGGTGTGGTGCAGAAGCTTGGAGGGAGAGGGTGTCAATTCAGGTATCGTCCTCATCATCTGACTGCAGTTCAAAATTACGAAGTCCGTTCCGAAATAACCCTAGTGTAGCTTTAAAAATGGGGCGTTAATATAACTAAGTTCAAATATACATCTGGATTTTTCTTTCAAATTTTTCTTCAAATATATCACAAAAGTTTTCATTATTTGCATATATTTAAATATATGAGGAAAGTATCTTATTTTTATTTTAACAGTAAAGTTTTGAATAATTGTTTTTAAATGAAATCTTTTCTCGAATTTTGTGCTTTGGCGTCACTCTTTTAAGTTGGTGAATTCTACTGGTTTAAAATGATTAGATGAATGATTTTTTTTGTTTACAAAGTCGAAGTTGCCCGTTATGTTTTATGAAGAGAGAGAGAGAGAGAAAGATAAAAAAAATAAACTTAAAAAATGTGAAACACAATGGTATTTTCAAAAATTAAATTAATATAATGAAAAAAAAACTTTTTGATCAATTTATTTGGATTTTCCTCGCTAATGAGATGAAAATATTTGTGCTTTTATTGCTTTTTTATTTTTCACCCAACAGCAAAGTTAAAGAAATGTGGACTTTTTGTATTGCCGTATTTGTCAGAGTTTAGCCCTAAAAATAAATTCGGTCAAATTTATGAAGTTATGAAAGCAATTTTAAGAATTTCCTTTAATGAACTAGTGAAAAGATTTTCGCCTTCATTTTAAAGAACAGTTACTTTTTTCCCTGTTGATTAAAACGTACCTAATACTAAGTTTCACACGCACATTTTTATAAACAGCTGCATTTGAACTACAAGTATATAAAAACGAAATGAATCTTAAACGATGAGGAAAAATTTAAATACGGGTTGCGTTTGCGTGTCTGTAATTTTATTCTTTCCCTACAAAAATTGGTAGAAATTTCTTAACAGAAAACAAGTATCTTTTAAAAAAAATATTTTCTCTATGTGTGGTTCTGTAAATTTTGAATTCACTGAAGGATTAAAGCTTATTCCACTTTTGAAAATTTAAAAATATAGAAACTTAAAAAGGCGGCGTTTTACAAAAGTCAAACAAATAATTATTTTGCTAAAAGGATTGTTATAAACTTTCCAACGAAATCATGTCTTAAAATATCAAGACTTTCTAAATCAAACACACACAACTGTATTAAATCAAAGTTCAGTAACTAAACAAACACACGAGTCCATTAATTACATCACTGCAGCGTGGCAAATAACATTGGCCTTTTTTTTTAATCTTTATAATACAATAACATAAACTTTTTTAACATCCGGAAAACAAATAAATGAATACAATGCGAAGATTTACTTATAACAGAGTTTATCAAGATTAATTTTGAGTCAGAAAAAAAATGACCTCAGGGAAAACCGCCAATTCCAATAAATGCGATGGAGAAAATAAAATTCCATGGATGGTTAGAACTTTTATTTGAAGATCATACCCTCCGGAGAAAAAAATGGTTTCCCAATTACTACAAGCCTTGACATGCAAAAACGTGGTTTATGACAAAATCGTCCCACAATCTCGATTTATTATCACTAATGAGCGTGTGCCATAGCTTTACATAATAATCGTGTAGCATATGGAACGCAGAGCAAATAAAGAACTGCAAACATCTGGCCCAATTTGGAACAGGCGAGGATTTATCGTCTGCGCAAAGTTAAAACACAAACGAATGGCACGAATAATTATCGAATGAAAATTTAATTAAGCGCTAAATGAATATGAGCGCTGGTACAATAAAAAAATACATATTTGTCAGGAAAACAAAGACTGTGTGGAATATCTTTTGTTTGAGAAGCAAATGAAATGGAATATGAGGTTTTTGTATGGAGTATAAATTCAGTGAAGTGTTAAATATGAATATAATGCTTCAAGCATCAGTAAGGAAATCCATAGAAATCATATATTCTTCTACAAATAAAATAAATGCATAATTACTGTTTAATTTTAGATTATTTACAAAACGAATGTAATGCATTATAAATAGCTAATTATTGTTAGAATAAATAACATCTTCCGAAAGTCTTTTAACACATTCAACGCTACAGATGAGGTATCTCGTCTTTCAGGTATTAAAAATTATAGGTTTCTGACAGAGAAAATTGAACTCAAATGTCAGTTTAGATAGACTGAAACTTCTAATACATGCCTGAAAAATACCTTCACTTTTTTTCATTTATTTTTTGAATAAAAATGTCGACAGCGAAAATAATTGATATTTGTCTTTTCATGGAGTTTTTATCTAATTCGTCCTTAGCGATGAATGTGCTAATTGGAAATAACTCGTAGAAGTAAGATTTATGAAGACACTTTATGGAATTATCCCCCCCCCCCGAAAAAAAAAATAGGGTTTGACACAATTAACAAGAAGTCAAGAAAAAAAAACTGCAACCAAGATTAAAAATATAGATAATATAAAAATATAAAAAATGACAGAAAATTCAACTTAGTAAAGTTGGATAATTATTTTAAAACTTAAACGAAGATACGGATTGAACAAAAACTCAAACTCTATATGTAAATGAATATAAGTATAATAATAAAACCATAAAAAATTAGGAATTTTACCGCTCAATCAATAAATTAGCAACCGTATAATAAAGATGGATTAACTGAGAAGAAAAATTATTGTGCAGATCGATATTATTATCGATATTGTGATCAACATCGATATACATTTAACCAAATGAGGATATAACTGAATCTATTCAGAACATTGTAGAAAATAAAGCATAAGTATTCACATGAATGCTGGGAATATACATGAAAATATTAAAGGCCAAATGCATAAAAATTAAACGAGACAGAAACATAAAATGAATAAAATAAAAAACACGAAAAAGTGCTTTTTCCATGGCTTGTTCTTTTTGACTTGATATGCATTAATTAAGCTGACGTTTCGAAGTTATGATATTTATATATCTATTGTACTCTTGTGTCAAACAAAATATTTAATCGCATCAGAGCTAAGATATATCTGTAATACTAAGACGATTTATATATATTAACAGAAAGAACCATTAATTTATGCTCTCTATGGTTTTTTTAGAGACTTTCTTTTGTTTTCTGCCTCATCTTTAAGAAGGATACGACAGAGGTTTTGAGCGTGTTATGATTTAGGTATTATGTTGGTATTCTATATTGTCAAGAATAGGATTTAATCCTAACCTAATAGAATATTTGTGTCACTGTTTCAACTTTCAAAAGGTATCTAATCCCAATCTTATTTTCTATAAAGCTTAGTTTTTCCTTATTACAAACCTTAGTATGGATTTTCCTTCATTCACAGAAAATATTTTCATAGATTTTTTTTCTTTATTCTAAAGCTCCATTTCAATTTTACATGGACACCTACACGCTTATGATTATTGCAACTTACTAGAAGTCTTCGTTCTTTGAAAAATTTTAGCCCGTCGTTAAATTTAGTAACTCAAAAGGAATAACTGGATTCATATCCCTCGCGAACAGGATAAAAACAGGAAACTCCGTTAAAGAAAGATAGAAAAGAAGTAATATATAAAGAAAATGCTTTTTTTTCTCACTGCTTCAGCGAACTTCAACTTCACGGATCTTGTTTATTTTCACAGGCCCTGTCTTATATAAAAGTGCAGTTCTTTTAACTATTATTCATTCTTCCGGCATAATTCCAATAAATCCGTTTAGGCGCTTCAAAGCGATATCTCGTCTCTCCTGAGAAATTCCAGGGATCATTTTAACTTCGACGTCTCTTTTTGAAAAAAAAAGAATTCCGAATAAAAAGAAAATCCTACGGGGTTGCATTTAGTTGCTGCAAAGGCTTCAAAAAATCCCCCGTGGAAATGAAAAACATCTCAATCTACAGGAATACATATAGATGCAATGCCTTGTTCAAATAAACTGAACGAATAAGGCGAACTTGATTTTCTGAAGAACATTTTTTTTTCTTATTGCCACTATATTTGCAGTTTCCAAGTTTTTTTTCTTTGGTGCACATACATATGACATAAAGAAGTATAGACCAACTAGGAGTTTTATGTTAAAATCTCAATTTTTTCACTTCATAAGTATGATAAATAAATGTTCCCCTATTAAGGTTAAAACTCAAGTTTTAAATAAGAAGGAGTGCAAAAGATGATAAATCATTTTAGTTAAAGAGAGTAATGAGATATATCATCTGAAAGTATAACGTTCCTATTGGGGAAAAAATTAATTTCAATCCTTTAGATTTCAGCACAGAGTTGCAATGGTCAAAGTTTACACAAGTGAAAAAATACTAGAAATAGTTTCAATTAGCATAAAAATCTTTGAAAAAATGGTTTGAATATTTAAATAAATTTTGAAGCTAAAAAAAAAGTGATGCATTATTGTCCGATATAGCATGGTTTTTTGCCACATATTTCATACTGCCTTTACCACATATTTTAAAGCAGTTTTGTGGCCGAAGAGAGAGAAGACACTTCGAATTTTTAAACTTAGCTTTTATTCCATCCCGAGAGGTATAATTCATGTACAAGAAGCCCAGATAAACTGGCGTCCATTCACAAGCGATACAAGATCAGAAGAGAAATATTTATCCCCAATGATTATGTACAATGAAATTCTGATAGGGATTTCTGCACACGTGTCGATTTAGGATAAGGGAATCTAGGTATCTTTTAAAAAGAAATTGCACAGCCTACCAATTTTTTATCCCTTGACTCGGAACGTGGAAACCGCTGATTTAAGCATATTTTACAGAGCTTTTGTAGCATTAATTAAATAAAAAAAGATGGAATAGGATAAGGAAATAAGAGAGTATTTTAGAATGAAGTTAATATAGGCTAAATTAAGATAAAAATTAGGAAAATTAATTAGCATTTAATTTGGATTTAAAAATATCATTATATATATATGCATAAATAATTTAATTCATTCAGAACTTAGATAGTGGAGATAATTTCAAAAATTGATTTGAATTAAAGTAAAATTGATAAATATTTTATTACATATCTTTTTAGGCAGTAAAAACAATTATAACTGGCATAACATTTGTTTTTCTTTGGGAAATACAATCAGTATTTTTAATCAAAGCTCTCACGATTCTTATCAAAATGTGCAGTATATTGTCACGTAGATACTTCAGTATAGAACTTAATGACACACACAAGAGGTAGAGCTAAACCAATTTATTAACTGAACTCAGAACTTTGAATACAGTAACTGACAAATCTTCTGCTTTTATACTAGCAGAGAAAGTTCCGGAATACTCTTCTGGAGACAGTAAGAAAAGTCCAGAACACTTGTCTGGTAAACTAAAGAAATGTCCAATATCTTCTGGAACATGAAATAAAGGAAAACATAAAATCAAGGAATTAAATATTTACACAGACTGTGAATCGCATTATCTCTATCAGGATTCGAACCCAGGTCTCTTGATCATGAGACCAGTGCCATGACCATTCGGCCATGGCTTTCTTCAATGCGGCAATATTTCTATAAAAGCATGCTATTCATAGGAAAAATAAATGTGAGATTAAATTAAAATTTTGAAATAAATTATGTGTACAAAATTAGAAAAACGATGTAATTTTTACGGCTAAATAGTTTTTTTGTCTAAATGACTTCACATTTTTCAAGCATATAAAGTAACTTATCATCTTAAACAAGATTTTAGAGGACTACCAAGCATAATATTATGATAATTAAATATATTGATAAAGTATAATTACTATGAATAAGTTTTTAAGTAAACCAAAACATTTCGAGATTCTATAATTTTATAGCTCATATTAAATTCGCACTCCGTATAACTAGAATATTAATCAGCGGTCTGATGAAGTTTAGAGGAATTAATTTGAAAAAAACTTTCTCCTAATAGACAGTTTTTCATTTCATTGCATATCACATAAATAAAAACTTATTTCACAAAATTGAAGCTATTTAGGTAGAAATATCGCCTAATGTAATTGCGCCTAGATCGTAAAACTAATCAGCGCTACATTAGAAATCGCATACATCAAAAGTTAGCAGTTTTTTGCGCAACATTGAGCAGATATGCATAGCGCTAAAATATTTTTCTAGAATGCTTTTGTATTCTGCAAAAAAAATCCTAGATGGAAAATATAGACCGGAAAATTCCTTGTCTTGTTGTTTGTCATGTGCGGAAGTTTAAGACATGCAATTCCAGACATTATTCATTTGAGAACTGTTGCAGAGGCCACGGTGGCCTGGTGGTAAGGTCTCGGCTTTGGAACCGGAGGGTTTCAGGTTCGAGACCCGATTCCACCGTCGTGTCAGGGGGTCTGTTGCACGTTAAATCCGTCCTGACCAAACGTCCTCCCGCTGGTGTGGTGTGGTGTGGAGAGGGGGGTGCCAGCTCAGGTGTCGTCCTTGTCATCTGACCGCGGTTCAAAGTTACGAGGTCCGTCCCAATATAGCCCTCGTGTTGCTTCAAACGGGACGTTAATATAACTAAACTAAACTAAACTAAACTTGAGAACTGTTGCCTTTCATTACAAATCTTTTGGATCCATTCTTCCAACATACTTTTACAACTGGGGCCAGTTTTTCTTTCAAATCAAAATCGCTACTTTTCTGAGACAGCTAATCAAGTATTCCAGGCATACATTTGACGGTATCTTCGTAAGCATGATTGAAACTAGAAATCATCAACCTCCTGTTTTTTTTATGTGCTCTGTTTTCCAAGTTTCAGAAAAGGTCTTCGATAAAGAATGCTCCTCAAATAAGGCATACAAGAAGCGGCTATACTGAATTATTCGGGCTCTGTCAGCGGAGAACCCTCTTCTTTCTTGACCACAAAAATCAGGACATGTCAACACGAGCCATCCGATATTCCTAACGACATCTGTTTACCTAACTCCACAAACAGAGATCTCTTCTTCGCCTAACAACCAGATGTCCCCGGCAGATGGCGAAACTCTTTCAATCAACAAACAGCAAAAACTCCAGCCGGTTTTGAAGGGAGATGATTCGTTAGGGTTTCTATGCCGTTCCCCGATCTGTTTGGACTTCTTGCATGGAGAAATTCTTGGAAAATTCCTAATAATGTAGTAAGTTTGTTTTGCCGAAAGAAAGGGAGATTTAAGCTTACTGCAAAGTTGCTCTTTTTTTTTTTTGGTGATAGTAAAAGAGGGAAACGAACTCTAAGCTGAATTATTCAGTTTAAAGCTGAATTATTCAGTTTAAAGCTGGAATGAGATGACCTATTCGAATGATACAGAGAAATATTATTCCACGAAATAAAACTCGGTATTAATAATGGCAGTTGTAAACATTATGTATCATTTTCCATGCATAGGACAGACTCGTTTAATCATCCACTTTATTGCAATTTGAATATGATTTTGATATCCACTGATTTTGCTTGAAGTATGCATTTTTTATAATCTAAATAATTTTCCAGTGATTTAAATTGAGTTCTTTTATTATGGCTTGGATAATTCTCTAAAATTGCTCTTTTCTTTCAATCTATAACTGATTTTATTTGAATCTTCTGATTCCAATGTAAATTTGTTAGTCACCAAAATCTGGGATGCTTGTATTTCAAAATTATTATCATGGTTCATTTGAATTTTGAATTATTCAGTGATTAAGATGCGATTGACGTTATTTTTCATATAATGTTTGAAATTCTACACAATGTCTCAAAGATATTTATAAGGAATTTGAACTAAGCCTTCAACACACGCATCCATTTTTTAAATATAAGCACATGTACGGGATCTTTCTGACCCCAAATAGTCAAATACTTACTGCTTATATTATTGACTCTTTTATAGAAATAAAGTAAGGTCGCAGTATATGAATATTTTTTCCACGCAAATATATTCTATTTAAGGTACAAATGCGAATTTTGATAGAAAAAAACACCTAAATTGAATTGAATCTTTTTTTCCTATACTTTCTCGGTATTCATTTCCTTCTTGTCAATTCTATTAATTTAAAACTTTTTAAAATAAGTAATTCATATTATAAGATTATATATTTTATAAAATCATTTAACCCTTTTTTGAAGAGCAGGAATAGACTTTAGATCAGATTTTCTAGAGTATTCAGAATCTGCATTGAGTTCCGATTTTGTATGACGATCATCTTCCAAAATTTCATCAATATCCGAACTTTCGTCATTTTCATGATCAGTAGAAACACTTGAGAGAATATATCTGAATATTTGTCCCCTTTGTTGCTCACACATTGTCATAGCCATGACATTTCAAGAATGCGAAACGCATAGGGTCAATCGATATGATAATGATCTCAACCCTTCCATAAAAAATGAAATCACTGATTTCTGATGTTCTAGTCACCTTCTATTGGGTTGTTCGGAAAGTAATTTCGTTTTTTGTGGAAATGAAAGACAGTTTTCATATAATAAACAAATACTTTATTGAATTATATATTGGCCGTTCTGGTCCAACACCTTTTGCCATCTTTCTGGTAGTAGCATCATTCCACGCTCATAAAATTTTGGTCTTTGCTGCCGAAAAACGGATCGAGGTGGTTTTTGACCTCTTCATTTGAGGTGAATGTTTTACCGTCTAAAACATTTAGCGAACCAGTTCTGGCACTGGCGTACTGTCAACACACCTTCTCCATACACATCGATCCATTTCTTTCTGGCTTGAACAGCATTTTTACCCTTTCTGTAGTAAAACAGTAAGATATGTCGAAAATGCTGCTTATCGCTCTCCATATTTAAAAGGGCACAACCAAAAACTACTGCGTAGAATTAATTGGAATTTTCCACACACAAGCCTTGCTATGTGAGCTCTCAAATCATATAAAAATTATACGGCTTAAATGTAAAGTTGGGTGCAAAAAAATACAAATCCTCTGTCGGGAAAAAACGAAATTACTTTCCGAACAACCTAATAGCTTCTCCGTGAAGAATGTGATTCAACAGAAGTAAACTTTTATAAATTCTTAGAATCTACAAACAAAAGAAACAGGATGAAGTCAATAAGTAGCCGTGGGTGTGCTGGAGGGTTAATATTTGAAATTGAGATTTTCTTCAAGTAAATGCTTCTAAGCAGAAACATGGAATTTTAACACCAACTTTATCCAAAGACTACAAGTCATGACACAGAGTCCTTCTTGCATTGATGCGACATTGACCTACAATTTTGACTTGTGTAAATGTATACATCGCATGATTATGTTAGCGTCTAAAGTTGTTTTAATGTGGATTTTATGGACACGTGTATTTGACAGTTAAGAATTTAGCAAATGATTAGCTGAATATTGTAATATGACGGATAAAACTTGTCAAATATGCAAATAACTTCATAATGTTCGTTTCAGTATTCTGAGACGACCACTTTTCGGCGATTCTATTTCAAGAAGGGGTGCCACACGGAAAGATGTGCTCTATTTCTGGAATTTACTTTGATGAATGTAAACATCTTCTCCTTTCCTATTTCCTCTCACCCTCTATTTTGTTGAATTAAACCAATCCTAACGCATGCGCAAAAGGGTTTTAGAATCTGTTGGCAAACAGTACTTTACATACTATGATTCCAGCATGTATTCTACATAATTCAAGTGATGCAACTGGATCTTTGAAAAATGTGGAAGTTTAAAAATGTTGAAATGGATACTAAATAAACAACCATTATTCAACACCAAGTGCGGAATTATAGAATAGGTAATTGCTTTAGTGATAAAATATTTTTACACAGAAAGTAAATGTTAGTAAAAATTTGTAAGTCCAGAATAATTTGCTAATGACTGGAAACATAAATATGTGCTTAAACAAAAAGGTGGAAATGAAATAATAGTTTTCACGAAACCGAAATGTATTTGTAACATAATAACAAGGTAACCAAAGAAGGAATTAGACAGTTCATGAAATAATGCTTTAGACAGACATGTTAACGGCCCGTTTTGATGCACCACGAAAGCTACTTTAGCGATGATACGCGTAACTTTGACCACTATCAGATAATGAGAAAAACATCTTAGCTGACAACCATTTACTGATTTCTCATCACATCTACGATAGATTTAATGTTCATCAAGCCCACGTACACAATGGATCTTTAGGGAAATTGAGTTTCGAAAATTGAAATATACGAAATTGAGTTCTCCTTATCAAAGCTAAGATTTTACCACAAGGTACCGTTGCTGGTACATTAAGTACATCAAGTTACTTGCCTCAATAATGGCTTATAAACGTTGACTGTTTCATCTAGCATTCAGGAATATAATTCTGTGGAAATTGCGCTTCTTTTCTAAATAGTTAATAGTGATTTTATGTGGTACACCAGATTTTGGAAAGATAAATACTGTAAAACTAACTAACTAGTAAAATTCTGAACTTAGTAAAAGAGGTATTGAATATGTTAATACTGGGATAATCCCATCAGCAAATGCAGGATATTTAAGTTTGTAAAAACTATAATTATGAAAAAAAAATAGATTCTTAGGTACGTAATGTCTGAATTTAATCGAAAATTATTCCATTTTTGTTCGGTGCTGACGTTTTATTCATTATATTAGGCACATAATTTGCTTCCAACGAATTAATTATAATTAAAGTCAATATTATTGTAACAGGAACATAAAAGTTAGTTTTATTAATAGAGATAATTAAAAAAACAAAATAAATTTGAAATATTGAGTTCGGAACATCTAGCATTGTAATAGTTTAAGCTTGATCCTTCTGGGATCAGGTTTGATTGATTCAGCCGTAACATTCTGTATCTAACAATTTTTACATGGCGCAGCTTACAGAAAAAAAACTGCCAGCCTTAAAGAATTTTTAGTTTAATGAAAGCAAAAGTGAAATAATCCCTTAGCTATAAATCGATCAAACAATCAATTTTTATGTAAATTTTAATATTTTTAACAAAAAGTACTAGGGAAAAACACGACAAAATAATAAAATTGCTTTGAATTTCTATCAAAATTACGAAACATTGTCAGAAATTATGTTTAAAATTTATTTTGGGAAAATTTGAAGTTGATTTAATTCAATTTGGCGGTGTTCACCGGCGCCAAAATCGTTTTTCATTTCAAAGTTTTTCAAAAATTCTATCGTATCTCACGATTTGTCAACATAAGCTCTGAAAAAAGAAGTGTTAAAAAAAAGTCTTCACATCAAATAATAAAAACCATAATTAAAAAAATAACTGGTGAACTTCATGAAGAATGTTTCTCTATTTGTTAAACAGAGAATGAAAGTTGTTGATATGTGAGTACTTTATTAGAATATGAAGAATCGACACTGAGTATTGGTGTGTTGACAGAAAACAGAGGCTTCCTTAAAAAAAAAAACATGTTTAAGCTCAAGTCAAAGCTGATTATTTATTTAGGTTTAAAATGTGCCAAGCTTTCTGTTGGGTAGGATTTAGATATGTTGAGGCTCTAGACAAGCTATATTATGAGGCTACTCTTTTAATAAAGAGGTCAATAAAGTTTCAGTTTCAACATAATTTTAACTTGACCAATATGTTGAGGATTAACTGTGTCTTAATTTCCTTTATTTTGTTAACTTTAAGAAATTTTTTTTTCTTTCATTTAATTAAAATAACGCAAGGCTGTCATATTCCACTTTTGTACCCATAATTATGGAACTCAAGACTGCCAATATTTCACGTTTGTACTCAAAATTATTGAAGCAGACGTCAATGTTAATTAAGATGGTGAATATTAGGATAATTGTAAATAATAGTAATGTTAAAGTAATGAGGTATATAGAAAACTACATTAGCAATCATAGTATTATCCCTTTATTTTATATTCCACGGAATTTATATTTTTTATAGATTTATTTGCCAACCAGTGAATTAAAGTTTTTAAATTGATCTGTTTGGGGCCACCTCACAGTTTAGCAGTTCTAGGCAGATGTCTAGTGAGGAATTCCCCACAAAGCCATTTTTTAGAAATCTTATTTAATTAAATTTAAGCTGAATTTTGTCCTTTTTCTGCGATAATTTTCTAAAATAGTATAGCACGATAATTTTTGGATCGTCTTATAAATATTACTTTGTAAATTATACTAATTTAATAGTTATGCAAATTTTTCTAAATTTTGAAATTTTTGAAAATATATTTTTGTCTAATTTTAAACAACAAATTATATTTTTGCCCTGAAATTCAAACTATTTTAATTGTTTCATGAAATGTTTAATCGCGTGATTTTCATTCATTGTGGAACGTTGAACGCCTTTGTTTAATGTCAGTGTAGTTTACAAAACGAATAAAAAGGTAAAATTACAAAATTGCAAAATTTATAAGATAGATGTATCGCACATTTACATATTTTAATAACTGTGATGTTATGGGATTAATCTCTATTAAAAAGGTTTTTGTAAATAATGAACAAAAGACATGAAAGTCAATTAAAATAACAGGACATTAATGTCTATATATTATACGGTAGCATCAAATTATATCTTAAAATTTTAAATATAATGAAATATTATCAATATTCTCGGGCCGTGGTAACCTGGTGGTAAAGCCTCGGATTCGTTACCAGAGGGTTTCAGGTTCGAGACCCGATTCCATCGAAGAACTGTCGTGTGAGCTGGTCTGGTACACATTAAATCTCTTGGGGGCAAACATCCTCCCACTAGTGTGGTGTAGAAATTTGGAGAAGCGGGGTGCCAGCTCATGTGTCTTTCTCGTTATCTCACATGGGTTCAAAATTACGAGATACTTCCCAAATTAGCTCTTGTGTTGCTTTAAAACAAAACGTTAATAAAACTAAAAAATTTAAAACATAAATATTCCTTGCAAACCAACTGGACTTCAAAGGCGAGTAGATGACGAATAAAAAAGTAAAGTTACAGAGCCGCGACAGGTAAAAGACAGGAGAACCAACCAATTAAATTGACAATATTATTTCAAGGAAATTTTTACCATTAGAAGGGGTCATATGCATAATAAATAAATAATATGTAAAGTTACCTAACATTTAAAAATAGATTACTGACTGTATCATAGACATGAAGATATTCATAAACTGAAATTAAATGTAATTAATATCCTTGGACAACCAGTTAGTCGCCATAGGTAACTAGTAAGTAATACGGGCTAAATTTGATTGTTCAACGGGGTGTTAAATTCTGTGCGTAATTATTTCACAGCACGCTATGCATAAATAATAGAAAAGCCTATAAACATATTTTAAAAAATAATAAAATGTGGATTTTTATGCCTCTATAATTCTTACCGTTTTTTGTATATAGGTCAGAACTATTTGCTTTGCGTTTAATTTCCTTTATTGCAACGAAAAGAAATCTTTTGAAAAATAATTGCTTTTATATTTGTACTAATTTAATTAATGGAAAATGAAACAAAAGAACTTTATTATACATAATTCATGACAGTAAATCGAAAAGTTAATTTGTTACCTAGAAATTTTTAGCCGTCTCCCAAAAAACAGGCAAATAATTTTATTGATAATTGTTTGCAAGAATTTTTGTGAAGCATCATTTTTCACTTGTCAAAAAACAACATAAAAGTGGAAGGAAAAAAAAAGAATCAATGCAGCCGTGACTAGAAATAATAAGCCACAAAATACAAACGAATCATTATTAACAAAGGAATTCACCCGAGCTAAATTCATTAGTTTTACCAACAAAACGACAAATTGAATTAAGAGAACATTGTTAGAAGATCACAACGGATGAAACTTTTGATCAACAAACTGAAGCCAAATAATTGAGTTTTGATGTTCATTTGATCCTGAGAACTCACAAAATCCACATTTTTGCTTAAAGGATACGGCACCGATAAGGGGAAATTCTTTTCTGAAGAATTAATGAAGTTTGTCAACTTTATTTCATTATAATTAGGAGACATAACATTTCCTTATCTATCATCAAAGTAGATATAAAAATATTCTAGAATTGTTTACTGAAATGTGAATGAATTAGCAATTCTGCCAGTAAAATTTAACCCTTTTGATTTAATGAGATATAACAGGAATAGTATCATTCTTTTCAGCTTGTTTTTCCATTTAATATAAACAAGTTTTTTTTAAGCTGTTACCTTAACCTTTTGAAGTTTGTTACTAGTTGTTGATGCCGGAAAGTTAATTCATGGATTCTCTCGAAAATAATTTGATTTTAAGAGAAGTCGAAAGCAATTAATTATTTTATCAAAATATACTTTCAAAATGGAATAATTCTTGAGGAGTTTGCCAAAAATAGCCTAAAACATTTGCATTTTATGACAATGACGGGAACAAATTAAAATTTAGATAACAGCAAATGCTTAAAATATCTGTTGATACTACCTGTTGATTAATGTTGATTTTTACAAAGCTTAAGATAAACAAATTAGACGCTATATTGAGAAATATATTACAATAAATAATTCTCTTTAAAAAATAGAAAATTAAAAGACGTACAAAGTTTTCAAAAAGAAAACTGAGAATACCTAGCAGCAGAACTGTTTGTTTCTAATCTGCATATTTAAAAATCTTCTAAGACAATAATAAAAACATTATTTCCACCCTCATTTGTTTCCTCTTTAAAGAAATTTAATTATTTCATGAATCATTTATATAGTTTAATACAAACGAAAAATATCGAAATGAGTATAAAAAAAACCCGCGAGTTTTTAATATTTTTTTTTCTGGTATAAACCGAACAAAGATACTTTGGCGCTCACAGGAAGATTTGAATAATGAAATATTAAATTATTTAAATTTAATATATATGAAATATTTTGATTAAAATATGTTTGCGGAATTATTAATTACGAAGATTGAAAACATAATTATGGTGATAATTACATAATTACGGTACAGCATTTGCTATAGTTCGAATTCTTTAATAATCTTCAGTGAAATTATCAGCCCTGAATGCAATAATTCTTTTACAATGAAGCCGAGAGCAGTACCAGTTCTATTGATAGTTCGGACGAAGCAGTCTATGGCTTATAGAAATGGTCAATGATTCTGGAAATATTCGTTAGTAATCATTGCCTTTTTCTAACTTTTTGCTCTCCGATTCATTTTGTATTAGGTAGATTTAAACTCCTGCGATTGCGAATGCTTATGATTCAAATGCAAAGGAGAAACTACATCGGTTTATTTGAAATTTTTTTAGTAAGTTTATTGTTAAGTAATAACTAGCTTCATCTGTTTAAAATTAATAATTGGCTTCATATTTATCGTCCAGAATTCGATATAATGCGCTTAGAAACCAATTATAAGTTTCTAGAAAACACCTAAATTGCATCGCAAGCAATTCCAGCATGCGTCCAAAATACCAGACCATCGACATGTGGTTCAGAAGGGGCATATTTATAATGATTCACTAATTGCATTTATTTAGTTGCACTATTTTTATGCATGTAAAAATAAAAATTTGTAATTGATTATCTAGTCACTGCCAGTCATACTATTTAGAGTTTTGAATACTGATGTATTCTCAATGACATTTTATATTATCAGAACTTAATAGTTTAAATATTTTTCGTTTACATATAAGAGACCCTACTACATAGCACATTTGCAGAAAAAGTTAATTTTATGTTCCCATAATATTTATAAGAATGAATTATAATAAAATGTTTAAAACTGTAAACAAGATATATCAAAACAATTTCTTATTCTTTAAAAAAAGTGTACCTTCAGAAATATTTTTCTTTACTTTTGTATTTAATTAAAATACTTTTTTTAGTAATGATATAGACATAATCACTAAATCATAAACTTATAATAAATAATGTGTGTTATTTAGTTAAAAACGGTATTTAATTAATTCAAACTCAGAATTTGAATTTCGATAATGAAATTTAGGAATTTTTCGCTGTTAAAATTTTGGCTAGTTCAGATTATGTTCCAGCCCTATAGTTCTCAAATTACATTAGATCTGAAACACATTACAAGTCTAAAAATAATCGCAAATTTATTATTACATGAAAAAAAGAGGAAATGAATTAAGAATTTTCCAAGCATGCAATTTTACTATTTACTTATTATGGGATAAAGACGATTGCTTAATTTTTATAAATTCTTTAATTTGAATCGCAGATCTCAAATGCATAAAACTACTTCTTTGACATTTAAAAGATCCTACTTTGAAAATAATAACTTGTATTGCTGAAAGGCGTATTTCACTTAATTAAATGCAATTCGCCAGGGGAAAAAAATAAAAGGTTGTTGTCTTTGTATCCATCTTCTTATCAAACTTCAAATGTATTGCGAAAACTGTAATTGAATAAATAAAATCTTTTCTGAATGTTAAAAACAGACTCTAGTAACAAGAAGAAATAAAACCCCATTAAAATCTTTAGTCTTTACGTTTCATAGAAATTTAAATTACTTTCTTTTACAGATTGGAAGAAAGACGGGTACTCTTTTTAGTAGGAAAAAAAAATCGATTAGACGCATGTAATGAGAAGTAAACTAACGGAACCAAACGAAACAGTAAAACTAAAACCTCCTGCTCCATTTCGTCTCTGTGTAAATAAAAAGCAGATGGATGCGTTGCAACGAAAACAACATTTAAGTGAACAAAAAACAAACACTGGAAACAAATATCAGTAATGAAAATAAATGGGATCAAGCTGCCGTAGATTTGTTAATGGCGTCAGTTTCTTATAAGTACTATTAATGGACTAAATGAGCTCAGCAGTACGAAACTAAATACATTAACTAAAATGCTTTATATTACCATTTACAAAGCAAGCAATTAAGTGTTTTTGCTTAACGCCTGCTTTTAAATTTCCCTGCAGTGAATTAGTATTTTGTTCCATGCCAGCAATAAAAAGCTACGCGTCGCCGGGGACTCCAGTCGGAGGTCAGAGATTCATTTCTAAACAAAGAAAGGGGGAGGAAAACATACACAATAGAATGAAAGAATTATAATACCAGAACAAGGCTTGGTCGAGAAAGCGACTGAACTGACTTGTTAAGAGACGAGTTTAATTTGTTTTTCTAAGTTACAACTTAATTAAAATTAAATAATAGTTATCACAACTTATTAAGTGGTTTTAAATTTCATTTAACATTTGCTTCGTGTTTTAAGGTTTAAATATTTAAAGTTCTTTGTTTCTAAGCAATGTCTTTTTTACTTTCGCATCTATGAAGTTCATGAAGATAAAAAGTTTTAATGGATAAAATATTTGACATTTGGATTTCGAGATGACATTCCAGATCTGAGTCCGAAAATTGCATTTTTTTGGAACTATGCCAGTCGGAACACAAATACTCAAAATTAGATGAAATAATCAAGTAAAAATAAAGATAACTGAAACGGAGCCTGCAAAATAAAAAAAAAAAATTATTGCCCAATTTTGTACGGAGATCATCAATGGGAAATTAATCATTTTGCGTGTGCGTGCTTGTATGATAAATCAACCAGTAATAGTAGTCTCCCCAAAACTTTCTCGCACAGTTTTACTAAAGTTAATATCAAACAGAAAAAATTGGTTAAAACAGTAAACTATTGAGTACTATAGTTACGAAATATTAACCTTTGGCGTGAAGTAAGCATTTTTACTGAATCTTGCCATCCGTTTTGTTAAATAATAGTATCTGAGTTAATATTTTACAGGCGTTCTTTCCAATCAACTAAACAGGCCGCGGTGGTCTGGTGGTAAAGTCTCGGCTTCGGAACCGGAGGGTTTCAGGTTCGAGACCCGATTCCACCGAAGAACTGTCGTGTAATTGGGTCTGTTGCACGTTAAATCCGTTCAGACCAAACGTCCTCCCGCTGGTGTGGTGTGGTGTGGAGAGGGGGGTGCCAGCTCAGGTGTCGTCCTCGTCATTTGATCGCGGTTCAAAATGACGAGGTCCGTCCCAAAATAGCCCTAGTGTTGCTTCAAACGGGACGTTAATATAACTAAACTAAACTAAACTAAACTATCTATACAAAATAAAACTAAACATAAATCGAGCTATATTGGGAATGCATGCATAAGAAGTAAAGGGAAATAATGTCCCAATTGTCTTTACATGCATTATAAAAATATGTCAGTAGAATTTTTGTCAGTAATCTTGTTTGAATAAATCATTCACAATTTAGGATTTTCCTCGGAGAATTCAATGCAATCATTCAAAAAAAAAAGTAAAAATCATATATTAACACATAACATATTAATATTAGATTTAAAGTTAATTAAAAATGATCATTAACACATGACATGTTATTATTAGATTTATAGCTTATTAAAATTTTTTAAATCGTGTACCCCATATCATTTTTCAACAATTTGAAAATGAATAAATCCTCCTTCTTTATTACTTAAAAATCCTCAGTATTTTACTATTCTAAGCGACTTTGATAGGTTAATTTTAATCGCCCAGAAATATACTTTTCAAAGAATATGAGTTGTTATTTTATGTAATAATCTGAAACTCTCTTCCAACGTCTTTAGATTTTATTCATTCAATTATTTCATTGAAGCATACAATAAGAATGCGAACAATTTTGACAGTTTAAGTCTAAGTGTTTGAACCAAGTTTGTCACTCAAATGAATGATCTCAAATTCAAATAATAAAAAGCAGAAAAAAAGCTTTTTAAAACGTCGCACTTGTTAATCTATTAAAATCCAGCAAATTTTATTGCATCATAAATGCATAAATAAGGAAAACCTGAAAACTTTCGGTCCCAATGAAAAGATAATAAACAAATTAGAATGTTAATCACATTTACATTTTTAATATTTAGTGAATATTAAAATTTTAAAAAATTTAACAGATATTTCTTGAGATTTATCTTCCTTATTTTCTAATGTTTAATTTGTCACCTCTTTACGAATCATTCCCATTTTGATTATTTTATAATTTTTTAGTGTTTGAATTATAATAATAAATATTATGGAATAACATAATTTTTTCCTAAAGTTCACAATAAGATAATGGCCTTATAGGAATTCTAAATTTAATTAGTTTTTATAAATTAACTCATAATAAAATTCTGTAAAGTAATAGAACACAATATTTTTTTTTAACGAAAACAGACATCTTTCAAAATTATAGAATATCAGGAACAGCAAAAAATGGTTAATAAAAAAATTGGCAATCTAAGATTTATTTTCACATCTTTCGTATTTTTTACAAATATGAAGGATCAAATTAAATAAATGAAAGTAAAGTCAGCAAGATATTTGACACACAGTAAATAAAGAATGGAAAACATGAATACAAAACAACTTTATTTGTAACACACTATTATATATCAAGCATTTATGATGCATTCATTCAAGTATTTTCAAGTTCTTCTAAAGATATTCAGTCATTACTTTATATGGAAGACTCAAGTACGCCCATTATTTTAATTCCATCCTGTCCTTTAACTTAAATTAATATTCAAACTTTCACAAAAATTCCTAAAAAGTATCAAAGGCCAATACTTCAAGACGAAACGAAGTCTCTCATGACGTTCTTTATGACAAAACGGGCATACGTTATGCATAAGCGATATATTAACTTTCGCCCCTTTTGTATAATATCCCAACCCGGCGCCTTCATTTAACTTTCTCCTAGAAGCAATTCCCCAAAAGTCACGTGCCCGGGGGTATAATATGTTAATTTAAAAACTAATTAGTCGGGGCTAAATAAGGAAGCCACTCGCTTGAATTCATTAAAAGTTATTAGATTTTATGACGGAATTAATTAATTTATGAATTGAGCGCTAAGCAGAAGGGAGAAAAAAACTAAGCCAAGAGCGTTGTTAAATCATTAGTTGAGATAAAATTAAAACTTGGAGACTAAGTCAAGAGCGGAAAAAAAGTATCTTGTCCTCCTTAAACTGAAGAGCAATTCACGACCTTAATAGGTATTTTTCGTTTCACTTTTAGGTTAATGTGAAAATTTCCGCCCTGAATGAGAGCAGTGGAATTTTTTGGAAAAAAGCGAATTGAGATATTCGCTCCATTCTTAGACATTCTAAGAGATTCCGTGACAAATTAACACGAGTTTGAAGGGAAAAAAAATGACCAAGTTTGAAGCAATCTTTTATGGGGAAAAATTTTACCCTAAGGCATATTTCGTTCAAACCACTTAAACGCTCGCGGCTTTCACAAGAATTTTTATTAAATCGCTGATGGTCATTTTAAAAGTTATTCATTAGTGTTAATTATTTATTAAATGTTAATGATCTCCTGTCTGGAGTTATTTCGCAAATTGGACGTACAAGTTTATTCATCAGTAATTACTTATTTTATTTTTATGTTGAGGTTTGGATTTTTAAAGAAAAAAGAATGGGAGTCAGTATTAATAATGAGGGGAAGTTAGATAAAAAAATACAAGTAATAGTGAATAAGATTAAAATCAAGAATGTCACGAATTTGGAATATTTCTTCGATAAATTACAAATTTTTTTTTGTGATTGAATACTTGAATTTTCCCTTTGCGTCTGATAACAAATCTTTGTAAAGAGTACTTCTAGTAGAAAATAAAATATGACTGCTAGAAAATAATTTTCAGATTCTATAGTTTCCTTTCTGGATTTGTAATTAAACTTAAAGCACGTTTCTTATCTCCATTCTCTATACGAGGCGATCTTGCAAATGAACTCTGAAATATATGCATAGTATTTGAAATTTAAATTTTATTTTGGTACTGTAATTATGTGAAGCAAATATTTATATTTTGAAGATAATAATTGGTAACAGAGACGTAAATAATTTGTAATATATTTTTACATAAATATTTAACGGTTTTATTAATACTAACCCCCATGGCGATCATTTGTTTCGCCGTCAATGTCGGTTGTATTTATCTTTTAATAAATCTTTTAAGCGTTACTTAATGTTCATGATTCTCCTCCCCCCCTCCCAAGAAAATATATTGATGCATCAAATTGTGATAGACATCAAATCTGGCAATTTTAATAGCCTTTCACTTATTCTGTTCATTCAATAAATGAACCATTTTCATACTGTCGTATCAAAACATCACAGAATTATTAAAAACGTCATTATCCGATTTACCTATCTTCTAATTTGCATGGTATTGCAAATCTCACTTTCTCTTTCGTACAGAAATTAAACATAATCCTTCTTCCCCAACTTTCAACAGAGGAAGAAAATCATAGATTAAATGATTGGTGAAACATTGTAAACGGTTTGAATTTCAGCTCAACAATCTAATCTATTGTCGAAACGTTTCACAAAAAAAAATCTTTTAAAAACTTAAAACTAAGTCTAGAAAAGAAAATCTGCACGATTATTTAATCGGTATCATTAAAAAGGCACTTCTTAAAATTTTGTAAAACTTGTTTTGTGTAGTAATATTATCTTAAAATATGATATAAAAATTCGCTAATTTTTATTTAATTTTTAATTAATTAAAAATTTTATTCATATCGTTGAAAATAGTTTAGAGATGCCACTTCTCACTTTCCAAAGTATATTTCAGCCAAATTTCGTAGCTCTAGATCTAAATGTTGTCACTTTAATGTATTTTGATTGGTACATTTTCAATCTCTTTATTACGCTATCATAATTTAGAACAGTATTTTCTTTTACTGGATAAAATCATTTAATCAAAATTGAATCACGTGGATACATTAATTGGAATTCGTAATGGAAATAATACAACGAATTCGTAATGGAAATTTTTTTATGAATGAAATGTTTCCTAAAATAATTATATTATTTTTAGTATAATATTAACTGCTTTTATGGGCGAGGTTATAGGATATTTTATCATAGAATTAATTATCAAAAATATTGTAAAATGTTCAAAACTTTTTCATTAGTTTTGATCTCTCCAGTACAAAATTTCTAAAAAATAATTAATTCTGACAGCAATAATTCGTATTTATGATACATTCTCTGAATTTAAAAGTATGGCAATAAATATACGGAAGCATTTCAAAAGTGCCAAAAATATTTATAAAAAACGCCCTTTTCTTTTCTTTGATTTTTCCCAACACTTTTTTAAGTAAATAAACAACTTTATTTTTCAAAACATTCATTGGAAGTCACTTTACATTCCGAAAAAATAGAGAGAAAAACTTCTGTTTATGATGAATAATGCTGTGAATATAGAAATTTATATTCTTAATCGCTTATTTCAGGAATTCACCAGAAAAAAAATTACATAACTAAAATTGACTAGTGTAAAAAAGATTGATTGCTACTTCTACTTTATATTTTTATTCACCTGATTCATGTCTAAAAAAATCAATAGTGATCCAATATTTATTTAATAGGCATTAGCGTACATAAAGAAAAAACACACTGTTTTGGGTAAATCCTTCAAAAAATCCTATTCCAAATTAACAATAAATAAAGTGAAATTCTATATAGTTTTATGATTTTTTTTTATTATGCATAAGAAAATATTTTAGTTTTTTTCAGTAAATATAACAAGTTGTTGTAATATTTACTGTTTAGTTATGTTATTGAATAAATACAATCCAACAAATTGTGAATAATTTGAAATAATTTAGAAATGATTAATATTAAACCCAGTTTTGATTTTCACGTTTTTAAGTAAATTAATCATTTATCTGTATAAGAACATTGCCGTAATTTTGACGAAATCATCATTTTTATTAAAAAAATATTTAAATTTTGAATCATTTAACTGTAATAAAAATTATGAATTCTAATGCAAATTCAAAAAAAAAACATCCTTAGAAGGCTCGTGCATATTATATACAATGGAAAATAGGTATTTTTTTCGATGCTTGCTTATTGTAAAAATGTGTGTATATATAATATAATATGTAACATTATTGTGGTTGAATCAGAATGCAGGCTCGAAGACGTTGAAGAGACATGTTATATTTTTAAATTAATTTTAATATCCATTTAGTGAAAGCATATTTATTCACAAGCAGAAACGCGGACAGCACGACACAAAAGCAGAAGTAAGAAAAAGCGCGAAACAAATGATCACTAGTCTTATATAACATAGGATTTCCGGCCACGTGCCGATGGAATACATGTGTTGACCTTAGACAAGGGCAACAAAAATATCACTTTCATTTGATACGTTGTATTAATGGCATATTATTTTTACAAAGGAATTAATTAAACCGAAAATGGAATTGGATCACGAAATAAGAGAATATTTTTAGAATGAAATTACTATGAGCTAAATTAAGATAAAATTTTGGAAATTAATTAAATTGTAATTAGAATTAAAATATCATTACACATATATAATTAAGCGCCAAAAATTCGACAATATTTTATATATTTACCGTAGCATCTATACTATTTCTGTATATTAATTTGCAATTGAAAAGAATTAATTTTTATTTTATATATTAAATTGTGCTTTCTTTATTATATTTATGTATGCATAAAGGGACCAAATTTATTAAATTATTCATCATATTCTAATTATCTGGTTAATCATTCTGTATCGTAAGATATCTAATAATCGAGTATAATAATTTAATGCTATTCGAATGCTATTCGAATACTAAAAACTATTTATAAGTTAAATGTATTCAAATGATATCGCATATGTGATTCTATTTCACACCTTCAAACCTCTATCGGGCGAAGTAATTTGAAGAAAACAAAATTAAAATGAAATACCAATCGCATAGTGGTGGAATCGCATCTCACTAAACATATTATATACTTTAATAATCTTACTTTACTCTTTCTATAAGTGAGTGTCTCAGCTCAGGTTATCTCCAAGTTTGTGCATGAGATAATCCTATTAATCTCTCAAGGGATCTCTTTGTGTGATAATTATATGTTTATTTGTTTTGAACCGGTCGTTCAAATAAATTAGCGTGAATTAAATTAGCTATTCGTAAAGTTTTGTAATTATATCTGTTTCTACTCTTAAGTCTTTATCCTTATTCATCGAAGATAATAGTGATTGTGAATTGTCGAATTCATGAAGATTCTCCACATTTATATGTAATTAATAATTTACATATCATAATATAATTTATCTGTTAGATATTCGGAGTTATATTTTCAATGGAAATATTATCTGTCTTCTCTTAAGATTATATTCGTTCGGTTAGGTGAATAATACACTTAGTCCAAACGTTTATAGATTCTAATAAAATATATGTTTTAATAAAAAAGGGAAAGCAATACAAAGGCTAATTACAAATATGTTAATTTAAAACCATAGACAACTAGCATTCAGCGAAATATATAGAAAAAATAACAATTTGTATTTCAGTTATAAAGCAAAATGGAAATATTAGATGTCTCAAAAATCTAAAGAGTGCCAAATATTTCAACAAA
The DNA here is from genome assembly GCA_026543865.1 of Argiope aurantia. NCBI lineage: Eukaryota > Metazoa > Arthropoda > Arachnida > Araneae > Araneidae > Argiope > Argiope aurantia. Next base: position 82,750 of record JAPMOR010095341.1, on the reverse strand, counting down.
AGGTGTTCAATACAGTCTCTTTATAGCTTAACGTCCATTTTTTCATTATGGCATCGTATACAAATTTTCGCATCGTACACAATCGTATAAAAATCTTCTAATTCAAGTGTTGTTGATACAGATGCCAAGAGACATCTTTTAATTCAAGTGTAGTTGATTCAGATGCCAAGAGACATCTTCTAATTCAAGAGTTGTTGATTCAGATGCCAAGAGACATCTTCTAATTCAATGGTGGTAATTCAAGAGCCATTTTTTCAGGGATCACAAAACAAGTTCTATAATTCGTCTTCTTGGACCATTTTGTAAAAAGTGGGGTAAAGTTCTATTAGTGTTATTGGATATTTATAACCAAGAATCCCTAGTAATTACGTGAACGTTCTTGGACATTTATAACCAAGGATCACTAGTAATTACGTGAACAGACATATTCTAATTTGAAGCCATTTTTTGTATCCACTTTTGTTTTGCGAATATCACTGCAAAAACAACTCACACGTGACTTTCATGAAGATGGTTGTGACTCGTATACCATCTTACAAATCCATACACTGTCAATCATACAGAAAATTACATCGATTTAAATGCTTCATTATTTCTTTAAAAATCCTACCACACAATTTGAGCAAGTCAAAATTTTACTCACTTCTTCATTACGGAGCCACAAAGTTTTAAGCATCTTGGAATACTGAGTAAACAACAGTTTTACATTTCTTAGGTTTCGAAGTGACGTCATGACGTAAAATATAGTACCGCTATTTGCTTATAAACAATAAAAATTCCAATGGTTTTTAGAAATTAAGTATTTTAAATTTTTGAAACAGGTTATTCTGCGATTTAAAAAAATGCATTAAATATACAAGATATAATTGATATTTTTTACGGTACGATATGCACAAATCTATATTTTAAACTGCATCGGATTATATCATATATAATAATATATGTTAAAAAAATACAATATTCTATCACTTTTTAAGACTTAGCGAAGTTTACATTAATTGTATCGAGATTAACCAATTTTTTAAATTTAATACATTAAATGATTTTTTTCCTCTAATTATTTATGCCGGTTCATGAAGTTCTTCTCTTCGATAAATAAAATAATATTACTATGGCGCATAAAAATAAATTGATTTCTAGAAATTAAGCATTTTAAATTATTTAACGTCATTAAATTTCATTTTACTTTTAAATAACCTTTCATAAAATTTATCTTAAATAGCAAAATAAAATAGAATAAAAGAAATTAATAGTAAAAGTGCCTAAAGATAATTAATGATCTCAGTTCACAATTGAAATTAACGTTAATTAAATTAAGATTAGATTAAATAAATGTAATGGAAAAAAATCAATAAAATTGAATTCAACGTAATTTCAGAGCATTTGAAAACTAATATTGAAAGATTTAATGCAAAAAATTTCTTTTAATAAATTAAAATTATTAAATTAATAAATTTCAGCAATACTTTTTATGACAGAAGTATTGACTTCAAGATGAAGATTACTGTTTTAATATTTCCAGCGCTCGTGCTTCAAGTACCGCATTGAGATAAGAAATTCATTTTATAAAAGTAATACTTCATGGAAAAAAAAATAAAAAATGCGGTGATGGCTTGAATTTAATTACTTTACCATTTTCTTTGGTGAGTGCAATTTCGTAAATGACGAACAATCTGATTTATTTTCATTAAACATAAAATTTAATAACATGTAATCAAAATGGCTGAGAGTAAGTAGTCAATTATAATGAAAATATTCTCTTTTAAGTTTTAAGTAATTAAGTTTAAAGAATTTATTTTATTGAAGGGTGTTTTAAGATTTCTGATATATATTCCATTAAATAGATATTTTTAGAGACGGGAAGCATTTAATATGAATATTTCCTAATATTATGTAGTTTCGAAAGATTAAATACTAGAATGCATATTATGCAAAATCTATTAATTTAATTAATTAATATTTAAAATTATATAACATTAGAAATCAATTATATTATGAAATTTCTTTCAATATTTCTTGTCCTCCCGTTTGTGTGGTGTAGAAGTTTGTGAAGAGGGCTGCCAGCTCGGGTATCATCCTCGTCATTTGATCATGGTTAAAAGAATTAAGAGATCTGTCCCAAAATAGGATTAGTGTTGCTTTGAAACGGGATGTTAATATAACTAAATTAAACTAAACTGAATGTATTTTTTTTTCCTTTTAAAGAGTCATATTTACGAAGGTTGAGAATTCAAAGCTATATTTACGAACTAATAAAATATTTGTTCAAAATGTCTATAGACCTTTGATATTTCACCATCGTCGTGTACAATTTATTTACCACGTTGTGAGTTTCATGGATTACGAACAGCAATACCAGTTATACAAACTGTTCAGATGAACAGTTTCAAAACTCTCCGTAACTTTTTCGTATTGAATATTCCGAAATATACCTTCGTTTATGGAATAAAATTTTAATTTTAGGGATTGAAACTGGGTGGAAAAACTCGCATCCACAGTGAACGATGAATGAGTGAATATCTTATATTTCCCGAAATTATTAAGATGATACACGACTCCATGCAAACTCCCTCTTGTGCTGTGCGGAAATTTGAAGAAAGGGTGCCAGCCCAGGTGAACATGGTTCAAAATTACGTCCCAAAACAGCCTTAGTGTTGCTTTAAAACGGGACGTTAATATAACTAAACCAAACCATCAAAAGAACTGGCACTGTATCAAGTATTGAAAGACACAATCAATGCCTGATGTGAATTTGAAGTTAAAATCGACGTTATAGCATTTAATTTTATGACTACCATTTTTACACTTTTGAATCTCACATGTATTAGAAAGGAAATATTTTGATGCATTTAATTATGATTCGTAGAAAATATTACAATGGTTATGAATGAATGGATTATGAAAGTAAACGGAGTCTACGTGACTGGACATAATGCATATTTTATTTATAAATCCCTTAATTAAGTCATTGAAATTTAGTCCATAGCAAACATCAGCATTTAAACGCTTCTATAAAACATTTTATTAATTATTAAATATCCATATTGAAATTTAATTATAAATTTACTTAATGTTATTTAAAAATAATAAAAACATCGTTAAAATTCATACTTATTTCTTAAAGTATGTTGTATCGGCGAAAAGTAAACAATATTGTACTTGTTTAATTTCGTGTTGTTACAATGTGATGGACGACTCATATACAGGGTATCAGTCCTTTAAAATGAAGTATCAAAACAATTTTTGTATCTATTTTTTCAATAGTTTGGCAATCAAAGATCAGCTTATAGCAACCGATATTTAATAAAAAGCTTCCCTTATACTTGACGTCTTAATAACCACCTGTCGAGAAAATCTCCTTTCTAAACTAGCTGAATTGATAAGAGAGTTTTCGACCGTCAATTCCCCTATCATCGACATCTCACACTTCTTAGAATTTTTTTTTCTTTACCTTTCTCAACACCTGCCCTTTTCCGATGGAAATCGTCCCAAAAGAACGTTTTTAAAAAATCGTCTGTCATGTCTAGTGCAGCAGAGTCCTCTGGATGATCCTTGAAATTAGCTGTCACTTAACACCCTAATACTATGATCGAAAAGGGATGGCTTCTCTTCTGATTCTTGAAAGGAAAACAAAGGAATATTTTGGCTGTCGTTTTTTTTTCTAATGTCTTGAGAACATTATTAAGGTTTTTTCTCTTTCCTTCCTTTTTACTATAGGTATCTGCTTAAACGATCTCATGTAAATAAGTAACAATTCATGAGGCAGTCAGATAACGTTATAGTGAGATTTCTATGTGAGGGATTCAAAGGAATTGGCCAAATTCTCATCAAATAATTATTACAGGTTGTCCCAAAAGTTTAGTTTACAAAATGTAAGGGTAGTCAGGTGCTCATAAACAAGCCATTTTTTAGAATGTTGTCTGGATTGAATGTGGTTTTCATATTTCTTAAGGTTTTACATTACAATCATAAACTATTTCGAAGTTTGTAAAATTCTGTTATCAATATCAAAGAAAAAAATTTGACACTGAGAAAGAATTTAGAACAGTATCGGCTATATACAGTATAGATACCGTACATGTTATGAAATTTCTATTTTTACTAAACTGAAGTGAATGAGAATTGACTGAATTGGGAACAAGTTTACTTGATTTATTTAGTAGTTTGAAACTTAGTCAAAATTGTTGAAAATTTATAAATAATTCTTTTCCTGAATATAATCCTCATATTCAACACCTGTTAATATGCATATAAGATGTTTTATACAATACTGATATGACTACGTAGATAGTCATTTTGTCTTCATTAAAAGTATTTTCTGATTAAATAGAATTTTTAGATGTTACATATTAAAATATATTAAGACAAAAATACAATAACATACCCCGACGTCGATAAAATCAAGTTAAATTAAAAAATTATTTCTAAAGAAACACAAACAATAAGTAATATGCCATGAAACAAAAAATAATTTTATATATATTTTTTCAAAAATGTACTTTTTTTGTGTCGAAAAAGAAAGATGAAATGGAAACCTAGATATGAAAATCTTAATAAATATTTTAAATGATTTGATTTTATATAGGAATTTCTATTCCAATAATTTATTATAATAATAAATATAGGAATTTTGTTATAATTGCACAAAGTTTTTGTAAATGGGGGCATACTCTCTGTATTATTTCGTACAATTCGAATGAAAATAAACCTGCTAGTTTATTGCTGCTATAAAGATTTATCATTATATGCCCCGACAATTTCTCATTTGATATTTTCCAGATTCTTTCTTTTCTTATTCCTTCCCAAGCAATATTATAAGACGGTTGCTAACATCTCATTCTTCCATAAGATATTTTATCGACTAGCATCGAATCCAACAAATATTCTCCTATTTTGAACTCTCTCAAAGAACTTCATCTAACCCAATAACACCTGTTCCATTCGCGTCAATTCACGAACAATATGGGAAAAATACACGCCTTTTTTTTATATACGGAAGAAAATATCTCACGCAAGTATGGGAAATATGAACTGCAATCAATAACATCTTAAGTCGAAGTAAAGAATAAACTTTGTGGTGTAACACAAACGTCCTAAAATCCTATCTAAAGTAATGGGAAATTTTCTCAACAAATTCATTATGACTTAAGTGAAGTTTTACCATTTAACCTTAAAACTGCTATTTTTTTAATAGGAACCACAAAAAATATTAAAGAAGTCTTTAATATCTCCGTATAAGCTAGCAATAAATTTAACTATCATCATCATTATTCTTTTGTAACAATATAGTAATATTGCTAAAAGCTAATGCCGAAAAAAATGTTAATGTAAAATTTCGCCAAATTTTTCGATGGAATACAAACCTAGATTATCATATTCAATTATTAATATAACTATTATGAAATGCAATATATATTAAATCAATATTATATTTATATTATTGTATATAATAACATCTATATTATCTAATAATGGTATATATACTCAATAATATGATAAATCAAAATATATTATTATATATATTGATTTATCATAATAAGTAATATTTAATTAAAATTTAAAATTAATTAGAAATATCAGAATTAAAATTTTTTAAATACGCCATTATTCGAAAAAAATAGTCCTTTAGAAGGTTAGTTTTGAACATGAACTAAATGTAATTAAAAGTAATAGCAATATTTGAACGAAGCTTGATTTTTATCCAGAAAAGATGATATTTTTTATATTGAAATTCTAATTTTAAAATAATTATACTATAAAATAATTGAGGTATTTTTACAATCTATGTACTCAAATTATGACCGCACTTAGATTTGCACGTAATACTTATAGAAATTGTTGCTGGTTATGGGAGAGACATCTTATCATAGAGATATTAAATAAAACATTTAATCATGGTGAGATCCGTTAATTATAGAGCTACGACACTCTCTTAATTTATTTTTTAAATTTAAAAATTATTTTTTTAATCTCGGTTTCTTATTTCCTACTTTCAAATTTCGATGCTCTTCTTAACAAGAGTGTCGCAATGATAAACGAAAAAAAAAATCAATGAACAAGTCAAAACAAAACAAGGTTTAGAGAGTCAGAAAAACGTTGGTAGAGAGCATTCATCACCCGTGGAAGCCTATTGAGCACGCAACTGTCTGATTGATTTGAAGAAAAGTATCCATCCCTTTCATCGAAAGGCACTGAATTTAGAATCACTGGAGCTGCAATCAGAATAGAACTGTCTGAATTATTTTTTTAATTTCTCGTATACGAAATATAATAAGACATATTGTAATCATCAAAATATTTTGGAGAATTTGACGAATCTCCACGTTTTAGACCTTCTTAAGTTCCCAAAAATACATTTTTGGCACAGTCTGCCAAAAATGTATAGACAGGTCAAAAGGACTCGGGTGAAATTTTCTATATGGTTTTCATACTAAATTTGTGGATTTCAATCACATTTTCAGAAAATTCAATTCAGGGGGGGAGTATGTCCATCCGTCTGTATGTTTGAATATGTTAAAAAGATAACTTCAAAACTAAGAGAGGGAGATGAGTAAAATTTGTTACATTAATCTAATATTTCTAGTATAGACACCTAACAAAATTTCGAGGTCAAATACAACGAGGAGGTGACCATCTTTAGGTTCAGACGCATGTAAATTAAAAAAAAAGCAATGAATTAAATATATCAAATTTGGCAAGCGATTTTCGGACTGCAACCGTAGTTCTGCATCGAAGTTTTGTTCCAATCGATTAGAAAAACGTGTTTAAAATACAAATTCGAATTTCTGTTACTATTAACTAAATGTCAGGGAGCCGGCGTCCTGACATAGAGGTAGCGCGTCTTCCCCATGATCTGAGCGTCCTGGGTTCGAGTCCCGGTTCGGGCATGGTTCTTCTTCATCTGTTCTATCTGTGAAATGTGTGAATGTGCCCCCCTGTCAAAAGGGGTTGTGCAAGCGAATGTGATGCTTGAGTAGCTAAGACGTACTCTTGGCCCTAGTTGGCACTACTAAAACAAGAGACGATCCCTTGGCTTAAAATCTCTTACTTCGTCAGCGAGCTTGTCCATGGCAAGTGAAATGATAAAAAACAACAACAAATGTCAGGGATTATTCGCCAAAAAGTCTTGCAAGATCGCAATATACATTCAATAAAAATACTAAATTCACGTTAAAGGTTAATATTTTGTAACTATTGTACACCAATGCCACACAAGGCCTTCACTTCCTTATTCCAGGCCCACAACATTTTGTGGGTGGGTTGGAGGAGGAATTAAGCTGTTTGTAATAAAGGAGTACCTTTATTACAGAATATGTGAGATAGTTTTAGGACTGCTTTTTTTACTCTTATTCAAAGCTCGCTTCATTTTGGCTTGACAAAAGCACATATGCTTTAATAACTAGTCATTTTCTTTTGCTAGATGTAATTCTTTTAGAAAGGGTATGTCATTAACAAACTTAATTGAAAAATGAGTTTTTTGAACTTACGAAGATTTAAAATGTGGAAATCTGTGGAAATTTCAATTCTGAATCTTTTGAAGATTGCCATACTTTATACTTCGTATGAGAGGTAGTAAAATTTGAACCATGTTATCAAGAGGGCATGCGAAGTACTATAAAAGAAGTGATATGATTATATGGATGATATTAATTTTCGAATTAGTAACGGCGGATGACACTTTATGTGTTAGAGTTGGGTAGGAATGATAAGAATAACTATGTTCGATGAAGAGATGCGTTGACTATTTAAGCTTCGAATGAATGAGGTTAATTAACAATATTTAAAATCCAAAAATTTTGCATAAAAATAGCATGGAATATTTAGATACAACATTTTCGATCCAAAGTTTGCTTTCTGCAGCTTTTCAATACTAATTCAATGTTTTGTTTCCAAATTTTCGAAATAATTCTAACTTTTTATGAATTATTACATTATTTTCATGTTTATCATGAATTTATTTAAATTGTAGTGACATATAAAATTTATTTTCTTTTATTCTCTAGTAAAATGAAAGATTTTAGGCATTTTCAAGTAGATAATTTTTAACTTTATTTGTAACTTCTAGCAATATGAAACTAAAGTTCTTGATTGTGAATATATCTATATATATATATATATATATAGAAACTGAGCGATACACATTTTTTTTGTCTTTATTTGTCAGTATTAATATGTACCTAAAATAAATAAATAAATAAAATTGCGAAAATTTGGTCACGGTTAAGAATCTTTTTCCTGTCATCTCGCAGATATTATATAAATCTTTTGTGGTTCCCAGTTATTGGCTTTGGAACTTAGTGATAAACTTTCTAAATCACCCCATAAAGCTGTATCAAAAGTCTGTCCTTCAAATCATCGCAACCCACTTTCTTCCAATCCAATTGATAAAGCTTTCACTCAGAACTAACCACCAGAACCCATTTCGAATGACAATATCACATTTTTATTGAACTCCATCTATCTGCCATTTCATTGCCTTTTTGACAACCTAGTCCAGGAAAAGCCCAACTTTTCCCCTCTCTACTCTATGAAAAACCACTAATAATTTGAACTTCGAATACTTCATTTAATGGGATTGAAGAAAACCAATTCTTTCAAAAAAGATTCGTAAAGATAAAAGCTTCATATAGATCAATATATATATATATATATTCCTAGATGACAATCTAGAAAATAAATTTATTATTTCCACTAAAATTTCTCTGTAGAATTTTGTAGGTCATTTATTTTTAGTCTTTGACTTTTCAGCATTTCGTTCGGTATTATGGAAAGCTATATAAATAATGATGTGCTTGAGAATTTTATTTATAGTCGTCATTTTTGATGTTAAAGGCGAATTTTTAAGAATATTTTTGGAAAACATAGTTTTGGTTCGATAGAGCAGAATGTTTTATTTGATGTATCAGGAATGCATCGATTCACATTATTTTAATTCATAATTCTATCAATAACAAATTGTATAGAATTATAAGTTAACCATTACCTTACAACCACACAGCAAGACCGCACTAATTCAGATCAGATGCAATCGTCGTAAGTTCACAATTTTATCTGCTTTGCAAGGAGTGGTACAGACACAATAATATAGATGCCGTACCAAAGTATCTAAACCGCCTGGTACAGATACTTTGGTACGGCATCTATACTAGGTCTACATTAAAGAAAGTTTATCCTCTGTATATGAAATAGCTTTCAAGTCATATTGCCGCATTGAAAAGAATCAGTCGACTCTTCATGGCCGAATGGTCATAGAACTGATCTCATAATCAAGGGATTGTGAGTTCGAATCCCGCGATTCCCAGTTTGTAAAAGTATTGAATTAATTGATTTTTGTTTCTCTTTATTTCATGTTCCAGAAGATACTGGACATTTCTTTAGTATACCAGACAAATGTTCTGGACTTTTCCTTCTGTTTCCAGAAAAGTATTCTCGAACACTCCCTGCTAGTATAAAAGCAGAAGATTTGTCAGTAAGTGTGTTCAGAGTTCAGTTAATAAACTGATTTAGCTCTACTTCTTGTGTGTGTCATTAAGTTCTATACTAAAGTATATATGTGACAATATTATAATAATCAATTAAGTAATAATATTGTCATGTAGATATTCTAATGTTGGACTCAATGACGCACACAAGAGGTACAGTAACTGACAAATCTTCTGCTTTTATATAAGCAGAGAAAGTTCCAGAATACTCTTCTGGAGACAGTAGGGAAAAGTCCAGAACACTTGTCTGGTAAACTAAAGAAATGTCCAGTATCTTCTGGAACATGAAATAAAGGAAAACATAAAATCAAGGAATTAAGTATTTACATATACCATTAATCTCAGTGTCTCTATCGGGATTTGAACCCAGGTCTCTTGATCACAAGACCAGTGCCATGACCATCCGACCATGGAGATTCGACAGTCTTTCTTCAATGCAGCAATATAGATACTAATGATTTATTAGAGTGTCAATTATTTTTCTGTTCATAATTTTACGCCTCTTTTCTTTTAGAAATATCTAATTTAACTGATTAAATTTTTTTACAAATGCACAATGATAAGAACACATATTTCCATTTAGAATGGGAGGAGCATACAGATCTCATTTTCTAATGACTTAAAGAACAGAAATATAACTTGCAGTTTCATCCACAAAAATTCACACTTTCAAAGATATTTTGAGATTTCAATTCTCCATAATATCATTTGATAAGAAGAATCGTTTCTTTTCCAATTTTCAGGTTTAGTTCAAAATTAGATCATTCATGCCCAAATGCAAATTTGGCTACGATTTCATGATTAAATTATTCTTAAGATTTAAGAAGATGCAAACAAAGGTATCTGTTTTAAAAAAATACTTTTTCCAGATGTAAGCATCAAATTTTGCAATCTAATAGATTTAGAGACAACTTTAAATTCACAAGAGTAAGTCAGTAATATGAAGTGAAATAATTTCGAAAATCTTGCATTTATTATCTGCCAGTCGCATAGCAATTTTTCTTTTCGATGCTGAAAACTGACGTAACTAATAATATTCATAAGGAAATAAACGATATAAATTCAAAGTAATACACGAAGAAATTAAATTTCATCTCATAAGCAATATTACTTATAGCAGTTTAAAATACGTTAGCCAAACGCTATTAAATATTAAACATCTCGAAAACAAACTTTATTTAAAGGCAGAAGCAATATCTTCATAATGATACGAAAGTGAAACTTAAGGTAAATAAAAGGTAAAAAACAGCATTTAACATTTTCTGGGGCCGTGGAAAGTATGCTTCCCACTAAATTTATCAATCTTTATGTAAGTTGACATAAGTTCTGACATTGTTTTAGTAAGTCAGAAACTTAGAGGCTTCAGTTCTTTATCTCAGACAAAATGATGTTACTTAATTATTAATGAATCCTTTTTCTTATTCCTATTCTAATTTCAAGCCTAAAAATATTTTAACATAACAAGAATAGAAAAAAAGGTCCTTTAAAGGGTTAAATGAAAATGTGCAATATATTATTTCCAAATAATTCACGCTACAAAAACGTTGAACGGAATTTTATCAAAGCTCAGTTAGACACACACAACACACACTAAAAATGACTCTGAAAACTGAAAGAATAAAATAATAAACTTCAAAAATAAAGAGAATCCAAAATAAATTCTGCTACATGGAAACAAATATTTATTATATCGTCCTGATTAGATCACAAAAAATATTTGTCAAGACTCATAAGGGACTAAAAATGAAAACTGTCAGAGAGATGAACCGAAAATGAAACGCCGAGTAATTTTTCGTTAAAAATAAAAGGCAGGAAGAAGACTAGAATTGTGGCGCTGGCAACAGAACCGTCGGCAGTTCGTCCACATTAGTTTTTACGATGAATTTTTAGCGCTGTTAGTAAAAGAAAGGCTCAAGTATGAAAAGACAGAATTAAGTAAATATTAGCATAAGATTCACTGTGAATAGAAATAACATTTGATGAGCGAAAAAAAGAAGTTTGTCGTCGTCATGCCATCAAATTATTTTCGACTCAAGGTTCTCATGTTGCCAATTTTCTTGAGACCTTATTAAAAGCTAATGAAAAGAATGCGTCTAAATATGATTATAAGTCTAACAAGTATTCTGTATGTTAATGGATAAAATATATTTAATATGTGCTGTAAAACATAAAGAATATCATTTCGATATTTTCGAAGCAAAACGTTTTACATCCATAACATAATCATAGATTTGTATCTAAAAATAAAATTGATACATTTCTGTGACTTTTACAATCATGTATGCATGTGTTGGCGCTCTACGGGTCATTTAATTTACAAATATTAAATTTGGCATATATATAATTTGGAGAGTCAAAATATGCACTTCGATGTGATTTCTTTGAAATTTTAATTACACTTTTAATTAATTAAGAATTAAGCTGAATTTGAAACGGTTTTCGGCTATAAATAAAAATGATTACAGCACTAATATGCATTTTACAGCGGTTTGAAATTTAGAATTATCTTATTGATGATACCGATTTTATAATCTTTCGATTTTTTTCTGAATTTTGGTAACCTTTTAAAAAAATATTTTTGTGCCTAATTTCCAATTAAACTATTGCACTGAAATTCAAATCGTTTACACTGTTCCATGATATATTTTATTGAACAATTTTCCTTCATTACTGAAAGCTAAATATGATATTTCTCTCAACAAATTGGAAGACAAATACTGACTCTTTATTATTTAAGATAATATTTTCAATTCCTTTTAATGAGAAGAATTTTAATACAAATTTAAGTAATATCATAAGTATTTTAAATAATATATAATGAGCATGTGATAATACTAAACATTCAGTTTTAACTGCTACATTTCGGAAAACTATTTCTTGTATCTTCCAACAAATTTTCATCATTCATTAAATTAAAGTATCATTCACAGAAAAGAATTGTAAACACAGATGAAATTGAATAATAACAAAATAAAGTATAGGATACATAAATTTCTTACCTTTATATATATTTCCACCAGAAGTGGAAGACAAAATAAAGAAATAATTCAAAACTGTTTTGCATCACTGCGCAACAGCAACTTCATGTTACATTAACGTTACAAATGAACCGTCAAATATGAATACCTTCATACCCACATGATCAAAGACATCAGCACAAGAAAATTTAAAAGTTAAATAAACAAAAAGGCAGCACATAAAAGTTAAGTTCAAAACTAACTGATTTGAAGTATATCGACAATAATTTTGAATCCACCAGCACTTAAGTTAAGTACAGCGTTCCAGAGGGAACAGCAGTTCCATTTCCCTCGGAGGCTTCAATCCTTGATTAAAAGACTTCCAGAACCGATAAAAGGTCTTGAAAGTCAGATAGAGAATCGCGTCCGGCTTTAATAAGCACGGAATTAAAAGGAACCCATTCTCATCGATGCAAGTGAAGCGATTCAAAGTGATCGGAATCGCGATGCCTGTATGCAAATTGAAAAGGGCCTTGCTTCAGCACACCTTAATTAAGGTAAAAGGAACTTAACCGTGGACGGCGCTGCCACCGTGATCCCAAGGAAAAGCTCAAAGGGACTTGGACTTCCCCCGGGCATTTTCGTTAACACCCCCTTCCACGAACAGTTCGACCGAAACTTCTGTCTTGAGCTGTGCCGAGTTTTAAATGAATTAATCAAGAGGAAAATTGTGATGACTTCGATTTCAATTAATGTTTGCGAGTTTGCGCTGGAATTGCGGCTTCACATTATGAAACAAGACACTTAGGGGCAACATTTAATCTTTAAAACTTCGAGTTTCGAGCCACAAAAGGATATTTCGTGGATTATTGAAGGAAATATTATTTATTCTGAGGCTTTTAATGATTTAGTTTGTTGTAGTTGCTAAAAGACATTTATAGAGGCAGAAAACTTAACGCCCGGGGAGACCAAGTAAAGGTTTCTTTTCCTTTTTAAATATCAAGCTTTTAAAGATGAAAAATTACCATTGCCATGCCGTCATTAGAAGAGTTGTTTTAGTAAGGAATTATATAGGAAGTATTTTGAGTTTTTTTTTTTATCGAAACTTTCTTTTTTTAAAATTTTTTAACTGAGACATTCAAATATACATGGCCTAAGATAAGAATCTTTAAAATGAAATTAATTTTAAAAAATACTTTGAGAGCACTGAAAAATATAAATAACTTTTTAAATAAAAAATATTGTTATCCAGCAAATTTTTAAATTCAAAAGTATTAATATTTTAAGTAAATTTAATTTTTAATCACATTTAAAATATTTGTTATTTTCAATTTTTTTTAGAATGTTGGCTATTTTAAATTTTATTGTTTCCAACAAAGCATGCTTAAATGATTTCGTTTTGTCTCTATATTTTTTATACACATAGATTCCACATTCAATAATAAAGCATAGATTTTTCAAAGATATCTTTTACTGATTTTTAATCCTTATTTGTCATTAATATATTTTTTACGAATATAAATATAATATTGTAGTAAAAGTAATCTCCAGTTTACTATCAGATACTGCCTGCTATATAAATAAGTACTTAATTAATGCCATCACATTTGTATTTGATTAAGAATTTGGTATTATTAAAATAGCGAGTTTATATTTGAAATTCTGGATCAGATACTGAATCTTTCTAATTTCCAGATTATCATCATTAAGAATTTGTAAAAGTCGTGATCGAAACTAATGAATTCGTTTTATGTAAACAGAACCATCCAATTAGTCAAGAATTTGTCACATCTGTGTCATTAGCATCGATGTTTGGAGTTACCTGAAAGGAGTTTGGAAATTTCTCACTATTTTTTGATTGTGAGCCGAGAGTCAACTTCTACTCATTAGCAAGTTTTGTAACTTTCAAATACTTCAAAATAAAAGTAAAACTTTTAATAATATTTGTGGATTATAAATTATAAAAAAAATCGAATATCTGGACATTTATTAGAGATGAAATAAGTAAATAATATAAATAAAGCGAAATGTGAAATACATATAATTTTAAGATTTATTTTAAAGATTCATATTATTAATTATATAGTTGTATAATATAGCTATTTCTCAGTTTTTATTTTAATTAATTTCTAATGATATTCGATTCTTATCTTGAATTTTTTACTTCACTGAATAAAACAATATTTTTAAGTTGCAAAAAATAAATGCATTTGGGTGCAAAAATAATTGCCCCCAGGAAATAAATCTTTGATTTTAAAACATTTAATTAAATTTTATTAATGACACATTATCCATTTTGTTAGATAACAGCTTGTTATTTTTTTTTTGCAACTGTATTACGTTGTTTCTGGCTCTTACAAAAAAAAAACTGAATAAAGGGCGATCTTTCTGCATCATTGACGTCATCTTAATGATTCTTACCATTGAAAAAAGTTTGCCTAAATATAAAGAAACTATAATTTAACAACCTTTAATTTTTGAAAATGTCCATTGATGTTTGACCAATGAAGTATTCTGATAATTCCATCTAATGATATATGACGATCCAAAGTCGGCGTAATCGATATTCTACCATAAGAATTTGCCCTTAGTGTACGTGCAAATGATGATTGTCATAGATTACCTAATTCAACAAGCAACTGAAACTTCATATTTTCCCTTACTGGTAATGTAGATAATATACAATGAGAATCTGCTCTCTGTGTGCGTATCGCTAAAGTTTGTCACACAGTACCTAATACGACAAGCAATATAAACGGCAACATCATATTATCCTTGACGATAACGATGAAGTACAATGGAAATATATCTTGTGTGTACGACAGTACACAATTGAACAATTTGAATGCTGTAATATAAAAATGAGCATACAATTACTGCAGAGACAGCAGAGCAAACCTATTCAGATTTGATCTTTTCATTACTTGTGGTGCAGAAGCTGTAACACAAGTAAAGTTTACAGGAGTAATACTTAGAGAATTTGTTTATAGTGCATAGTTTGACATAGTTAGCATAATGTTGAATATTCAGCATTTTGTGAATATAATTCATCTGTAGATGATATTGTCTCATTGCAATAATATAAAATTTCTCATTTTATTATTAAATGTATTATTAAGTATCGTTAATTATAAAAGCTATTGAAAGTCTATGAGGGACGAAAAATTTAGGTAATCTCAAGGTCGCAGGAAAAATGTCTCGGGTTTTATTTTCAGATTACTTGAATGAGTCCTCATTCAAGTAATCTGACAATCAAGTAATCAGATGACTTGTTTTGAAAAGGACAATTTATAGTTAACAGAGAGCACTATAAGCCCCTGAATTATGCCACTTCTGTTGCTTGTCAATTCGTAAATTATGTCTTATGTTTCTAATTGAGCTAAAATATAGTAAGGGGTGAAATTAAAAAAAAATAGAAGGAAAACATAAGGGCAAGTAAGCCTCATATATCTGATTTTTAACACTTTCTTGATATATTTTTCTTCATGAGTTTGGACATTTTTATTGTATCATTATGCCAATTATTATTTCTATTTTACTGACAGCTCTATAAAATTATTTCCTCAGCTTATTTCTTACCCTTTCTTAACTGTTGTTATGTATTTTTAGAAATACTGAACTTGCTTAAATGTGTTTTTTATTATTATTTCTATACCCTATACAACGCTGATCCAATGTTGATCAATCATTTTATAAGTATTAAAAATAATTTTTACTGGAATACTTCCCCATGATGCGGCGATTATGAGATGAAACCTTGTTACATATATTATCGTAAATTCTAATATATATTTTTTGCTGCAGCTTTTTCAAATAATTTCATTATTTGGATTCTTTAATTCATTTAATGTTACCAAAGAATTTGGGCATCAGAATATAAATATTTTTTTATTTCTTTTTTGAAATATTTACCGGATTTCAAAAATAATGAACTTTGTAAATGATTTTGTATAAAGGGCCTTTATTAAAAATATTTTAATTTTTCTTTTCTCAAATGCATTTCGAAACAAAGCTATCTGTCCAAAGCTGAATAACACATAGTGATGATTTGTGTTAAGATAAAGTGAGCTACAATTTAAAAATCCACTACAAAATATGATAATAAAACAAACACAAAAC
This sequence comes from Argiope aurantia, assembly GCA_026543865.1. Taxonomy (NCBI): domain Eukaryota; kingdom Metazoa; phylum Arthropoda; class Arachnida; order Araneae; family Araneidae; genus Argiope; species Argiope aurantia. The sequence goes on along the minus strand of JAPMOR010095341.1, from coordinate 66,192 downwards.
ACAGCTGTCTTATTTGTTTTTCAATAAAATCAGAATACGTTCATGACAAATTTCTCAAAACCTTGAGTTAAAAGTTGCCTGCGGATTTTCATTTTCTGCTCTTTTTGCATATGAAAATTCTAAAACAAATATCTCTTTTTCCGTGTTTTATTTTCTAGCAAAATGAAAACCTTTTTTTCAAAAACCGTTTTATACTTTGCATTTCTTGCTCCTTTTTTATGATAAAATTAAAAAGCATCACGGTGCCTCAAAATATTGATGTTTCTTTTGCTCATAAAAAAATCTTCGCCTGTGCCGGTGCGACACACTTTGCGAAAATCTTAAAACTGAATGACAGCTTTAAAAACTAGTTATTTTCTATCATTCGTGAAAACCCTTTGAGAATTTTTAAATATATACAAAGATAAATTTGTCTTTCGCCGAGTTTTTTTACTTAGAAAAAGGTTTATTATGGAAAGAATTTCCATTCTCCTTCTTTATAGAATGCTACAAGAACAAGCACATTATTTCTTCAGGGAATGCTCGAACATAATCTAGAATATTTTGCCCAAAATAGTAATAAAACGTATCCATTAAGAATTGATGAATAATGTAATACAAGATTATTGGGTTATTTTGTAGTCTTTCTGCAGTTTTTCCGGTGTTTGAGTGTTATAAAAAGTCGAAAAATTGGACCAAAAAAAAAACGTTTCAAGCAAGAGGGATTTATAAAAATAAGATTCATTTTAACAGCGGCGGGACAAATTTTTAAATTACGTCATTGGTAGTAATAGCTTACAAAGCATTTATGTGATATAGTTTGAAATTGTTAAAATTCATGAAAATTAATAGGAGATGTATTATTCATACATGTGGTTTATTTTAAAATTGTTCTTTCAATGCACTAATTTCCACTAATATTAAAAGAGAATGCATTTGTGTGGGTTGACTCTCTAAAGGCCAGTTATAATTTTTTGTGTTAAATATTTGAAGAATTACATTCGATTGAATATCTCATATAAATATCAAGAAGTTAAAAGAATTTTTATTGCAGAATTTATATTCATCTCAAACACTAATTATTGAAAACAACACGATCACAGTTATCTCTTGATTATGAGTGCGTGGCGGGGTAACCGCTAATAAATAAATTCCACAAATAATTTGAAATTAAACGAAAAAAGTTACAAATCACTACAAAAAATATTTTGGGACAATTTTTATGAATAATGAGACCTACACATGACTTAAGATTTAATAAAAAATAGATTTTTGACATACAATTTTCTTGGTTTATCTTAGAGGACTCTTTGTCATTATTAATCAAACTGTTTGATAGAAGAAACCTGCATGACTTGTCTCTCTAAAATTTTCTCGCATACTTTCTAACAAAGGTTTCATCCCAGAGAATGCCTTTTATGAAGTACAGCAGTGACGAAATATTGACCTTTGGCGTCAATATAGCATTTTTTGATGAATTTATTGTGTGATCTTTGGCGAGTTTTTTGGAGATTATTCCCTAGCATGCGGTTTATAGTATTCTAAAATCGAATTTGTGTTTTAGGCGGGGCCGCGGTGGCCTGGTGGTAAGGTCTCGGCTTCGGAACCGGAGGGTTTCAGGTTCGAGACCCGATTCCACCGAAGAACCGTCGTGTAAGGGGGTCTGTTGCACGTTAAATCCGTCCTGACCAAACGTCCTCCCGCTGGTGTGGTGTGGTGTGGAGAGGGGGGTGCCAGATCAGTTGTCGTCCTCGTCATCTGACCGTGGTTCAAAATTACGAGGTCCGTCCCAAAATAGCCCTAGTGTTGCTTCAAACGGGACGTTAATATAACTAAACTAAACTAAACTTGTGTTTTAGGCGCATTTTCTCAATCCATTAAAACCTAAATTTTGTTTTAAAAAAAAACTGCACTTGTAGTTACAAAATCCCATACCAAATTTAATATATTAACTCATTGCGTTTTTGAGTTATTGTGTTTATTTGCTTCTGAAAGTAAAGCCCGACAGACGATCAATCCCTCATTGGATTTGGATCAAAATTTGACAGGTGTCTACACTACTTATATTAAAACTGTATACCAAATCTTATCTACCTAGCTCTCTTTGTTTTATAATTATTATATCCAATGAGAGATACAAGGGCAAAAAACTGAATTGACAGAGACGAATTTTGAATGGGAGTAAAAATGAAACAAGCAGAAGTGATATCCTCTAAACTTTCTCGCACATTTTGTAATAAAGGTGTTTATCATCTGCACCCCCCCCCCCCCCTCCCATAAAAATTGTGGACCTTGGGTAAGGCAACGAACGCCTTTCGTGGCATTTACGTACAATAACGGAATATGAATAATTAACGTGCATTTAGCATTATCGAATGTAATCTTGGCGAGTGTTTTGGCGATTAGTCCTCGGCATGTAGTTAATAGTGTCCGAAAATCCAATTGGTGTTTTAGGCCGGTTTTTCTCAACTGATTGGCACAAGAACTTGATACGGAATTACAAGTACAGTCATAAAATCACATTCCAAATGAATCTATTTAAGTCATTGGTTTTTGAGTTATAGCGTTTACATGTATTTGGAAGAAAATCCCGATAGACTGACACTTCTTTGTTGTATTTGGCTCAAAATGTATTGATTAAAAGCATTCGTTACACTGATTTAATGGCTACACTAGAGACAATAAATCAGTGTAACGAATTCCATTCATCTACCTCTCTCGCTTTGTAATTATCGCGTACACTTATATTCGAACAGACGGACGGACGTACTTCCTCTGAATACTTTGCTCAAAACGTGGTAGAAATCTACAAGATTGATGTAAAAACCATATATGAAATTTCAATCATCCAGTTCAAATCATTTTTGAGATTTTTTTTTCCTCACAGATAGTTGGACAGACAGACATTTGACAAAAATGTAATTTTCGAACTCAGGAGGAGGGTCTAAAACGAGAAGATTCGTCAAATTCGAATTCGAATTTATTGACGATTATTCTACTTTAAGAAAATCCCTGCAACTGCCATCGGGGGCGGGGGTGGGGCGGGGAGGGGAGATCTTACTAAAATTTATCCTTACATTCTTATAAAAATTTTATCTTTACATAAAAGTGTAAACCTCGTGCCCATTGGCTTTTGGTGATTTAAACTCGGATTTTTATTTTTTGAGCCCGACCCAAATAAAGTGTGCTTCATTCTAAAGTGAAGGTAAAGATGCTTGTATATCAATTTTATGAAATCGAATAACAATAGCAACAAATGTCAATCTTTGGCTTGAATCCATAATTTCTGAATCTTGACGATTTTTGGCGATTAATCGCTGGCATTTGGTTAATATAGAGATATTAACAAATCGATAATGTCTTATGAAACCATTAGATATATTCTTCTGTGCAAATCAATCAATCATCTAGTGAAACTTATAAATGCTAACAGATAATAAATGGCTGAAATTATTTTGTTGCCAATTTATTTGTAAGTTATTAATTAGAGCACTAATGTTTTTTTACACAAAATAAAGATAATGGATGTCGAATATAAAGATAATGAGAAAATTAACGATTTCGAATTATGAATACAGTTTTTTTTGGGGGGGGGGATGAATATTTAAACCTTGCGTTTTTTAGTGTACCTTAATAAAGTGAAAAATGGCGTATGAAAAACAAAACCAAGAATTAGTGAAATAAGATAAAGTAAAAAACATTAAATAAAATCTAAAGCAAATTGATTTTTTTTGTAATTTATTATAAGTAGCATAAAGTGCAAATTTTAATACAACAATGCATTTTGTTAAAACAACGTTTCACTCAATTCTTCTTATCAGAAAAAAAAATGAAGATTTTATATTAAAAGTTGAAACTTCGCATACAATAAGGAAACATTTTTTTTTCGAACACAAATTTTATTTATATATTAGAAGGCATTAAAATTGTTATGAAAATGATGAGTTATTTAAATAAGAATAGAAAAACTTTTAATATATATTGAATAAAAACAACTACAATAATAATAAAATTTTGTACATTTTAGAAAAACTCTATTAAATCTAATACATACAAACAAATTTTTTTCTCAAGATGCATAATTTATTAGAATTATTTTTAAGGAAATGATAATACAACAAAGAATTACTTTTTCGTTGAATCTATTTTTAAATTATATTTTCATTCTTCCAAGAGACATATTATGAATTCATTATTTAAAATCTAAATAGAAGAAAACTGATAAATATTAATTTCCATTTCTGGGTATTATTTTGTGGTATAAAAAAACATTTCTTCTGTTTATGAAATTAGTGCATAATAGTTTATTTTTTTTCGAAAAATGAAATGATTATTTTGAAATTGGAATACAAATGCCTTTAGGTATGTCAGCAGTGAATTAAAAATAAACAGTACTAGATAAATTCAGATTTTTATTCTTTTATTTACTTGTTCTGATCTAAATTGAAAACAATACTCAATTATTAACGTAATAATATGTTAGATAAAGATTGGTAATTTTCATTCTTTAATCGAAACTCTTTTTTTTTATCTATGTAATGTAATAATTTTTTCTCCACTCATAAAGATAGTTTAATTTTTTGAGACAGTAAAAAAGCGAACGCGAGCTCAAACAGAATTAAATTCGCAACAATAGATTTGTGAATTCGTGAATATTAATGTGATATTTGAGAAACTTTATTCTAAGAGGGGATTTTTTTTTTTTAACTTCCTTTGATGTTTCGATCCGTATAATTTGAAAACATCACAAAGAATAAAAATGCAATATAAAGTGAAAAGAAATTCTTTTAGATGGATTGAAGAATATTTTATTTTTTTATTTTAAAAAGTAACACAAATTAAAACGCATTTGAATTGCTTGTTTCAAGGTTTTAATAAAGGGGCTTTCATCTGATTTTTTCAAGTTATTTTCTTCCTGTTTTTTTCTAAGGTTGATTTTTAGTATTTAAAAATTGATTGAAATTATGCCATATAGATATTAAAATTATTATACAGATATTAAAATTATTATATAGATATTATTACTATATTAATACTATAAATTATAAATTATAGATTAAAATAATTACAATATTGATATAATTCTACATTTAAAAATAAAAAAAAAAGAATTAAAATAAATATTTATATTTATCTTGAACACAGTTCATTTCTGTGACTTTTCCGATTAAAATTGAATATGAGAAAAAGATTTGTCTTCAATTTAGCTGATACGTCATTTATTGAGTCATATACACAAGATGCGCGGTGTAATAAATAGTTAAATTGGTAAGCCGCGGCTTATGTGTATACGGGAGACACAATCTCATTTTAAGACGATTACGAGCTCTGTATATGCTCGACCATTTGGCTTCGGTCAAGATTTATACATAAGCAATTGCAAATGAGCTAATATAAATTGAAAAATATTACGGCAATTGAAAGAAACAAAAATATACTTCCGAAAAAATTATCAGTTAATCATTTATTATAAGTAATTTATTTGTTTTTAAAAATTAATTTTAATATTTAAGTTTTAATACGATTTAATTGGTTTTCAGTTAGAATAAAGTGTTTATTTTTTATTTCAGAAATAGTGTTATTTAATAATATAAAATAATTTTATTGTTTTTCTAGAAAAAGACAACTTAAATTGATAATTTGTCTCATAACAGGATGTCAAATGCTTTCATAAACTACCATAGAGTCGTATGATTTATTTATCCCATGAAATATTCAAATTTGAAAGCTTTCAAATGAAAGACAAATATCGATATTCGTCTTAAATTAGAAACTTGTTTGAAATGAGATAATTGATTGGAAGTAAAATAAGTTAATAAATATCTACTTTATTTATCTCGCTTCTTTACATATATTTTCAGTAGTCTTAATAAGAACTATGATAGTTAGTAAAATACAGATTTGTGGAAACTGCTGAAGAAATTATTCTTCATTCTGAAGATTATTCAATTGGTTGAACTCAAGGTTAGCTTACTGCTAAGTAATCTCTATACCTATATCACCTATTATGTTCAGACAATATGAATTCTGTGATCCTTCCCTGAAATTGGCGAAAAGTCCCTAGACAGATTTTGCTAAAATTTATTAAAGTAAAATCTTTATTTTTTCCTCCTTGTCATGTGTTATTATTGATTGTTATTTCTTAAATAAATCCTCAATTTTTTTTTTTGCTCAACCACTTACTAAGTAACCTCACTGTCATGCCATTACTCTATTTACGTATGTATACGGGGGTTAAGAGCTCTGAGTTTTAAGTACTTCTGCTTCAGATTTCTTTTTGTTGGAACTGTTAAAGATTTGCCCATCAAAATGTAGGACACAGATTCAAACATTTGTATATTTATTAAATTTGTCAAAATACCAGTATAACATTTGCATCTATTTATTAAATTTGTTATTTGATTTATAAGACTAATATCGGGGCTATTTTTTAAAAGTCCCAATGATTGTACATTATTGAAATCATTCAAAGTGCATTCTTTTGAAATTTCGAAGATATTTTTTTTTGAATTTAAATATTCAATAAATAGGCCTAATAGTTGATTTAAATAAAAATATTTTAATTTTACCAATTAGAAACATTAATTTTTTTGTGTAACTGATATTATAGCAAATAAGTTGGAAGAATTGAAATTATAAAAATTTTTTCTTTTTTTATATTCGATACGAAAATAATTTCAAAATAGCTCTTTTTATTTCAATATTTTATCCTGTAAATATTCACCAACTTTTGATAACTTTTAATGTTAGGAGATTCTTACAGAATCTTCAAGAATCTAAAAAAGAAGGGAGAAAAAGATTTTTAAAGAGTATTGAAGAGACACGTATCCGAAAACCACGAAGTTGAATAAAATTATTTTGTTCTTTTTTGAGAAAGAAGAAAAAAAAATACTAGTATTGATTTCAAGTCTTTTTGTTTATTCTTAAATTTTACAACTTTTCTGACAAGTAGAACTTATTGCCGCTGTTGCTGAGCCCATTTGAAAATGGTGCAAAAAGAACAGATGGAAAAAGGAAATGTTGCCAACTATTTCACTATTTTCTTCTCCGCAGTAAGATTAGAACGCTTAGAACAAAAATTTACAGCAGGTAAATCCAAAAATCCCAGAAATATTTTTTATTTCCCCTGAACATTTTTTTTATCTTTATTTTTTCCAGATTGCTGCCTGAATCGCTTTCTTCGGGATTCCTGAACCTAGACTAGAAAATAAAAGAGAATCGATGGATTTTGACATTTTAGTATGAGAAGAAGAATACAAAATAAAAGTATTATATCAGGTAAGAAATTATTTTCTACATTTATTTTTAAGGATATTTTTTAAGGATGTAAGGATGCATTTTTAAGGATGTATGCAGCATTGTAAAATTGTTTTGGAGAGGAGTTAAGGTGACTGGGTACCCACCATCTTAATAATTATTTTTAATATTTAGAATTAATTTAGGATTACATTTTATATAAACTAATATTCAATAATTATCCATCGATATTTTGGATATACAAATTTAACATTTGGGGAGAATTAAGTATCATATCTGCATGTTGAATGTATAAAAAATAAACCAAAGAAAAGATCGAAATTTTATAAATTTTTATCTTGACAGTTATTAAAAAATAAATATATACTGCAGAGCCGATTTCAAGTAAAATTAGCAACATGAACAAATATATTTACATCATAATTTTCATTATTTTACAGAATTTAGATTTAACATAATTAAAATCTAAATAAAATCCTAATTTAAAATTCTCATTTATATAAATATCATTTATGTATATATAATATGTATCGAACAGAAAAACATCCAGTAGAAAATCACTAAATTCGTTTGAAGAAATGCTTTAAATGTTTTCATGAGTACTTGTCTTGAAATTCAGTAATTATTGATATTTTTTCTAACAGAATATTTGAAAAATATAACAATGTTTATTTTCCTGTCATGCATCAAAAATAGTTAAATAGCTAAATAAAAATATATAGATATGGTTCTGGAATTTTGTAAGCATATTTAATTGACTGTAGCTATCATATGATTCAATAAAAGAGAATTGATATTTTAATGAATTTTACAGCACTATGTCTCTTTAAGCAAATACTGAGATACCGATACTGATTAAATAAAATCCGAATAGACCATCTGTGGTTGTAGTTAAGTTCGATTGTAGAATTTTCTAGTTGATAGTTACTCAATTGGAATGTGTTAAAACTCTTGAGTAATTCACTTGAATTACGTAATCCGAAGAGAGAACCATTCAGAGGGTCTTTAATTTCGATTGTATATATCGTCACCAGTACGATTGAATAAATGTAAATGGTTATGTAAACAGTGGAATGTAAATAATCATATGATTGATATTTCGCCATAGAATGGCGTACATGATTTCCATGAATGAAATTACACTAAAAGATTTTCTTCTATTTATAGCAATAAAATTATTCTTCTTTTGATTGACTGATGTAGAAAATGTTTTGTAAACGGGTGAATTGTATGCTAACGGAAATATGTGTTACAAGTGATCTTCAGTTTATGAAAGCAATGTTTCGATTTACTAGAATTGGCCGGTAACTAAAACGGCAGGATATTAATCAAATTTTTTTAGTAGCTTCATCATTTCTTCTTGAATATTTCGTTCTACGCTTTCCATCACTAAAATGTCATTATTCTTTAACAGCAAATTTTAGAAAAGCAGAAGTAAGTTAATAGGTTCAATCGTTGTAATTTAATGCACGTAAAGTCATTGATGATTTTCTTAATGTATGGTTATACGAAGTTAAAATGGACAATCGTTTCAAAAATGATTTTCAACCGAGATATTTTCATATTTGAAAAAAAGAAAGAAGCGTCCGCAAATTTTGAAAAAAAAAAAAATTAATTTTCACAAACGTTTTTGACTGCAAGTTTTCAAAAAGAGAGGGAGGAGCATTTATCTATACCACTATTATTTAAAACAAATAATAATATGAAAATTTAAAAAAAAATTGCATTGCGTTTATATTATTTTCTTAAAAATCATTTTATAAAGCCATTATTTAAAATTAAAATCTTATAAAAGAGAATTAAATTTTTACTCGCAATTTTATATCTTTGGATTCCAAAAATCTATTAGTTATAGAATATTGTATAATAATTTTTAAAATTGAAATAATAATTTTCAAATACAAAAACGCATACTTTTAGGCCATTGAAAAAATGAAAAATGTTTATGATAAAATGTAATGATATTTTAGAAGAATTAGATATTAATTTTTCATCAGAATTTCAATGAAAAAACAATACTAAATTATTTGTATAATTATCTCAGATATTATTTAGCGAAATTCATTCTTTAATCAAAATTCCTTTTGTCTGTCCAATATATTTATTATTTCCATTCAAAAGGTCGTCTTGATATTTCGGGAGTGGGAAAAAAAAAAAAAAAAAAAAAGGGAAACGCATACTCTATAGATAATTAAATTCACAACAATAGAATGCAAATTTGTAAATATTAAAGCCATGTTTGAGAAACTACATTCTGTAAATATCTTCATTTTTTATTCAAAATATTTCTTTTGATATTTTCTTCTCATTTTGATTCACTTGATTAATATCATAACGAGTCATAAGTGGCAGAGAACAATAAGTACAAAGAATTAAACAGGAATTAAAAGTAAAATTTCTTTCAGAAATATTTGATTACGAAGGTAATTAAGGATTAATAATTTTCAAACAGCGATTTTCAACATTTAAAAAAGTAGTTTCCAACAAACTTTTATATATTCCTTTATATCCTTTATTGCAATTTTAAAAAAACAGCTATATATCCCAATAGCAATGAAATTTTAATCCTTTGGACAAAGAATATACATATTTGATAACATTAACATACGTTACAAAAAAATAAATTTCTGTTATGTGGCAGATTTGTGAGGGACATATGAAGGAAACTATTTAGCTGATATTGTTTAAATAAAAATAATAATTTATCATAAAAATCGATGAAAAATTAATAGACTTTAATAAGTTTATTTTTTAACCCTTTGGTTAGAGGCATCATGCGAGTGAATTGGTGCCTCTCACTTACCATTTTCAAGACGGTGCATCATTTTGACGTTTTATTTATTTATTTTTCAATTTTGATTGTTAAAAACGTCTACAGAATAGTAAAAAGATGTAGATTAAGTTTGCAAAGAAATTCCTTTTAAGGCAATTATATATATATTGTTACAAACCTGCAATTCGGCTTCCCAACATAGTTAGTTCCATCATTGGAAAGAATGTTTTACAGTCATCTGTATGGGTCAGAGTCTGGGCGTCGCGTCGGGGTCCCCAGAGCTTGGCGACCATTTGGCGACTTTGGCGCCAAAATAGATAATACCCGAAACTTCGAGAATTTTCCCGATCCGTCCAGTAGGAACCGAGATACGCCTCGAACGTTACTGATTGGTTGAGATGCTTCTAGCCCCGCCTCCTGAGACCTATAAAAGGGGCTGCAGCTGCCAGATAGAGTCCAAGTCAGTAGTCCGAGTGGCCGGAGTAGAAGTTGTACACAGAGAGGACAGAGTTTTCGAGGTAGTAGTCGAGAGTCGTAGTCGGAAACGACGGTGAGCAGCGACAGAGTCAAGCTCGTGCTGAACTGAGCTGTGCGCTACTGTCTGCAGTAGATTCTGGTTGTATGCTGTTGTATGCTACACGTCTCGGCTGACGATAGGTGTCTCTGTGCTGTATATAGCTGTCCTGTGTGTCTTCGTGTAAATAAACGTCGTTGTTTCTTTTTTTACTGCCGCCTGCTGATTGAGCGTTCTTTATACCATATCACTTCCACTATCCAAACGAACCCCGGTAAAAAAATTCGTTAAATATTTATTTTTCGGAACAATAAATAAGCCCTTGTATTAGGTGAATAATTATGCATCGAATTACTTTTTTGAGTGCAAAGGGTTAAAATGTCCTTGAATGTAATTATATTTAAGGCAAGTTTTGCAAAGAGAATGTAAAAGTTTGAGTTTAAAATAAAATCCTGCAATTACATAAATCACCCGTATCGTTATAAACCAAAAATTAGGAAAGTATTAAGTAATTAAAACAGTTTAATATGACATTTTTTCAACGAGATTCATACAATATCATTTTTATATCTACATTTCTCGGAAATCCTTAAATGCTGAATTATTATTAGATGATGATTCTTGATTGCGTAGAGGGCTGCGGTGGCCTGATGGTAAGGTCTCGGCTTCAGAACCGGAGGGTTTCGGGTTCGAGACCCGATTCCACCGAAGAACCGTCGAGTAAGGGGGTCAGTTGAACGTTAAATCCGTCCTGACCAAACGTCATCCCGCTGGTGTGGTGTGGTGTGGAGAGGGGGGTACCAGCTCAGGTGTCGTCCTCGTCATCTGACCGCGATTCAAAATTACGAGGTCCGTCCCGAAAGAGCCCTAGTGTTGCTTCAAACGGGACGTTAATATAACTAAACTAAACTCTTGATTGCGTAAATATATAATGATTTTCAGATAACTTACTTAAATAAACACAAAAATTAAAGAAAGGCTATGAATCCTGAATACTTTGGAGATATTCAAACATAAAAGCAATATTTATAATAGAATAAATAGAAAATTATACTGTTCTGGCTTTATTAAGAAGAACGAAAGAATTTTTAATATTAAAATATAGAAACAAAATTAATTTAAATAAATAATCAGCAATAACTGAAGATAGCATAATTATGAAAAAGAGCATTTTAGTTGTTTCAAAAGTTAAATAAGAGGTTTAAAGCACTAGAAACGGGCCCAACTATTCAATATAAAATTCAAATCTATTCAATATCTACTTAAATATGAAATTTATTTCTATTAAAAAAATCTAATTTACATAAGGAATTTTTCCAATTTTTTTGCAACGAAAAATGCTTAGTGATGAAATTAGGTTAATAAACCTTTCTTTTTTTTAACAGAAATAAAAAAGAAAAGTATAAAGTTTCAAAATTCCCTGTTTCAGTCAATATTTTAGCCAAAAAATTATGTTCAATTTCTATACCTTCCAGTATCATGATATTCAATAATTAAAATTCTAAACCGAGGAGATAAGTAACCGGAAAATATTGACATTGAATGAAATAACATTTCATCCCATTTTTTACTAGAAGAAAAAGAAAACTAGAAACTGGTATTGCTTCCAGTTCTTCTATTTCCATTCTTAAACTTCTTCTACGATTCAGGAAGGCAGTAAATAATGTACCCAGGTAGCCCAATTTCAAGAAGATAAAAAGACATGACAGGCTACAAAAGAAAATATTCCAAAATTTTCCACCATTTCTTCCTTTGCTTTAAAACTCCGGGGTTCTGAAGAAAGGGTTACAGAATAAATCCAGAGATCCCAGAGAGAAAATTCTATTTTCGCTACCTTTTCTTAACTCCATGTCTGTAGCCTGCATTGCATGCCTTCAGGATTTCTGGGCCAGGTCAGAAAATAAAAGGGGAAGTGATGGATTTTTTTTTATTGTTATGATTCCCTTCAACTACCTTTTTTTTTACTTCCTTTCATATAAAAAAAAGGTAACTGGTCTTCCTTTGTCTTTTCTGAGAACGCCTTTATGGGGGTGAATATTCATTACAAAAAGCCGTAAGAAGGGGTGGGTAAATAATTGTTGAGCAACATGAGTCTGGAATAGCTCCCTTGTGGAAGGAAAAAACTGCCCGGCTAATTTTTCTCGAGACCCTAACTCACTTTAAGCAGGTTATAAACTTCAAGATAAATCGCTCCAGGATCCATTTAGAAACCAGTAAGAGGAAAACATTCGCCAGGTGCTTAATTTCTTTCGGATAAACTTTTTCCATTACAACCATATCATCAGATGCACTTCGTTACTGAACAATCTTTTAAACATTGGAAGAATCACCGGTTTGGCATGTCATAGCAGAACAGAATATACACGTTAAGGAAATTTTTCTGAAATATTTTCTTTTTTCTATTTGCCGCAACTAGATAACTTAGCTGTTTATTTTATTAATGCCTCGGCCTGTGCAATTATTTAACTTCACAACATATTTGGAATATTTAATTACTATTTTAATTCCTATAATAATATAAACGGCATCTGATGTATTGAAGCGTTTTTATAAGTGAATTTTTGCATTTCAGCTTACTTAATCCCCAAATGCATGATTATTTATTTTGAATTGAAAAAAATAGTTTATTATAGGAGCATAATCATTGTTTACGTAAAAAATAAATACAAAAATCCAAGTAAAAATATGATATATTTATTTTCAAAAACGTTGTATCTAGACTTTTGGCAACATAGTATTTCCCAAAAATCTAGTTAATATTTAATATAATTTTCAAATACAATATCAAACATTGATATCTTACCTGACAACATATGAGAAGTAATTTTTGAACACTCAGATAGATCTCTTCAGGTAACACACTCAACTTCATCATCCATCACATACAAATGTATAAAAAAAAAACGATATAACTTACTCGCCAAAAGTAATGTCAACTTTTTTCTTTCACACATGATTTATTGTCTATGGTTATCAACGCACGTTCGGAAAAGGACACACTCGGGTTTTTGAATAAAATTAAGTGGAACTAGATGCAAACATTTGGCAACAATATGTATTTAAATCTAGTGCTAATAATTTCACTTAGCTGCAGATTTAAAATTAAAAATTCGATACCTCGATGCACATATTAGACAGGTCACTGTACACGAAATGTTCAAAGTAGAACATATTTTGGCACGAGAAGATTGTTGAAAATGTTATGCCGAATAAATGTTTAACCGCTTAACTGTCTTACCCGAATGCCATACGTGCATCTAGTTTTCGAATTTTGATACCTGTAAGCAAAAAATAAACCATAACGATTATAATTCAATATTAAAATTACTTCTAATACATAGATAAGTCAAGTATTCAATGGATTTCCAGTTGAATCAAAATAAGAAAATATTCCCAAAATAGAAAGTGTCTTCTTATTAGAGAGTAAAAAAAATAAATAATAACAGTTAAGTGGTTAAGCTTGTTTTCAATTTATTGATGCCATTTCTGAGTTAGTAAAGCTGGTTGCTTTCTAAATGCAAACAAAATGAATTAATATTGTTTTTAATATTTTTAATGGCCATACAATAAAAACAGTTTTATTGTTTTTAAAGATAGGTCAAAACACTATAAATGTCTTTTCAGAAAGAGTTAGAAAATTAATTTTTAAAGTTTGATAACATTTTAAATTCTGTGTTCCAATAACTTGAGCAATATTAAGAAGTAATAGAAATTAGGATTTGGATTGTTTAAAATAAAATTGTCTCTAAATAAGTGATGACTTATATATTATAACGTAGCATAATTCATAAAAGATTGAATTATGATAAAAAAATAGCAAGACGGAATGAAGTGAGTAACGTTTGTTTGTCAAATTTTGAAATGCAACGATTTTTTTTCTTTTAGTAAAGTTTTGAATTTTTAACTAGTTTTTAAAAATAAATCTTAGCCTCTTAAAAACGAATGATTCAAAAAGATAAAATTATTTTTTATAAGGTTTACTTCATGGTAAATATGATCTTTATTAATTTTTTTCACAAACATTAGTAACACTACAAAAAAGGAAACAGCCTCAGTATTCCAGCCCATACAAATGATTACCAGTAATCTCCCTAACTACAGCTATCTATCATCAATAGTCCCTCTAACAAATTAACTTAATTCATCAATCAATGTAATAGGTGCCAAGATGCACTCTCAATGACAAAGCAGAGTAACAACAAAAAAAAAAAAACATTTTAGATTTTAAAATTTTAAAGAGGTTTTAGCTTTTATTCCCTTGCAAGAATTTTTCGGCATACTTGTGTTATAATAATAATGTTAGTATGCAAGGCGTCCCACAAGGTATGCAACATTTATACATACAGATTTGGATAGAAAACGTGAGGAAGAATATTTTGATGCATTGCGTGTGGAGTCTCCGAATATAACATCATATTTTAAGGTAAGAAGTTTGTCATCATAATACTCGACGAATCTGTATGTATTAGACGCTGTAGATCTTGTGAACACCTGTATTAATGACTAATTAAAAATTCAAATGCAAATAAATTCAAGTTCACAAAAGGTCAATATATTGGGTTGTTCGGAAAGTAATTTCGTTTTTTCCCGACAGAGGATTTAATTGATTTTTTTGCAACCAACTTCACATTTAAGCCGTATAATTTTTATATGCTTTGAGAGCTCATATAGCAAGGCTTGTGTGTGAAAAATTCCAATTCATTCTACTCAGTAGTTTTTGGTTGGTGCCCTTTTAAATATGGAGAGCGATAAGCAGCATTTTCGACATATCTTACTGTTTTACTACAGAAAGGGTAAAAATGCTGTTCAAGCCAGAAAGAAATGGACCGATGTGTATGGAGAAGGTGTGTTGACAGTACGCCAGTGCCAGAACTGGTTCGCTCAATTTTTCAGACGGTAAAACCTTCACCTCAAATGAGGAGGTCAAAAACCACCTCGATCCGTTTTTTGGCAGCAAAGGCCAAAAATTGTATGAGCGTGGAATGATGCTTCTACCAGAATGATGGCAAAAGGTGCTGGACCAGAACGGCCAATATATAATTCAATAAAGTATTTGTTTATTATACGAAAACTGTCTTTTATTTCCACAAAAAAAAAAAACGGAATTACTTTCCGAACAACCCAATATATCTGTATTTTTGTCTTTGATACATAAAAATACATGCGTCGCTGAAGGATCGTGAGTTCGTTATTCCCTCCACCCCTTGTTTTGCGTACCACTTTTGATATTCAGATAATATAGTAATTCAAGTTTTTGATTCCTTTTTTTCCCAACTTACAAGAGTAAACTTGCGATTTCTCCGCAATGCATCAAAAACTGGTAAGAAATATTTGCATTTAAAGACAAAGGTAAAGAAAAATTATGTGAAATCAAACTATCATTCCATTTTTCTCTCCTTTTAATAAAATATTTTTCATGGAATTCTTGAGATACTTTAAGAATTTAATACCACATTATATTACACTACCTTTGATAAATATTTTCATAATTAAAAGACTATTGTTATTCATTTTGTGTTTCTAAATAAACAGTATCAGATAATTCTCCATCAACCATTTGAGATCTTAACTTCAGTCTCATATAAAATGAGCACTGGAACTGATGTTATTAAAAATCTTTAATTTTCATTAATACCAATCCTTTTTGACTTCGGCACAGATTTCAAATGAAATTATAAATCCAATTTCACATGAACTTGCAATTTTGGACTTATTATATGAATTTATTGCTCTTCTGTCTTGAATGTCAAATGTCGAAAAATTTTTTTTATTTAGTTATTCCTTGTTTAAATATATTATCAAAAGTTCGTCACAATTATCAATAAATCTAAAAAATAAATCCATAATTAAATCGGGGTTTTACCAAAGAAACTAAAATATAAAATATCTTTGTAATATTTTAAGAACTTGCTGATAAAATATTGTAACTCATTTACATAGCCATCAGTAAAACTGAACTCTTTTCAAAGTGGAATTACCTTTCAGTTTATTTTTGTATATAAAAATTCCGAAGTAAAAGTGTGTGTGTTTTTTTACTATTTCATTCTCTGGTAAAATAAAAATCGCCTTTAAAACTTTCCAGCTTTTATCCCGTTTTTGCACTTTTTTTCCTACTTTAGCAAATCGAAAAAGCATTTCAAAATGCTAAAAATATCTAACGTTTTCTTTCTTAAAAGTCTCTACTTATGTATCAAAAAAAATTATTCACAGAGATTTTAAAGCTAAATGAAAAGTCTAAAAGTAGTTATTTAAGATCACTACTCGAAACTAACAAGGATTTATAAATGTATGAATTGATGAATTTGTGGGAAACCAAATTTATTAAGTAACACAAAGAAGAGGAATCCATATTTTAACTAGAAAAGATTCATTTGAGATTTATTTTAGATAATCGTTTTTTTAAATAAATGTTCTAATACCTTGAAAATTATTTTTTCTTAAAATCTTTCACTTTACATTATCGAAATATTTTGTTTAATAAATATGAAAAGTTTTTCCATTATGATTTAATGAATAATGTAATAAAATCTTACTGGGTTATTTTTTTAGTTTTTATATAATTATGAAGGTTTTGAAAAAAACTGAATAACATTGGATAACAAAGAATTAAAGAATTCAAATTAATGATGAATCAACCGAAATAAAGTGGGAATTTTATGTCAAATATGTGAAAACAATCCCTTTCTTTAATATTAAGATCTCGCACAGCTTTCATTTCATTTAGAAGTGATAAATTTGATAAGAAATAATAAAAAGTAGCACTTTTTTCAAATTGATTAATTTCTCATTTATTAACAAATCCATGTTAGAAAAGCATAGGCAAAGCTCAAGAAATGGGAAACATCCGGCAAACAATTCTGCAACTAATAAAGAAATTCTATCAAAATCGAATGCTGAGATATTTTCTTCAAAAGGAAATTTTATTATTTGCATAGATTTGTTTCATTAAGAATACGTATCCAAAAAAAGTTCTAATAAATTGGTTATCATTCTAGTAATTTCAATTTCATTACAGACTGCAAAAAAGAAGCTGAAATTTAGGTATAATTCTTATGAAGAAATATAATCGGGAATGCTAGAGTTTTAAATATCTACTGTTTGGTTATATAAACATTAAATCTGTGAAACTAATTTACTATTTTTCTTTTTCTTTCCCCCTTAAGTGAAACGTACAAAGAAAAAGCATTGTATTCGTATAAAAATTCAAATTTGAGATTTTCACGAATCTTCACTTTTAGACCTCCCCATGTTGGAAAACACATTTTTAACTCGTAATTTTAAGGAATTTCCTCATGTGGCCAGCAACATAGATTCAAAATGACTCGATTGTTACTTTTTTTTTGTCTTCCATAATCAGCATTGGGATTTATTTTGGAAACACAATACATTCTGGAAATCACGTATTTTCCAAAAATATAAAATATATTAATATTAAAAATGTTAACTTCTTTACGACATTTAATATTATAAGAAAGCCCTAAACAATATTTTAGTGATTATTTACTTCGTTAAGACATAACGGAATTACACTGTTATAATTTAACAAACAAAAATGAAAAATACAATATTTTTAATTAGGAATATTTATTTATTCTTTTTACATTATTCAAATTAAAAGCAGTTTCAGAGACATGAAGTCAATGACTCTTAAATAACAAAAATTTCGAAAAAGAATAACTCGGTTATACGCACATGTTCATACTTAGACTTTTGCCAACATGCTGCTGAAAGAAAAATTTGAAGGCACTGAGGAGATGATTGTATTCAAGGACAAAATACCACGTGATGATCAGAACTAATGAGCGACACGGAGTCATATTTTCTTCCATCTCCAGTTACGGGTTAATTGCGTCTGCTTGCAAACACTATAACTTTTAAAAAAATACTGCTTTTAACAGCACAGATGAAATTTGGTGTATGGATTTAACATTAAATTTGCAGATATCTAGCAAATTTTGAAAAACTCCATTCTGAAGAAGTCAGGCTGTTCGAATAAAAGTTAATACAATAACTACAAAACGAGATGGGTAAAATTCGGTACAAAAATTTAATATGCGTAAGACACTTATCGCATTTTGAGCAAATCCAACAAAGGGTTGACTATCTGTCGGTCTGTACTTTCAGAAACATATAAACGCGAGGACTCAAAAAAGCAGTGACTTCATTGTATTAAATTTGATATGTGATTTTAGGAATATAATTGTAATTCTGTTTCATTTTGATTTCAAATAGTTGGGAAAAGTGTGTCTGAAACACAAATTCGATTTTCCTATACTATCAACTGCATGGCAGGGATTAATCGTCAAACAACTCACCGAGGATCACACAATAGGTTCATGAAAAACACTAAATGGACACCAAATGTAAATCTTCCGTAACTATTGTACGCCAATGCCATGCAAAGCGCTCTTTTCCTTGCTCAAGATAAACAATTTTTTACAATGTTCTTAGCACTCTTATTAGAGAGTATGCGAGAAAATTTCGGAAAGACTTCTACTCTGATTTTATTTAAATTAATCTCTAGATGGTATAAACCCTGTATTGGGAACTATATAAAAGGTACTCGCAATTAGAATGAATAAATCTATTTATTGTAGATACACAAGCTGTGCATACTTGAGTTTAGTTTAGTTTAGTTATATTATTGTCCCGTTTTAAAGCATCACTAGGGCTATTTTGGTACAAACTTCGTAATTTTGAAACAAGGCCAGATGACGTGAACGATACTTGAGCTCGAACTTCATCTCCAAACTTCCACATCGCACTAGCGGGGGAACCATTTTGCCCTGAAGGATTTAACGTGCACCAGACCCGATTTCCGGGCGATTCTTCCGCGGAATCGGGTCTCGAACCTGAAACTCTCCAGTTCCAAAACCGAGACTTTACCATCAGGACGCCACCGGTAATTGAAATCTAGCTCTTAGTATGTTGCAATGGCAACAGGAACCATGCAAAGTTTTACTGAAATCAGAAGATATTCGAGATTTTTTTTTAGATTTGTTGCTCTAAATTAATTTTTTTAGTCTCAACTAAAAGTAAATATATTTTAAATATCCAAAACTAAACATGAACGCACAAAAACACATGACATTAAATGGAATCATATTTCTGTTTTTTCAAAGAAGGGGAAGAGAAGATTCATTGGTATTGAATTCAAGCGTTCTTTTTTATCTCCTTATCGTTCTCTGAATTTCTGTCCGGCATTAAAATGTACACCTGGGGCGGTTCAATTTGAAGTGGATAAAAAAAGACAGAATAAACAAAACCATGGAGAAATCAAACATGATTTCCTATACTGATTTAAGACTCAAATGCTCGAAAGAAAGTGTTACAGAAATAAATCACAAAATCCCAGAGAGAAAATTCTATTTTTCTTTCAGATTTTATCTATCTGTCTATTTATTCTTTTATTATTCCTTGTTGCCTGAATTGCATCCCTTCAGCATTCTTGGAGCTCAGCCGAAAGTAAAAGGGCAATGATAATTTTTAGTTTCTCTTATACAAAATATACAAAGAGATGATTCTGTAATTATCAAAAAAAACTTGAGCTAGACTTTGATGTATATCCATGTTTCAAACCTCTCAGGCCGGAAAATACATTTTTGGAATTATGTCCGTTTATCTGTGAATACAACTTGGAAGCACTGTGAGTTAAACACATGAAATTTTGTGTACGGTCTTGGAGATAGTAGAGTACCAAATTTGCAGATATTTATCAAATGTTGAATAAAATATATTTATGACAACTGTTAGTCTTGTTATTCGAAAATTAGTAAATGAGACAGCTACAAAACGAAGACAACTAGATAGATAAAATTCGGTACACAAATTTAATATCTAAAGGGAAGATGTATCAAATTTGGAACTGTATCTATCAAGATGGTGATCGTCTGTCGGTCTACATTTTGTCACGCAAACTTAAAAACACACCGACTTAAATAAATGAAATATTATATTTGTTTTAGTGACTACAACACGGCAGCGTCGTGATGTTTCGGAGTTCCGCGGTGTGACAAAGTGGTCACGAGCACCTCCACATCATAATTTGGAATAGTAAATTATAATTTGCAAGTTTAGGGAAAGATTAAAATCAATTGTCACTAGTTTAAACGAGCACGTAAAGTTCTAACGTAATGAAATGTGGTAGAATTGTTAGATTGATTTTTTTGATATAATTATTAATGCAAAAAAGTATTTTGATTATTGATGGGGAAAGAGAACTTTAATGAAAATTACATTACACGCGCCTTCTACTATGGGGACTGAATTAATTAGTTTGATTAGTTATCTTTGAAAAAAAGAAAAATCCAAAAATTTCACGCGTGTAGCTCATCGTAGCTATCTAAGGCCGAAATGGGAAATAATTTTTGAAAGATTTTAATCCACCAGATTAATAACAGAGTTAGCAATTTCACAGTCCTTTTACGGACGGAAAATTAATGTAAAAGTTATCGATTGCATCTCTAGGTCTTTTTCTAGAGCTCGGCACAGCCAGATCATATGCTGGCATTTGAAGTAACTTGTTACGAATCTGGGATAATTTTTTGAAGAACTTAATTGATTTTCTTTTGGTAAATTCCGAAATAGGTCCAATTTCTAGATCATCTTGAAGTATTTACCTTCTGACGAACCAGGGGGCAAAAACAATCATTAGATGTTTATTTTGGAAAACTTCTTAATAGTTTGTGCGGAAGTGGACCCCCAAATTTGGGAATCATACATCAATATTAGTCTTAAAATAGCTTTATAGATCAGAAGCTTGAGCCTAATCGACAGCTTATTCCATGGAGCAATTGAGCTGTTTAATTCTTATAATCGTCGCTTTAATGAGGACCGCTTTAATATGACTATTAAAGCTTAATTTAGCCTCTGAAACTAATCCTAAGTATTTGTCTCATTTACAAAGGGGATGGGCCGATTGAAATGACTGCAACTGAATTTTTTGTCAGTTGGAAGTTGAGAAAGGCGACCAAAATCCATATTCGGTTTCCCGTGATTAATTGAAAAAAAAATTCCAAAGACAGGGGGCTGTAATCGCTCGCCAATGACATGCAGTTAACAATATACAAGTGCCAGACTTTTTTACTGTGTTAAGATGCTTAATTTTTTTATGTGCGAGATTCTAAAAATTAAAATCTGAGCATTCACGGCGTTTCCCAAATTCATAATTTTATACGGGAGAAGATCAATGCCAGAAAATTTTGGAGGAGAATACCACCATTGGTTGTTTATTGTTCTCACTCCCTTTGCATTTTCTTTCTTTCTCTTCCTTCTCCATCCCTTTAGTTTTTTTCTCACTTTTTCTTTCACAAGAAAAGGAGAAAAATAAAAGAACCGATGCTCCTCTAAGTTTTCAAGAACCGCTTTTACGAGGGTGTCTTATGCTAGTGTAAAGGACAGGAGAATTAAATGCTGAGCAACATTAGTCCCGAATAGCTCCCCGGTGATTGAGAAAAGTGTTCGGAGAATTTTCTTGAAAGCCCTAACTCACTTTGAGTAGGTTGTAAACACATGAGTTATTCGCTTCAACGTCCACTTAAAAACCAGGAAAGAAGAAACAACTGTTCACCGGATACTTAATTTCTCTTGTATAAACCGCCTGCATGCGGCATCAAATGGACATCATCAAAACCTACAATTTGGGTCTCTATAAGAACTTCAAACTATCAAAAAAACCCAACCAGATTTAATAATTTTATAACAAATAAATATTTACAATTAGCTACCTTTGGCGATCAGCTGGTTCACTGGGTTTTACAGCTACTAAAATTGATAATTTAATATTTTATTTATCTACCTCAGCTAAGTGTTTTAAATTTCGATTTTGTTAAACATGTAATGCGCCTTTAAAAAAGCTTTACATATTTGTTTAAAGCATCTCCTTAATTTTCTGTCATCTCACAATAAGAAGTTGTTTTGATGTGTGAACAAATTCACAATGTGAACTTGTGAATAGAAATTTGTAAATCTCAACTAATCAAACTGTTTGCTCTCATCAGAAGTATTTTTCTGATGTATAATATAACAGCAGACAGCAAAATTGATTAACACTGAAGTTTTATGTCTACTATAGTATGTTTTTCAATAAAAGTTTCTCAGATTCACTAAAAAAAATTCTAATGCTCTATAATAAAAAAATAATTAAAAGGATAACATATTTTTATAGATCCAATTATAATATTACATTAGTAAGTAGATACTTTAAAGAGATAGATGCATTTGATATAAATTTCCTTATTTCTTACTTGTGAGGTCAAAACTTAATTGTTAATACAACAAACATTAATCAGCGGGAGTGGTCTTCACAAAACTTTCTCGCATATTCACTAAGAAATGTATATTATTAACCGCAAGCCATAGTCGCTGCCCAATAAAAAACATTTCAGATCTTTGTGGAAAAATACTTTTTGGCATGAAATTGGGATATGGGAAGGGAAGGAACTGAAAGATTGAGTTTAAAAATTTCAGAGGAGAAGTTTAATTAATCAAAGTATGATTTACTTCCAGTTCTTAATACAAAATTAGGTCTTGCAAAACGGCTTACTTTATTACCAAAATTATTTTTAATATCTTTGTGAAAATCATTGTTAAAAATTTTAAATTAATATATGCATTCTGAGCAAAGGGGCAAGCCATAATCCTCTTCTTCATCAATATTTGATTGGTCTCCTCGATGCCATTGCGACAGCAGAATTTTAAGATAAATTCTAAGTTAAATTTCATATTTTGAATGAAAATGTTCAAAGACATCTAGAATTTCTAGAGATATTCTGTAAATACGTGAAAAATGGATAAATCCGAAAATTTAATCCGCACAGAGACGACTATCTTCAGCCGAGACGTGTAGCATACAACAGCAGCATACAACCAGAATCTACTGCAGACAGTAGCGCACAGCTCAGTTCAGCACTAGCTTGACTCAGTCGCTTCCGACTACTCCACTCTGTCCACTCTGACTGACTTCTCCGACTCTCGACTCCTACTGACTGACTTCTCTGACAGCTGCAGCCCCTTTTATAGGTCTCAGGAGGAGGGGCTAGAAGCCTCTCAACCAATCAGGAACGTTCGAAGCGTATCTCGGTTCCTACTGGACGGATAGGGAAAATTCTCGAAGTTTTGGGTATAATCTATTTTGGCGCGAAAGTCGCCAAATGGTCGCCAAGTTTGTCGCTAAGCTCTAAGACCTCCGATGTGACACACGGACTCCGTCCAATAATGATGACTTTAAAGCAATCTTTCTGATAGTGAAACAAACTATGCTGGGAAGCCGAATTGCTGATTTGTAACAAATATATATCAAAGAATTCGATTAATATAAGTGAACGCAGACGGTTGACGAAATTTCTGTGCTAAAAATTTATGCCTGCGTCTGTCGGCATTTCCCCTCCATATCCACCTATTAAATTTAGATTTTTTACAACTGTTTTAAGTCTTTATTTTTATTTTGAATAAAATTGGTTTTTAACTTCTCGTTTGGAAAAGCAGAAGCTATTGTAACATTTTTAAATCAGTGTATTTACTTTTGGTATTATTATAAATGCAATAAATAATTTAGTAAAAAATGCTAAAAAAGACATTCTTTAATAAGTTAGAGGATTATAACTAATTAGTGACATAAGTATAAACACACTTTATAACGGTAACTTTGAAGTTATCATATAGTAAAATAGTGTTGTTTAAGTGTCATTTTGTTTTTGTCCATTCCGTTCTTGTAAAATTTGAGTATGCAAAACTTTGAGTAAAGGAAGCTACATGAAAGAAATTCATTTATAAAGAAAAAAAATCATGAATGTATATAAGTACTTTGCTTAATGAGATGCAAGAGTTAATATTCTCCGCTTTAACAGCAAAAATAAACAGCAGTGATTCCTCATCTGAAATAGAATCAAATAATATCTCCCAAAATTTTGCGATGAATGCGCAATTTAATTCTTTGTTCTTTTTCTGATAAAAATCCAAATTTCTGGCTTTTTTTCAGTAATTTTGTCTTCAGTAAACTAAAAGACGCTTTTAAACCAAAACATTTCGCAATTTTTGTTCCTATTTTAATTATAAAGTTAAATTGAACGTCGGTAACATTAAAGCTTAACATACATTTAGTCGCAAAAATACCTGTGACATACTTTTCAAAGATCTTAAAATTAAATAACAACA
Organism: Argiope aurantia; assembly: GCA_026543865.1. Taxonomy (NCBI): domain Eukaryota; kingdom Metazoa; phylum Arthropoda; class Arachnida; order Araneae; family Araneidae; genus Argiope; species Argiope aurantia. The sequence continues at coordinate 41,515 of JAPMOR010095341.1, read as the reverse complement.
TTAAAAAGTAGTTATTTTCTATCATTCAGCGAAGCTCGTTAAGATGTTCAAATGCAAGCAACCGTGAATTTTTGTTTCACTGAAACTTTTAAATGAAAACTAGGAAAAGAAGATTTTATGTTTGAGTTTTTAGTTCCTTCTCCTTGAAATGCTATAGGAGCGGTAAATTACTTTGAATGAAAGCATAACTACACATTCATGAAACATTTTGTTGAACAAATTTCTTTAAGATTTGATGAGTAATGAAATAAAAGTTTATTAGATTAATTTGTTGTCTAGGCGGTCTTATAGCCATTAAGCGGGCTGTGCAAATATTTTGGAAGATAGGACAAAATATAAAAAATAATTTTCATTCTTGATAAATTCGTAAAAATATAATTAATTATTCCGTCAATGTACGAGCTTTTAAAGATTTTATAAGACAAGGGCTTAAATGGGGAAATCTTTTGAAGATTAATAAGAAATACTTCATTCAAATAAGCTAATAATTCATCTCGATATCCACTACTGAATGACAAAAATGGTGTAACAAATTCATTATACTTCGATTGATATTGATTGATATATTTACTCAGGAACCTATCCTGTTAATTTTTTATACATGCTAAAATCGTTTTTAGTATGCATATATGCATTCTATCTTTAATAACAAATGTAAGAAAATGCATGTTACCATCTGCATTATATTAATCTAAGGTTCTTTAGGTAATTAGAAAAGACTTTTGCAAAAATTATCATTTTTATCAACATTAAAAGAAGTAACTATATGAAATGGTCATCAGATCTTAATTTTATAAACCCATGATTAAGTTTTGAAAGATTCTTTAAACAATACATTTTTCGAAATTAATTCATTTATTAAGCGGCCTAATTTACGCGTATGTTCCTAATTATTTCTATGCATTCCCATTAACCCAATGATAACACTATTGTATCACGCCTCAGATTTTTTCCCTTTTCTTGACTACCCCAAATCTTTCTTTTAACTGTTTCAATGTAATATTGTATTTAACTATCAGGATTACTTCTACTACCTCGAATTTTGTCGGAAAATAGAATTTCATAAAAATAAATGACTGAATATTAGGACACAAAAGAAAGAAAAAGAAGAAGAAAGAAAAAAAATATAGGACTTGCAAAAACATTAAAATTCTAAAGCTTAGGTGTTCAATTCAGTATTAGAGAGTAGAACTTCTATTTTAAGTGGAAAGCTATATCCATTGCTCAGCTCTTTATTAAATCCTTATCCTTAAAATTAGCACTATCCGGAAAAACATTTTAACAGACCAGTTTTAATTATATTAATGTCCAGTTTTAAAGCAACACTAAGGCTATTTTTGAACGGACCTCGTAATTTTGAACCACGGGCAGATGACGAGGGCGGCACCTGAGCAGACAGCCCATCTCCAAACTTCCAGCGGGAGGGCGTTTGGCCCCGATGGATTCAACGTGAGATTAATGGATCTCGAACTTAAAACACTCCGGTTCCGAAGCCGAGACATTAACACCAGGCCACCGCGTACCTCATTTTTACAGTCTTAAAAGATCTGCTTCAACGATAGGATCTGGAGTATAGTTTTTATCTGATTCATTGTTATCAAAACTGATTTTTAACTACCAAAATCAATTTTAATCTCACCAAATTGATGCTCTGAAACACCGTCATATCCTTTATCACGAACTGCATCATTTCAGAAGATAATAAGTCGTCCTTCTGGAATTTCTTGGAAAATTAACTGCCACTGGTGTCAGATATGTAACTTCCTCCATCTCCACAACCTCTAATTATTCATTAAAAGAGTCAAAATAATCATCTACTAAGAACTTTTATGCATTAAACGCTATATTATATACGTAGATTGAATGGTCGATTTTTTTAAAGTCTCCAGTTCGTAATTTCACATGAAATAAAAAACACTTCGATTGAATTTGCTATATGTCTATATTTATTATTATTTCCTTTTATACAATAATTAATTCCAAATACATGAAGATGTAAGTTTTTATTACATTAAACAACTACAAACATTGAAAATAATTGGTAGCAATTCAGAACATGTACATGTTTCTTAGAAGAAATCTTGGAACGAAAATTGAAGTGTCTCATAACAGTTACGTGCTCCAGATTTAAGAAACTCATAATATAAAGATTTATTTGGTATTTAACCCATTAAACGCCAAAACTCAAAATCATTATTTGTTATGCAAACAATACAAGCTATAATGTCGAAAAATTATAATAGTAATTTAATGTAAATATAAGGAAATTACAATTACCTTTAAAAATAAAGGGTGTTGCATTGGCGCAACTTCAGCGGAAAAGAAGTACGAATGTCGATCGTTATCACCGAGTACTACGCCGCATTTTCTTCACATTTTAAATACTAGAAATTTGTGTGAGCTTATTAAAAGGTGTAAAATAGTCAAAACACTTCTTTAAAAATTTTAATTTATTAAAAACTAACAAATAAATGTAGTTGACAAGCTTATTATGTAAGAATAAGATGATATAAATTTCAAGTATGATATGCTTCATTACAATTGTGATGTAAAGCAACTTCACAAACATTGCAGCGATAAATAGTTCTGCTGTGGTAATACTTGCAACATAGTCTTCTACTTTCTGTAGACTTAACAATAAAATGTCCTTCGGATATTGATTTTGTAAGGCTGAATTTGTTCGGACGTCCTGTAGCTGATCTTTTCTTATTTATCTCACTATCCAAGAGCGTCTGTATCAGATGAAGCACAAGCTCTCGTCTAAAATCCAACAGTGACTTTTTACTTCCTTCTTCAGAAAATCTTGATATTCTCCAAGCATTTGTTAGTGCACCATCGATGAAATTTGTAAATATCGGCCACCACCATCTTTTGCCACGGAACCTAATTCTGTAATTGTCACACAAATCTGCACCACCTATTTTCTGATTATATTGCTCAATGCAGTGAGGTTGGGCTACTAATATTTTCTTCTTCTGATTCTTAGAATATTGGTCATTTTTTAATGGTTCAATTTTTCCAAACGTTGACCCTATTGTCACAACAGAGTTGTCTTTCAACCGAACAACAAGTATCTTTTTGTTTTCTTCATATTAAAAAAAAAGATTGAAAATATCTGCTCTAGTTTTATTTTCTATTATTTGTTTGATACGATCAATTGAAGCTTTTTCTTCATTTTTTGGTTGAGGCCTATCAATTGGTTCCTTTCTTGTCCATCGAAATTCTTCCTTTTTCCGATTTGTTTTTTTAGCAGAACTTTTGGGAGGATCTAACTTCTTCTTTACATGAACTTCAACTTCCCCTGCGGTATCTCTAGGTAAAACTTCATTATCGTTATTTAAAATATTTTCATTACCTTCTTCTTCATCACTAGCATCTGCTGTTTCTGGAGGTGAGACAACAATATCGGTCTCATTTGCATCTTCGTCATTGGAATTTTATTCGAAATTTTTTTTCAAAGCTTCTTCTAACGTAAGATATCTTGTTCTACGCATTTTAAACCACAGAGGATGAAAAAGTTGCTACCAATAAGACGCAAAGTGCTAAAATGAAATCTTTCAAGAAGAATAACAGTCCACCCCCTTTCCGCTGACGTTGCGCGAACGCAACACCTGTTTTTACTTTCCCCTCCTCCCACACAGAAACTCCTGCTTTGTGGAATGTACTGACAAAGAGTGACCTTGGCTAATGTATTTCACAATCAAACCCCAATTTGTTTTTAAATTTTAATTTTTTAAAGAAAAATGAGTTTGGAAATTTGAATGAAAAAAAATGCTTATAGTAAAACATCGATTATTAGGTGTAAAATAATTTATTTAAGACAAGTTTTTCACTGATTTGTTAGTAGTGCTATTCTTTAACATAAAACTGTAATTTATTCAAAAATTTGTTTAATCGTTATTTTTTTATATTTATTTATATTGACCGTTGCGTCAACGCAACACCAGCGGTTAATAGGTTAATTGGGCCGCGGTGGCCTGGTGGTAAGGCTTCGGGTTTGAGGCCGGAAGATGCAAGATTCGAGACCCGATTCCACCAAAGAACCATCGTGTAAGCAAACATGGTGCACGTTGAATCCATCAGGACAAATTTCATTCAGCTGGTGTGAAGCTTTGAGAGGAGATGCCAGCTCAGGTGTTGTACTCGTCTTCTGACCGTGACTCACATTTATCAGATCCGTTCCAAATTAACCCTAGTGTTGCTTTAAAACGGGACGTTTATATAACTAAATTCATCTTGCGATAATTTTTTTTCCTTCTCAGCACAGTTGCAATTAAAAAGAATAATTCCTGCAAAAAATGGGGAAATATTTTCCTCCTTTTCATAAAATATCTTAAGACACATTTTTCTAACTTCGCTAAAGTGCAACTACTGTATACGGCAGTCGTTGTTATCAGTTATTCAGTTCGACTTGAAACCATTATGTTTCGATATCGGATACTTCAACAATTCAAACATTATTATTTCATCTTCACTTTCAATAAAATCTTAAGAACAATACTCAGTTATTAAAAGCAATTTATGGGAATTTATTCCTTAATCAATTTTCTTTATAGAGCGAAATGTATTATAAAGACGGTTTAATTATAATTAATAAGTCGAAAAATAAAATATAAACTGGGAAAGAGGATACATTTTTCTTTAAAAGATCAGTGAATTTCTGTATGTTAATGTCATTTTATAGACATTTTATTTTGATTTATTTTATTTTAATTTTCTTTTGATATCTATCTTGAGATAAGATTATCTAGATAAAATCCTCAGTAGTGAAAAGACAAAAAAGGAAACGGTTACTGATAAAAAGAAGAGTATTTCCGGTTATAAAAGAAAATCCGGCTCCATCTCTACTTAACAACTAGAAATTAAGCTAATTAAATCCTAAACTGTGTTTTTCCATAAAAATAGAGGAGGGGGGAAGTGCAAATTATTTATAATTTTTTTCAAGTCTGTAAATACCTAAAATAACAATTATCTTTATTGTTGATTGAAATATGCCACTAGTTATAACAATCTATTTAGAAAAATTATAATTTTCTATTAGTGAATAAATCAATTAACAGACCAGCAAGAATGGTCTCCCTGAAACTTCCTTGCATACTCTCTGATATGTGTGTATTATTAACCATATACCTATGACAAACAATAATTACGAAAGAATCCACTAGTGTGCGATCTTCGACGATTAATTGTTGGTATGCAGTTAATACAAAAATACCAGGTAACCCGAATGTAAATTTTGTGCATCCGAACCGAATATACGAGAAAAATCAAAAAGTAAAGGGACCAAAAGGAAGGATTTTTCCGTCCGAAGGTTTGGTAACGCTCCTAGTATCCAACACTGAATTAGTGCAGTCGGCAACACCATATCTTTCTTATTCCCGCACTAGTAACTGGAGTGTAGCAAACCGTTAAATATGGCTTCATTGTCTGCCTGCACCAAGGAGGAAATAAGGACAGTGATTAGCTTTTTTGTTTGCGGAAGGTGTTAAACCTGATGAAATTATTCGCCGAATGCAACATCTATCGTCACCAAAAGTTAAGAAATTTTAACGTCAACCATCAGCTGCTAAGGTTATACTAACTCTATTCTAAAACATGGAAGGTGTAGTAGCCATTGATTTCATCCCAAGAGGCGAAAGAACTACTGTGATATGGTTGCGAACCAAATTGAAACCTGAAATCTGATCCAAAGGTCGTGGAAAATTTCAAAAGGGGGTAAATCCTACAGCAAGATAACGCTCAGCCACATTCTGCCCAAGGACGGCCGAAACAGTAAAAGAGGTGGGATTCGAAAAGCTGGAACACATATATTCCAGATCAGGCTCCAAGCGATTTTCATATGTTTGGAACATTGAAAAAAGTGCTAAGGAGAAGAAGATTTGCAACCAATGAAGAAATCATTGATGCGTCATAAAATAGGTTACAGATATAACCGAAAAACTTTTTCTGACGGAATTAAAAAACTTGTGAAACGTCGGGAAAAGTGCATTGTTGTGCAAGGTGCTTATGTCGAAAAATAATGTATGTTTCATTTTTCTATCATTACAATAAATGCCCCTTTTCTCACATGTAAAGACATTACTTTCGACTCTCCGTCGTATATATTAGAAATAAATATATATTTTACATAGAGCTATAATTGCAGTTACAGTCACAGACTAAATAACATATTTATTTAATATCTGAGTTTTTGGGTTAAAAAGGGATACCGCATTCGTTCAATATTTTATTCTAACAAAACATTTTTATTTTTGATCATTTTTTGTGAAATTCTAAAAACTGCTTATGCTCTGAAATTGAAAAAAGTCATATATAAAATATCTAAATTGAAAATGCCTATGTCTTAAAATATTTGATATCTTATGCAATGAAATTCCATCTGTCTTTTTTAAGAGAAGGAAAATTTGACTCGTATTGATTCTGAGATTCTGCTCTCCGTAGATTCATTTCCTCTGAATTTCTGGTAACTAGGAAAAATGCTCTCAAGTTACCTACATTAAAAAAAAGGGGGGGCAAAGAACTCTTCAGAAATTTTCCGCCATTTATTGCTTCACTTTTAAGAACGGAATGTTCAAAAGAAATGGTTACCGAACATAAATCCAAAAGTTCTCAGACAGAAAATTCTGTTTTCACTGCAAATTTTATTTATTTATTATTTTGTTGCTCTGCATTGTTTCTGAGTCTGGCCCGAAATAAAAGGGGAAGTGAACGTTTTTTTAATTCTATCAATTTCTTCAATTTCTCTTTTTACAAAAGAACTTCTCGGTGTTTACAGCAGCGCTTTTACGAGGGCGCATGTCTCAATGTACAAAAAGGGGTGGTAGGATTAAATGTTCAACTACATTAGTACGGAATAACTTCTTTATGAGAGGGGGGAAACTATTGGAAGAGGTTTTTCTCGAGGCCCTAACTCACTTTCAATAGGTTATAAATTCCAGAGTAATTCGCTTCAATATCCATTACGGAATCGGAAAGGGAGAGCAATTTATTAGATACTTAATTTTTCTCGAATTAGCTTCCTCAATTACACCTACTCCATGAAATGCAATTATTGTCGCAAACAGTTGTGTAACAAGAAAATAATCACTTGCTAAAATTACATGGCGCAACATTTTATGAATGCGATTGTATAAAAACGTTCGTTAATTCTTGCTACTGTTTATACTTTACTACTACATTTTATTATCATAGGCAATACGGTTAATAAATAAGTATCAAAAAATCAAACTTTGTATTTCAGAAGTATTTTTTCCGACCTATTGAACCAAAATTTGACATAAAACTAAAATAAAATTTCGTATGTAATATTTTGATTAATGTAAATTATTGCGTTTTTGAACTGCTGGGTTAAGCCCCGTTTTGACGGCCCGTGCGCCTCTTGAGACAGGCACATTTTGCTCTCTTTCCCGTCTCGTGGTTTTTCGGGGTTCTTTGATGTCTGCTCATTTTACCGACAATGTGGGAATCTCCTGACTCACGTCCATAGGTGGGGGTGACCATACAAAGGATCATATCCATAAAGACAACAGCAGTCGGAACGGGGCTTTATGCATACGAAATTAAGGCCGATTGATGGTTTCTTTGAACTGGATTACTTCGAAATTCATTATGGTTCTCCATGTTATTTGTTAAATCTGTGTGCTAAATTTTATCTTCGTAGTACTTTATATTTTGAAGTTGCCGTACGTTAACGAATACAGCCGAATGAACAGACTTCATCTGAATGGATTATGTTCAAAATTTTATAGAAAGCTGCAAATTTAGTAAAGATTGTACTAAATTTCATCCGTACAACAAAGTTTTCTGAAATTATGGCATTCATAGATAAACGTCAGTTAATTCAGTCCCCATAGTAGAAGGCGCGTGTAATGTAATTTTCATTAAAGTTCTCTTTCCCCACCAATAAACGGACATATAGACAGACAGAGAATTCCAGAAGTGAGTTCTTTGGACAGGACTCGGGAAAATCTGAAATTTGGGGATTCGCCAAAATCCCGACTTCGAATTTTTTGAGGATTACAATACTTTTTCTTTGTATACTTCATATACGAAAAAGGAAAAAAAAAGTAAGAGCAGTGATTATCCGAGTTAGTTTTAAAAGAAATTTAAAACAACGCTTCCCAAATTTCGAGTTAAAAATTCCTCCCACATTTATGCAGGCATTAGAGGGATTGAATTCTGTTCTTTTCGAAGTAGAACTTCATCCTTTGTTCTTTTTCCTTATGAAAATCCCACTAGAAATATCCCTTTTTCCATCTTTTTTACCCATGTTTCATTTTCCAGTAAAATGAAAAACGCCTTTAAAACCATAATGCTTTGCCTTTTTTTCCCCCCTGCTCTTTTTACTCGATAAAACTAAAAAGCATTTCGGGACGTTCAAAACCTAATGTTCTTTTGATCGCAAAAATCCTCGCTTATGCATACGCAACGCTCTTCGTAAAGATCTTAAAACAGAATGACAACTTTAAAAAGCAGTTATTTTATGTCACTCATCGAAGTGCACTGGGATTTGCAAATGTATGCAATGGTGAATTTGTCCTTCACAGGAGCTTTTATGTAACGAATAAAAATAAGAAAGAATGCACGTTTCGAAGAAAAAAGGTTCTTTTTCTCCCCCCCCCATCTATTTCAGAATGTTCCAGGAACATGTAAATTGTTTCGTCTACAAACTGACTGTATGATCAAATATATTCAGAAACATTTTACTGAGTAAAGTTGATGAATAATGGATATAAGATTATAGGGTTAGTTTGCAGTTTCTATACGATCCTCTTGTCTGTATACCGATTAGGGAAATATTCTGGAATACAGGATATCTAATTCATGTTAAAATCATTAAAATATATGAAATTAATTCAATGAAATATCATGATAAATGTGGAAATTACTTTTCCTTTTTGAAATTACAAAAAATTATTTAAAAAAATATCAGCAATAATTTTAAGATCTTAAAAATATTTTTACAAAAGTTTTTAATATTTCTTATAATAGACATTCAATTAACTTTTTACATTACTTTTTTTTCTCCAAGATTTTAGCATGGAAATGACACAAATGGTACGATTTCGGTTTCGGAAGGAGCCGCGGTAACCTGGTGGTAAGGTCTCGGCTCCAGAACCGGGGGGCGGGGCGAGGGTCAGGTTCAAGACCCGATTCCACCGAAGAAACGTCGTGTAAGCGGGTTTGGTGCACGTTAAATATGTTGGGACCAAACGTCCTCCTACTAGTGTGATGTGGAAGTTTGAAGAGGGGATGCCAGCTCAGGTGTCGTCCATCTGAGCGCGATACAAAATTACGAGGTACATCCCAAAATAGCCCTTGTTTTAATTTAAAAACGGAACGTTAATATAATTGAATTGAACTAAATTTCGCTTATGGAAGACAATATATTCAAAACTCGACTGAACATTTAATCTTCAAGACTGAAATTGCACATTAAGTTCACCACTCAGGTTGATTAAAACACAGTTGTGGCCAATCACAGGTAATACTGCGAAATCTGTTTGTTAGAAGGCATATAAAAATGATTTCAGAATACGTGTTAGCAGAAAAGTGGTTGCCATAAGGGGTAAATCACGCGATTTAACAGACATGATCAGTGCGTACAAAGCACGCGGAGGTAGCATTTCTTAAATGGGAACTTTCTTGAAATCTTCACTTATTGTTATAGTGAATGTGTATAGTAACTGGAAGAATTAAGAGGGTGTGCAGTCCATAAGAACAAATTGTGGGGCACTACGAATCATTAATGACAGGGTTGAGGATCGCTTGCGACTCCTGGTTAAGAGTAATCGAATCGCTACCTACGAAACAATGATGGACCATATGAATCAGCAATGCATTATAACTTAATATACTTTGTACTTAAAAACAAAATGCAATATAATTATAATGCAAAGAAATATTCAAAAATAAATGAAAAAATATTATAATTAACAATTCATCTAAACAACCAGTCGAATAAGATTTCAGTATCTCTCATGATTTTAGGTATATATACAATACCATAAAGTCATTGCAGCTACAAAAGCGAAAACAAGTGTCACTCTACTTTCGTTCCCAGGTGCAATTGTTCCATTGCATTGATCACATCAATGTTTTAAAGTTAACAGAATTTAAACAGAAGTTTGAAACGCTATTCATACACATTTAGAGTCATTGAAATGGAAGAGAAATATTAGCAACCGTCAAACAAAAATAGTGTAGCAGATGAGTTGGAAAAGTAGAATTAAGGATCGCTTGGTTAAACATCCCTCCCTTTATATCAATATTTTAAGCACCTTTAACTGCAGATGGCCTGATGCTGACAAAAGTGTGCATGTCAGCAAGCTTTAAGAAGAGAGAGATTTAAGTAACGGTTATTTAACTGGAAGAACAAAATGGCCTCTTGTATCCCCATTTCTCTGAACCAAACAGCTGACGGCATATGTTGTTAGTGTTTAAACGGCATGCAATATAAAGTGAAATATAATTGTCCACTCTGTGCGTAAATACAACTTCAAACGATGAGAGAGAATAGAAGGGCGGGTGATCGCTCAAAGCTTTTTAATTATGATGAACAGATCCCAACGAAAGTGACTTTAATGTTAAACATGTTTGAAAAATAATAAAAAACTCAAACTTTAGACGTTCAAGGATCATTTTGTTCACTTTAGACGTTCAAGGATAATAAGCAAAATAAAAATTAGAAATTGACTGAGACATTTCAGAAGAAATCTTGCATTTAAAAAAATAAAACTTCAGTAACTGTTTGAGTAGTAAATATGCATTATTAATAAATTTATTATTTGATCTTTATTAATTCTTATTAATAAAGAGCAATCATTCCGCCTTTTAGTTATTATTAAATTTTAAGTAACACTGTAAAAACGAAAAAGCCATGAAAAAAATGGTTTAAAAAACTACTAGTAACTACATGGAGAATTTATGAGTATTGGTGCTTTGCAATTCAGACAATTTGATTAATATTAGAAAGGAAGGATAATTTAATTTAGTTACATTAACGTCCCGTTTTAAAGCAATATTTTGGGACGGGCCTCGTAATTTTGAACCGCGCTCAGATGATGACGACGACACTTGAGATGGAAAAAATCATCGCATATAGCATGTGATTTTATCTATATTTATTATTTATATATTTATGAACTTGAGTATACTTTTATAATTTGGAGAAAATTTTTCTTGACGCTTTTTAGTCGCCGTTAAAACTGAGAAGTACCGAATAGTTCACATAAGGAATTAGAAAGTAAAGTTACAGTATCGCGGATGTTAGAAGGTAGATTTCCGGAACGATAACATTTTTAAAAGGGTAATTATATCATGAGTTCATACATACAATAAATAGAATAGGTGCAAGATCATTATATTTGTCCAATAACACTGTTTTATTCGATTTTTTAAAATTATTATATCTGTCACAGTCATCAGAAAAATCTGAGCATCAACTGACCCTCAAGGAAATATTTGTAATAAAATCATTCAACGTAAAAAAAAAAATATCTCGAGAAAAAGGAATCATGGATATTACTTAGCTATAAGATATTCAATTAAAAATAACGTTAATCAATAATCCTGGCTATCTAATTCATTGCCAATACTGGCAGTATTCATATGATAATGAAATTCTATTTCTTGGCTTCTACAAAACAAATCATTGAACCTAGAAGTACCAAATTTGGATGAGGTATATGCAAGATGACGGAAGATAATTTTAAATACTTAAAAATTAATAAAATTTAACATTTTTGCAATAATAATTTTAGAAAGAATTCTCAATATAACGATTTTTACATTAGAAAAATATTTAATATAATTATTATATGATATATTAGTATTATATGATAATTGGTATAATTTCTAAGAGATTTTATGAATTATCGTGGCTACTGAGTAAGGACGCTCAAAGAAACCATTCTGATCCTCCATCTTCTTAAAGAAAGGAAGAAGAATTATAAAGCAAATTATAGAAATGATGGTCGGGACTAATTTGTAGGGAGAAAATTTCGTGGTTCGTAAAAGGTTCTTTTCCCCCAAAATTTTTTTTTACGTTTTTAAGCAAATATTTTTATGCATTTTAAACTCATTTTGTGAGAAAAACCCTTTTTATGGTTAGTAATCTATGTATTAATAATAAACTTTCTACAGAAAATAATAATATTTTTAACATATTAATATGGTTATGGATTTTCCTCACCGCCGGGTTCGTTTGACAGTGGGTGTACGGTGTAAAAACATACAATCAGCAGGCCTCAGTAGAAAACAACGAAGTTCATTTACACGAAGACACTAATACACAGACGACGGGTACACAGACGACAACTATTTATAGAAGAGACGAACACAGGACAGTACACAGCAACACACTACAGCAGGCAGTAGCTCACAAGTGGCAATCGTCCACAGCACACGAAGCGGCCAGACGATCTACGATCTCTCCAACGGCTGAACTTCTCGCTTTAGTTGCCGACTCACTACTTCTCACAAATGGCTACTACACACAATATACGACGCTGCCACCACAGTAGACAACAGGATTCGGCACACAGCAGTTCAGTACTCGCTCCACACAACGCTAGTAATTTGCTGTTGATTCGCTATTGTCTTGAAGACTCGTTATTTGTAGATGACTCCGACTACTCACCACTGCAGCTTGAGAGTGCCGGTCTTTTATAGTTCCCGGGAGGCGGAGTTAGAATCTTCTAGACCAATCAGGCGTATCTCGGTTCCTAATGGACGGATCGACAAAATTCTCGAGGTTTCGAGCGTTATCCATTTTGTTGCCAAAGTCGTCAAATGGTCGTCAAGTTTGTCGCCAAGCTTTGGGATCACTGGCTTGGCATCCGACAGCATCCAATACAGATGACTGTAAAACGGTCTTTCTTATGATGGCACTATTCGTGCAGGGAAGCAAAATTACAGGTTTGTAACAATATTAAACTAATTCCATACGATGTTTTGTGAAAGTTTTAATTCTAATTCTACTTATATGTGTATTTTGAACTAATTTTTCAAGAAACTCACTTAAAATACTACAGACGGATTCAGATAATGAAACTAAAAATTAAAAGAAACGAACAATTAACCAGTTAACTGAGGAATTAATTTTTTAAAGTCCCTCAAGTCACCCTTTTTAAAGTTTAGCAGTGACGCATATACACGTCGAACGCAATTAAAATAAATAGTAATCGCAATAAAAAGATAATAAAGCGAATAGGATTTTTTTTCATGATAAAAAAAAACTACACATCCACCGCGCCAAAATGAACATTTGGATTTGATGCCTATACACGTTGAATGCAGACTGCCTAATCAGTTAAATAGCTTTTTCCCTGAAGAAATGCTTTCTAATTGCACTTCATTATCAAATACTCTGTTATTGGCTCCCTTATAGGGAATTCTTTCGCCTTTTTTTATTACAAATGCCTTTTTTTAAAAATATTTTCCTGCCATATACACTTGAAACAAAAATGCGCTTATATTATTTCAGTAATATGATAGATATGAAATTTTTTAAATAACTTCGGATGATTGAATTCATTCAGAACTTTGCCAACATCATGCTTAATGAGTCTATTAAAAAATCGCCTGATTCCGAATACTTATAAATTTTATCCGTAAATTCTTTTATTTGGAAAATGACAGCTTAATAGATTCTAAAAACTGTTAACAGAAATTACTTTATCAGGTAGCTATAATAATTCTGAATTCTCAATATAAAATTTATAAATAATTTATCAGATTTACAAATTTAAAATTCATTGATATTAATTCGATCATTGTAAGTTGGGAAAACCAGATGATCAATGAAGGCGGTTACTTTAAATAAATTAAACTTCAATTATGAATATATCTCGTAGCATACGTCTGAATGAAAACAAAATTCTAGAATTTGTTTAATAAAATGAGCAAAGAGTAGATTAAAAATATTAATAACCTTCTGATGTAAATAAGCCATTGAAGTGTAAAATCAGGATTTAAAAAGATGGTCTCGTATCAAAATATTTTCAATGCAATTCATTTTAATAATCTTATTATTAAAATGTTATTATGCAGATAAAAAAAAATCTAGTGAATATTTCAGATATTTTTTACATATATATGTAAAGCAAATTTTAGCAGATGCGTTGCCGAGAAGAAGACACTTTTGAATTTTTAACTTCCATTTATTCCATCCCAGGAAGGCATAATTTATGTACAATAAAAAGTGGTAAGAAATATGTCAGTCCACATCGCGACACAAGTGCAAAAGAGACAGAAATTTTCCCTTCAATGGTTTTTCTAATGAGATTTTGAAATGTATAGTCAACATTAAGGACTTTTATCCCTCCACTCGAAGCTTGAGAACCTGCTGAGACAGCAATTTTGTAGAGCGCATGTGGCATTAATTGAATAAAAAAAGTAGGAATTGGATCAGGAAATAAGAGAACATTTTAACATGAAGTTAATATGGGCTAAATATGAAAATTAGGAAGTCAATTAGGATATAATTTAGATTAAGAGATATCACCACATATACATAATCCGTTTTTGATATTTCCGATAATTTAAAATACTTATATAAATATTTATACTAAAACTGAACTAAGTTTTTGCGGCAAGTCTTAACTTTTAATTATTCGATTAATACGATGCCATTATGAATCGTGGTCTCATTCTATCCGAAAATCATTTTATGAGACATTTGTTTTCATCCTCCAAAGCCAATACTCGTATTATTTAGAATATCTCATATATTTATAAATTTTTTGATGAAATTGAAAGAACGGCTATTTAAATTAAATATATTTCTGATTATTTGTATTCGCAAATGCCTTTTGAATCTAGAGCAATTTTTCAAATTACTTCTGAGAAGAGTTTAAAATTTTTAAGAAGGCAATGAAGAAAGTACTCTTTTATTCATGTTTTTTAATTTAATTTTATTAACAATCTTTAGTAAGAAATTACAAGAAAGTTTCATCACCCGCAAGTGAAAAATAATATATATTTCTTTAAAATCTTAAGCGGAAGAAATCAATATCCAAAACACTTTTGACATTGAAAGAAATCATATTTCATCTCGGCGTTTATTGGAAGAGAAGAAGAGGCTAACTGGGATGGGTTCCAAGGGTTCGCTTTCTTTTTCTAAACTTTCACTGCACTTCTGACAGGCAGTAAAAATGTGCAACCAGGTCGCCCAATTTGAAGAGGGTAAAAAAAAAAAAAATGGAAGACTTGAGAGAAAAAAAATCTTCGAAATCTTCCACCATTTCCTACTCCACTGTTCGGAAGAAAGGGTTACAAAAATAAATCCCAAAATCCCAGGGAGAAAATTCTATTTTCCCTGCAAATTCTATTTACTTATTTATTTATTTATTTTTACTTCCTGTTCTTGTCTGAGTTCCATGCCTTCAGGATTCCAGGCCTGGACAGAAAATAAAAGGGAGGTGATCGGATTTTTTCATTGCTATCATTTTCTTCTTTTTGTAGAAGGAAGGTAACAGGTCTTCGTCTCTGTTTACAACGCATTCATAGCATGGAACATGTGTCAGTGTAAAAAAGGCAGGGTGTGTGTGGAAATAAATATTGAGCTGCATTAGTTCCGAACAGTTTCCCCGCGGGAAGAAGGACACCATCCGGAGAATTCTCCTTAAGGTCTTAAAATCGCTTTGAGCAGGTTGTAAACTCAAAAGTAATTCGCTTGCACATCCTTCACGTAATGAGAAAAGGAGAACCATTTTCCGGATCTTCTGTCGTGTTAACCATCTCAATTACATTTGCATCATGAATTGCATTTCGTCTAGCAAACAAATTCGTAAGGGAGGGAAGAAGAATCCCTTTTCTTAACACCATAGTAGTAGGAGAGAACATATTCTTTTCAAGAATAAAAGGGTACTATAAAAGCTGATTCTTATTTGCTATAGTTTAATAGTAAACTATAGTTTAATAGTAAACTATACGTGTATTCAGTTAGATTAGAAATGGTATGCAAATCGTCAAATGATTACAAAAGTTATCTTCCATGTTTGAAGAGGATGTTTTTAAAAGTATTCTTACATAATGTTTTCAAGAAGATGATTCTCTTGAGATGGCTGATGTTTGGAATTTAACTCAAACTTTGTGACATATATAATTCTTAGTTCACATATGAGATATTCAGTTAACAATTTGTATTAAGGTTGTTACATTTTACGCAAAGATACATTACATTTTATGCATTTTACACTTTGATTATTTTTTCAGGAAGTTTTGCTTGTCAATATCAGTAATTAAAATTTTGTAATTATTAAATGCAAGTTCTCACATGAGAAACATATAATAATCGTATGAATGAAACTAATTATTTTTCTTTCAAACATAAGCTAAAATTTATGTATTAATAGAAATTACATTTATTTATCTATAAAAAGATGATTATCATATTAATTGAAACCATCTTTAAATTATACATTTAAATTAAGTAATTCTGAATATTTATAAAAAAAAACGTATTCATATTTATAATTATTTTTCGTCTAAAAATTAAATTATAAACCAAGAGTTGGGGGAATAATTGTTTCTTTTTGTATAAAAAATGAGAAGAATATTAATTAAACCTTTTAGTAAATTGTGAAACTAATTTCAAATAATCTAAAAAGAAAACAAAAAGATATTAACACAGGCCCGAACTCGTGTCTTGTGAACGATATGCCAGCGCCTTATCCACTATACTATTCGGCACTCGGCAAAAGGCGACACTCTATTAATATATAATCTATGCTGAAAGTATGTGGGACCTTTTCTCGAAATTAGCTAGCTATTACGCTTTAATATTTTCATGAATGAATATTCTAAATGTATACTACCATTGAATCCCATCCCGAACCCGATTTTCAACTTCGTGGCATTTCAAAGTATACAGATTGCGAAAAGCAGTAACATTATTTATTAAATGTTTAGTTTTTAATTAAATCGTTTATTAGAGAAATTTATTTTAACATTTATTAGGAATTAAAATATGAATTACAGATATTACCAATATTTATTCGCTTAAATTTCAATATCAAATTTATATTGCTCCATACATATTTATATATGATAACCAAATGATGATATGATAATATATGATATGATATGATACGATATGATAACCAAAGTAGCATGAAATGATTAATGATCACACAGAAGATATCACAAACTGGTTCAATTCGAAAATACATCACATAGTAATACCACAATCATGGATTAAGTCTCAATTTCAATTCAATTCTCACATAAATCATTGATATATATTAGCAGTTTATTTGATAAATGTGTTTCGAATTTTTAAATAAGATTGCATTTTCAATTTGTTTGCTTGTAATTTCTTCTCAAAGTATATACTTTTTCACTCGAAATCATTAATCATTAATTAAAGAACAAAGAAAAAAAAAGTCTTTAATCAATTTCTACAAAATGTTTTTTTCACTTTTTATCTGTATTTTTTGCAGGATGTCTACGTAATTGAAGATATAATTTAACAAAATAAAAATATTACAAAGTTGAGCGCTTTTTTATTATTAATAATTAGACTGCCTTAGTAATAAATTAAATCAATTTCACCATACATATAAATACATTTAAAATTGTATCTTAAATAAGCATTTAAAGCTTCATTATGCTCCATGAAATTTAATTAATAAATGAGTAAGTTTCCTTTTTTTTGTAACGATGGATTTTAAAAGAAAAAAATACAGCCTAAGTTCTTATCAAAATGATTAAATTAAATTATTATGATACTTTTGTATATCTCATGATTTTGATAAATACTTTTTTCCTCAATTGACGAAATTTTCCTTATGTAAATTTCCTTTTATTTGTAATAAACACACAATATCTCTAACTTCAATAAGATTCTTCCTCAACTTTCACAAATATTTTTATTGTTAATAAATAATCCACTTCCTTTTCTTTACGGGGGACTTTTTTAGAATATAATCAAAAGTAGCATTAAAACATCCAGTATTTATTTCTCAAGAAACCTTTAAAAGAAATATGTAAGTTTGTATATAAATCGTTTGTTGAAATCTCGGAAAATATACCGAGAAAAATGACGGAAAATCCCAAGAACTACAACCTAGTCTGATCATAAAGTTTGTGTAAAATACTCATAAAAATGTCATTTCACGCGGATTAGTTCGAGTTGACCCATTTCCTGGCCGGTTACTAAGGTTTATATCCGGTAGCCGGACATGTCCGGGAGATTGGAAGCTCCCGGATGTGAGGAATGGAGGCCCCTCGAGTTTCATGGAAATTCCTAATCGGACTTGGCAGGAAGGGCCGCAACCTCAGCCAAAATGAGAAGCAGTTAATCAAGTCCTCGATCTTTCGACGCAAGAATTATCATACTATTAGAATTGCATTACAGATGAAAGATTAATTTGCTTTTATTGCTGTCATTCCTTTCAATTAACTAGCAGGATAGGTCTCCACAAAATTTATCCATGCTTTGTTATAAACTATTCCTGCCAGAAGACGCCTTACATGGCACTGGCATTCAATAGTTTCGAAATATTAACTTTTGGCGCGAATTTAGCATTTTTACTGAATCTATCGTGGCATCCTTGGCGAATTATTTGGTTATTAATCCCTGGTATGCGTTTATATTAACCGAAAATCGAATTTCTGTTTTAGATACGCATTTCTCAACCGATTAAAACAAAAATTTGATCCAAAACTGCACTTGTAATCAGAAAATCCCATACTAAATTTGATATTTAAGTCACTGGGTTTGGGATTATCGCTTTTACATGCTTCTGAAAGCACAGACCGACAGACAGTCAACGCATAATTGGATTTCGTTCAAAATTTGGCAGGTGTCTACACTATAGATGTTAAAATGTGTGTCGAATTTTATCTACTTTTCTTCGTTTTTTTTAAAAATTACTGTGTTAACTTATATTCGAACAACCATACAAAAAAAAAAAAAAGAAATCTGCATAGTAATTGTAAAAACTCATATCAAATTTCAATCATCTAGCTCAAACCACTTTTGAGTTATCATTGTCACAGATATGCTGGCATTTTCTAGACATGTCTTTTTCGAACTCAGGGAGTTTTAAAACTTGGCGATTCGCCAAAGATCTGAATTTTTCGACGATTACAATACTTTATCTCTACTATGTATACAAGAAGTAAAAATTAGTCATGTCAGTAAGCATTTTTAAGGAACGAATATTGATACATTCATTAACATAATTTAAAATTTAAAAAATGTAAATAATTATTCTCTCAATTTTGTCACATAGTTACGTGTATAGTTAGTAATAGATTATAACATGTATTTAAAAATTATTTTGTCTACGTGTCACACAATGAAATACTACACATATGGCAACCATGAAAATTCATGTAATAATGACAACTGCATGATAAAATATTTTTATCAAATTTTTTTCTAAATCGACATGATACATTTACTGATTTTTTAATTTTTAATTTATTATGAATTATTTATTATGAAGTTCTGACATCTGCCGACTTTTATAAGCAAAAAGCTGTTCAATTTAAAAGATTTTTACTAGAATGTCAAATAAAATGGTAAAATTGAATAGCAACCAACTTTCATCAATATAATACCTGAAACGACATATTACATAAATGGTGTAAGGATATAATGGTTACAGCATTTTAAAATGGGCGGTAAATTCAAAACAACAACCTAGAGGAAAATATGCTCCTTCAAACATTTCCAACAAATCCTAGCAAATTCAGGCGGAAATGAAAAACTAAATATTATTTCACTAGAAAATTTGATTAATTTTTAAGAAATTCGAAAGAAATAACTATTATAAAAATACTCAGATAATAATATTTATTATTGCATGAATATTATTTTGAATTCTATATATTGACTCTATTAAATATTGTCTCTATTCTGAACATTGAATAAAATTAATTCTCTGAAATTACGAATGAATTAATACGTTACAGTAAATCTCATTTCTTCAGAAACGTATTCAAAGAAATGAATCAAAATATTAATTCTTAAGACACATTTCGTGATCAATCAATTGACATGTTTAAGTAAAAAATAATCAAATTAACTAGATTAGTAATCATTACTTTTAAAAATAGCATCAAATTACGTCAAAGATGAAAGATGACCAAGTACTAAATAAAGTTTATGTTTTCTTGATCCATTTGGCGTATAATTTCTATGAATAAGGCATGTGTGTGTGTGTGTGTGTGTGTGTGTGTGTGTGTGCTGAGCAGGCGTGACCGTTTGATCTACACCTACTAAATTAGGCATATAAAGGGCGTTCCAAAATGACCGCAAGATTTGAATTTGCCACCATTCATGCAATAAAGTGTTGGCAACCCTATTAAAAAGGCCATTTGACAGCTAAGTGCTTAGAATTAGTAAAAACGGAGCATTTCACGATAGAATAACGTGTTTTCATTGTTGAACAATATTTCAAAAATAATGAAAGTCTGGTGGCCACAGTACGAAAATTTGAGAATTGGATCGAGAAGAAACCATTGGATTTCTTTTTATAAGGATATTTGAATTCAAAGGTCACTGCCAACAAGCCCACAAGCACGCATGCTTTGAAGGATGAAATTCAAACACTGCGTCAAGAAAATTCAGCTGCATTTCAACAAAAAACTGCGTATGTGCCAGCAAAGTTGTGGAGGTCATTTGCCCTATGTGTTATTCCACACATAACCCTATCCCTATGCATTTTACAATTTAATAAAAGTATAAAGGAAATAAAAAAAAACTGTTTTTAATTTAATTCAAATTTTGCGTTAACACGTTGCTCGATCATGCAACGTTCCATTTTTATCTGCCCTAAACTATCAACTGCCAAATGTTTTTTTTTAAATAGGATTGCCACTTTACTGCACGAATGGTGGCAAATTCAAATCTTGAATTAATATTAGGGCACCCTTTGTAAAGTAGGAATTTTTACATCAGAGCGATGTTTTTGAAATTTTAAATAAAATCTTAATTAGCTGCATTTTGGCGTTTCTCCGAGAAAGTTCCAAAATAATGCGACAGAAAGAATTTTATACCATTTCAAAATTCAAAGATTTTTCCTTTTAATGATATTAAATATAGTACAATTTTTTGAGGGGAAGGGGGGGATTTGGCCAATATCAGATTACATTTTTTCCCGGGAATTCAAATACTTTCCAGTGTTTAATTAAATATTTAATCGCTTGATTGGTTTAGGTTTAGTTATATTAACGTCCCGTTTAAAGCAACACTAGGGCTATTTTGGGACGGACCTCGTAATTTTGTACCGCGGTCTGATGACGAGGACGACATCTCAGCTGAAACCTCCTCTTCAAATTTCCACACCCCACCTGCCGATGAAAGATTGACCCCATTTAGTTTAGTTATATTCATTATATATATTCCCCAATTTAGTTTAGTTATATTCAGTAATTAGTAATATATTCGTAATTTTGTACCGCGGCCAGATGACGAAGACGACACCTGAGCTGGTACCCCCTATCCACAACACACCACACCAGCGGGAGGACGTTTGGTCAAGACGGATTTAACGTGCAACAGACCCCCTTACACGACGGTTCTTCGGTGGAATCGGGTCACGAACCTGAAACCCTCCGGTTCCGAAGCCGAGACCTTACCACCAGGCCACCGCGGCCCTTTAATCGCTTGAATTCTTCCCATTGCTGAAAGCTAAAAAAGAAGGATTGTTTAAAATATCTCTATAATTTACAAGACGAATAATAAAGTGAAATTTCAATATCACAAAATTTAGAAAAGAGATGAATCGGACGTTTACATAATTAATCGCGACGTTATGTTATGGAAATGGTCTCCGTTAGATAGATTCATGTACACAATAAACAGGATTTTAGAATGCCAATTAGAATAACTTGGCTTTAATATCTGATAATTTGATGGAATAATGATTTTGAAGTTATATCTCAAATATTTATCAAAAATGAAATATAACCAATACACTAAGTTAATTAGCTGTCGTCAGATACGTTTAGTTTAGTTCAGTTCAGTTATATTGTCCTATTTTAAAACAACACTAGGGCTATTTCGGGACAGATCTCGTAATTTTGAACCGCGCTATATGACGAGGAGAACACCTGAGCTGACACCCCCTCTCCACGCTTCCACACTACAACAGCGGGTGGAAACTGGTCGCCAGAGGCGAGTAATAAACAGTATTTTAAAATGCGTAGAGGAACTGCGTTTCCAAAACTAACATAATAAATAAGTCTTTGTAATGTTTAAGAAACATTACTAAATTCATTCATTTCAAGAATTTTTTTTGAAAGAATGCATGTTTTTGTATATTTTGAAAATATACAAAAAATATATACGATGAGGTTTATTTTATTATTATTATTATTTATTTTTACTATTCGTCTGAAAAGTTCACGTTGAAAGAAACATCCCTTATACACTTAGCCCTCCTGGTGCCTTTAATTACTTCTTTTGTCCACAAATTCGCAATAAAGAAGAAACAATTTGTGAGAGAACCACATGCGTCCCAAGAGGATATTCTTTTTTTACTTCCGAAAATCTGTGCTGCTCTCTCTTTTCTTTCTAAAAAAAAAAGGAATAGACAGAGTATGCCACACACGCTCACCAAAGATCAGAATTCCAAACACGATTTGCTTTCTGTTTGCTGCCAGAAAGTCCACACCTCACTCCCCACCGAGACCCCCACCCTGCTTCGACATTCCCTCAGCCACTTGAGGCCTGATCGATAGCTCGACCAGCGACGTTCTAATCGTTGAGATGACAGGTTCCGAGACGCCTGTCCGCTCCTAACCCGATTAATCGGAATCGTAATCAAATAATCGTCCTATCGAAGACTGTCCAATCCCAAAAACGTGACGTCAGAACGTTATGACTCGCCTCATTGGATGGTACTTTTTTTTGTATTTTATTTCTCAATTTAACTAAGCCGACGGTGGCATCAGATTTGTCCTCGAACATATTACGCTTTTCTGAAAAAAAAAAAGTGTATGCTTTTTTTATTTCATTTTTCATTTTCGTTTTTTCCTTTACGAGGTTTCAAGGGTTTATTTTATTTTATTTCATTTGCTCTCTTTTCACGGCTGATGACAATCTCGAGTCAAATTAGATTTCGATGACTGCTGAAATAAACAACCGTGAAATTTTTCTCACCCTTTCTCGCTTAAATGTGATTAGATAAGAGATGGTGGCTATTAAAATGGAAAGTCGTTTCGGCTAGATAATTTGATTTTTTTTTGTGCGAGGATAAAAGAAATAGCTTGCTTCGTGCGTGAGATTTTAATTGCGTGGGATGAAAATGCAGCTTTTTAATATACGTGTAACTCACAAAATGATAGTAATAATTCTCTAGAGGATTTTAAAACAATTACATTCTGCAAAGAGCAATAGAAGCTTAATTTTTCTGTTTTAAAAAAGAAAAAAAAACATAATATCACTTTTTAAATTAAAGAAATATTCAGTCCATTCCATTTGTTTAATCTTCTATATGATACAGAATAAATAAAACCACTTAGTGTTAAATAAATTGCCAAACTTTGTTTCCAAATTTTAATGCAATAACATTTTATATATCTGAGAAATTTTAACATTTCTCATTATGTAGTAGAAAGGAATTTTTATTCTTTTCTCTCCTCATTCTGGTTTAAATAGAATTATTTCAAACTATAGTTGAAACTCTTGACTAAAACTCTGGACTACTATAAGAAATTATGAAATTATCTTTATCTTAATGAAGTACAAAAATAAAAGCCTATCAATTAAAAATAACACTAAAATATTTGAAAGTTTTATTTAAAACAAATAAGATGAAACCAAGCATAAATTCTTTAATAAATTTTGATTATATTTTTGGATTCTTATAGTTATGCATGCATTTTTCTTAATTAAAGAATTTCCAGTTGCACATTTTATAACGCGTAAAGTTTTATTAAAAGTATTTTAATTCTTCAAAATTTGCGAAATTCATTTTGTTTTCCATTAAAAAATTAATTATAATATTTATATTGGTGCTATTTTTCAAAGATAGTAATAAAATAACTATTGCAAGAATCGAAAATAATTAATTATCCTAATTATATAAATTTTGGATATTCATTTAGTCACCGCTTATTTATACCATGAAGAATTGAAATCTGTTTACTTTAGTAAAAGATTGTAACAAAACAAAACATTTTTTTTTACCAAATTAAACTTTCCGATTTAAAAATAATTTTAAAAAATGGTTCAAAATCCGTTATTATTATTATAATTATTATTATTATTAATTGCAGATTTAACATAAAAAATTCAAAGAAAATAAATTATGTTTGAAATGTAGAAAATGATATTAATTCAATAATTTGCAGAATCAGTGTCTTTTCTGATAAGTTAAAAATAAAATGATGACTTAGATTAATAAGAGTGAATTGGTAAGTGGATATAGAAAAATATCAGCATTATAATATGAAATGTAAATGCTTGTCTCGTATCAAGCGAAGATATTTCAGGAAATGCACAAAATTTGTTACAAAGAAACATTGTTCTTTTTTTTTTAGTTTGATAAATTTATAGCACTAAATATAGATATATGAGAAGATTTATAAACTCCATATATTAGGACATTATGAAATTTCAAAAATATTTTCCAAAAGTTAAAAAAAATGTTGTAAATGAATTCTTCTTTGAAAAGTGGAAGTAGGAATGTTCCTAAAAAAGAAAAAGAATTGATGGATGTCATTTCATTCTCGATAGAAATTTATATTTTTCTTTTCTAAAATACCATTTTATTTTTCATTCCTAGCAAACCCTTTTCAGAGCTCTATTTTATGCATTACCACGAAGGAGGATTCAGAAGTGAAGCCTGATTTATTTAGAATTTCTGATTTATATAGAACATCAACTAAACTTCAACTGGAAGAATGAAGAAAACAGAAAAAAAAAGAAGAAGAAAATGGCGTGATGACATCATCAGATGAGAGAGCCATCTATAACTCTAGCACACATTGCAACAAACGACTGTTCAAAAAGAATTTCTTTCAAACCAATCCAAAACGCTCATTACTGACGCTAGCAAACGATCGAATGCATTTTGTTGTCGTTTGCTGTTCGAAAGAATGAAAACAAACGATCGCGCGTGATAAATCGTTCCATTCCGCGTTCTAAGTTACCTTCGAACTCGTTTGCACAGATCCCGTATTTTAAATCGGTTATACCAAAGCTCCGCATCGAAAATCGATTTTTTTCCCAAGTTTAACTGAGAAGTCGTCAAATATTTTCGGTTATTTTAGTAGTAAGATATTTTGTCAATTCTGTTGTCCCTTAGGACAAAATATTTCTGGTATTTCCACAAATGAGACGAAATTTATTTCACGAAACTTCCCTTAATGTATTCTCTGATCTGAGCATAAAAATCGATTAAGCATGGGTGGAAAAGGGGGTTCGCACTGAATTTATTTCTTTTAATATTTTTCATTCTTGTTCTTCTTTTGATCGAAATTCAGTTTTCTTTTTTATGGTGTTTTGCTTCTTTATCATTTTGTTTAACATACGTTTAATGTAAATTCGATGAAACAGGCATTGGTGTGTTAAGGGGCTGTTCTTCAGAAAATGCTTCTGTTTAAAAATCATTTTGTATAAATCCCCCTTTTTAGGGACATTAAAAAATCCACTTCATCATAAAGTTTTTAAAAAAATCAAATAAAATTAAGAATTTAGATATTATTATTATATATATTTCCTGTTTACGTTTCAACGTACAAGTGTTTTCAAAAATAATAATTTTAATTAAAATATAACAGGTGTTTGGATTTCATACTTCAGTAATATACTCAAACATTTTGAATACATTATACATTTTGAAAAAAATAACAAATGAGGGATGTCATTTATTACTAGTGTATAATCAAATTTGTTACTAGTATAATGAATTTAATAAAAATAATAAATTAAAAAGCACTTTTATCACTGTTCTAAAAATAAAATGTTTATTTCAATTTTTTTCTACAATTTAGTCTGTATTTTTTAAATTATTATTAAAAAAATTAGAAATTAAATCAAATTTTCAATTGGCGCCATTCAATTAGAATAAAAATTTCAAAACTCAATCTATTAACTGATAATAAATTAAGTCCTGAAAACTATAAAATAGTTTGTCATCGTGGCACGAAAATGCACTAAATTTCAAAATATAAGGAAATTAACGAAAAAAAATCTACTAAAGTTTCTACTTACAAACATGAAACAAGACAAGCTAAATAAAAGCTCATAAAAATATATTGTTCATTAATACTCGACATTATGCATTCTGCATTATTTGAAGTTTTTATCTTCTCTTTTAATCTCTAGCCTACGTTGTTTGCCAGCTAGAAAAATTTTAAAAACATTATGTTTTATATATATCTTTCGATACTTTCCTCGCTGTTTCGCGTTCATTCCCATTTTGTTCCCTGTGATTCTTCAGGCGATTACTTTTCCTGATCCTGCTCTTTATTTCCCACACCGGAGAATTGGGTACATGGTGAACATTTGCACTAAATTGTAACTTTTTGTTGGCGATAAGAAGCCAAATGTATTCTTTATCATTTCCTAATAAGCCTAAAAGCGAAAAATGAATGCATCAAATGTGATAAAAGATTTTCCGCTAAGTAAAAGTGATTTTCTTCCCATGCATTTTGAGGCTTCTAAAACCACAAACCTAAATAACATCAAGTTCTCACATGATAAGAAAGACTGTTGTTAAAATTCGAAACAATATTTACTTTAAAAAAATTTAAACATGCCTAAAATACTTTTAAATATGTATTGGAAAATGCTTCAACAAAAACTGAAATAAACATAGCCAATTGAAAACTAAATGTTGTTATTTTTGAGTTCGAAGAAATAGAGCTGATTCCGCGCCTAGTTGTTTTGTTAATAAAAAGTGCGGCAAAAGGGTTTAAAACTATTTGTCTACACGAAGGAAGGGATGTGTGTTAGAATAAGCACTTCTCCTTTTAAATTCTCGCTTTCATGAGAGCCTATTCGAATATTTAAAGAAATTGATATTTTTCTTATAATTTCAGGCACGCAGTTTTTAAGGTAAGACTCTTTTGTAAGTAATAACAACAACTTCCATCTGCAAATATTTTAAATCCTATTGTTTTTCAATAGAATAGGCCATTTTTTAAAATATATATATTTAAGTAATTTTTACCGAAACAAGGCTTATTTGAACGAATTGATTCTATGTGATGTAACTGCGTGCCATCTGAGCAACTGGTGTACGGTATGATTCCGTATCAAATTAAGTGCGTAATACTATTCCGTATTAAAAATCCTTTACTTAATGGATACCGTGTTTATCCTATATGTCACGAAATTATACACGCGCTACTAATAAGGTGTTTTGGAGAGGATATTAGCTAGTGAAGCTGTTTAACAGTTATATTACAATTACTCTTAAATTCGTTTAAAAAATATATATTTAAGTAATTTTTACCGAAACGAGGCTTATTTGAACGAATTGATTCTATGTGATGTAACTGTGTGCCATCTGAGCAACTGGTGTACGGTATGATTCCGTATCAAATTAAGTGCGTAGTACTATTCCGTATTAAAAATCCTTTACTTAATGGATACCGTGTTTATCCTATATGCCACGAAATTATGCACGCGCTACTAATAAGGTGTTTTGGAGATGATATTAGCTATTGAAGCTGTTTAACAGTTATATTACAATTACTCTTAAATTCGTTAAATAATGCTCGTTTGGTCATTATTCAAATAAAATAGTGTGTTTTGGGACTCCAAAAAGTCATTAGGTTTTTACATTTTAGTTTGTAAATATAAGCGTTTTAATAAATAGCAATATTTACACTCCTTATTTACCAAATTAAAGTTAAAAGTCATGAGCAGAATTACCTGCTGTAAGGATAACACCGAGCAAATAAACTTTTTAGAAAAATCTTTTTTTTTATAAAGTAAATTGATTAGACAAAAAAATAAGGGGTAATTTGAACGCAACTTTTTTTGCTGTCCTCTGGTTGTACTTAATGATTCTTACATATTAGGTTGTCTAAAGACGTTATTAAATCTCTCTCTCTCTCTCTCTTTATATATACAGTTGACAGAATGTTTATTTGCACACTTCAATTTTGGAATATTATAGCAAAATAAAATAAGGTAGCTAAGTTAAAATTGCAAAAATATATTCTAGTGAGTTAAAATAATAATAAAAAATCAACAAAAAAAAAAACAATCACATAAACTTTAGTTGATTAATGAATAAAACTTTATAAAAACTATACAAAAAGAGTATTTGTACACTTACTTAGTGATAAATTTGAAACAAAATTATAATTATTTTATAGAGAAATTTAATACTTTGTATGCATTCCATTGGCTTTTACAATTGCTTCAAGACGTCTTGGCATTGATTCTATTATCTTTTTGGTGGTTTCTTGATCTATTTCTTCCCAAGCTTCCATGAGTGCTTCTTTCAGACTATTTTTACTTGCAATATTCTTTTTTCGGACTTGAGCATCCAACTGCATCCACAAATTTTCAATTGGATTTATATCCGGGAATTGTGGTGGAATTTCAAGGCGTCTTGGTGCATTATAAAGCAACCATGTTTTAGTAAATATCGCAGTATGTTTTGGATCGTTATCTTGTTGGAATAAGAAAGTGTCACCGATACCCAATTTTCTAGCACTGTTTAATAAGTTATGCCGCAACACATCAATGTAACCTAAAGCTGTCATTTTTGTGTCAATAAAGAGCAATTTTCCAACACCGCCATGAGCTACACAGCCCGAAACCATCACATTTCCACCACCCTGTTTCAGGATCTGAAGTACATTTTTTTACTATCAAGGGCTGTTTTATTTTTTGGCCGGATTTTTCGGATACTAGGGTGTGAAAAAATTTCAAACTTACTCTAATCTGAAAAAAAAAACCCCTTTTTCCAGAAGTACATCTATTTGTCTTTGTATTTCATAGCAAATTCTAGACGCTTCTTTCTATTTACTTTATAGATCATTGGTTTTTTTTTCTCTGAGTTCTGCCTTTTAAACCAGCGTTATATAGCACATTTCTTATTGTTTGAGCGGTCACTCTAACGTTAGAAGATGCGAGAAGGCCATCTGCAATTTTCTAAGCTGAAATGTGTGGTTTTCTAATATCTGCTTTAACAATACTTCGTTTATTTCTTGAAGTTAATTTACTCGGGCCGTCCGGCCTGCGTTCATTTTCAACGCGTCCAGTATTTTTATATTTTCTTACGATGTAACCACTAGTTGTAAAGGGTAACTTAACCATCTTTTGAATTTCGCGATAAGATTTTCCACTTTTATTAAGGTTAATAATATGAGTTCTCATGTCTAAAGAGACTTCTTTTGATTTCGTGGCCATTTTCTCAACTTTTCTCTGCGAGTGACCTTCACTGTTAAAAAAGATAATCTTCAATGTTTAAAAAATACAAACTATCCAAAAAATTAACTATAATGTGAAAAATTACATGCAATGATAGTAATACTAACCGGGGATATAGGTGTAAAAATATACTTTTTGCAAGAAATTTTCCAAGTTTGTAAGATTTAGATTTTATTTTCAATTATTTAAAAATATTTTTTTCGTTTACTTAGAAATAAACAACAAACTCACACTCACACGTCGCAATGAAGAAAATAGTTGCTTATATGTTTCTAAAACTTTTTAAAAAAGTTTTGCACAAATAATTATTTTGCCTACTGTATATATAAGATGGTATGTTCCTGCCTTTTAGTTTTTTTCTTTAGTGTTATTTTATGGTATTTGGGTTTTTATTGTTTTTTTTGTTATTATATTTTTACTTATTAGTGGTTTTTCTTCTAATTTTTTGTTTTGTATTTTCCTTTCGGTTAAAATGGTATATCTCTTGGGCCTAATTTCAGGGGATTTTCGGGTCACGAAGGAATCATTATTAGACGTAATTGTCTGAATTTCCTTAACAGAAAAAATCCCTTTTTTTTGAATCCCTGCCTGATGATGACCCTTGAAAAAGTCTTCAGGCCGGATTCTTTTTTATATTTTTTTTATTTGGTTTATTTGTTTTTCCTATTAACTTGATTTTATACTTTTGTATATATATAATATATATATATTTTGGTTGAAGCAGAATACAGGTTCGAAGCAGTGAAGAAACATTTTGGATTTTTAATTTCGTTTTATTCTTTCCTTGATGGCAGGCATGATTATTTACAAGAAGGCGCAGCGCGGTACAAAAGCAGAAGTAAAGAAGTCAGGACGAAACAAATGATCACTGGTCTTATATAACATGGGATTTCCGGCCACGCGCCAATTGAATACTCGTGTTGACATTTGACACCTTGGCAAGGGCAACGGAAAGATCACTTTCACTTGATACGTAGATTGATGGCGCAATACTTTTTACACAGCTTCAGTTGAATTAATTAAACCGAAAGTGGAATTGGATAAAGATATAAGAGAATGAAATTACTATGGGCTAAATTAAGATAAAACTTTGGAAATTAATTTGGTTTAAATTAAGAGCTTAAAATATTACACACACACACACACACACACACACACACACACACACACACACACACA
>JAPMOR010095341.1:0-10970 GCA_026543865.1 Argiope aurantia | reverse complement strand
TTTTTTATATTTGTTCTATGGTAAATTTGTAATTACAGTATAGAGATTTTGGCATCAAGAGATTTGTTTTAAAATATAAATTATGATTACACTAAATCTGGCCCTCAATACCCGTGCATTCAAAAAATTCATGAATAAAATATCTAAAACATCTACACATATTATCTGTATTCTAATCAAACTGTCGAAATATTTATATGATTTTTAAATTAAATGAGAATAAAAATTTATACATTTTTATTGAATTTGATAAAAATTTGCATAAAAAACTAAACTTTAAAACAACACTTTATAGCAAAAATTCTATTTATTCTAAAGTCATCATTATTAAATTATTTTAAATTCAGCTCACTTTAATTAATAAGAATGAATCGTCCACAAAAAAATATCATCGACAGAGAATCTTTATTGAAAAATTTATCTTTAGCATATTTTCATATGAGTAAATAATGCCAAATAGAGGGGGGGGGAGATATCT
This sequence comes from Argiope aurantia, assembly GCA_026543865.1. NCBI lineage: Eukaryota > Metazoa > Arthropoda > Arachnida > Araneae > Araneidae > Argiope > Argiope aurantia. The sequence goes on along the minus strand of JAPMOR010095341.1, from coordinate 10,492 downwards.
TGGGTATTTTTTGCTAGCATTGCATTTAAAATCATTCATCTAACTTTTTTTTGCCAGCGTAAAGAGATTAATCGAAGCCTTTCTATAATTGATATGGGAAGTTTCTACATTAGTTCATTAATAATAAGAAAAAAAACTTAATTAGCCCTTCTTTTATATTAATTTCATTCCCAGCATCTTTATGATCAAAACCAGAAAAGAGGAAAAAAAACAAAACAAAAAAAACAGGAATTTTTTTCTAGGCATTTAGTTTATTTACTGCAGCGAACATTGCCGAAATGTGTGCAGATGTCTGTATTTATCCTAAATTACAACTTACAAAAAAAAAGTAAAATACCAAAGTTAAAGGAAACAATGAAAGTAAAAAAAAAATTTTTGGAAGGCAGTGGTTTTAGTGGATGAAAAAAAAAAATCCCCAAAGCTTTATAAGGTGCAGATGCATCAGATTTAAATTACGGAGATAAAGAATTTAAACAGCTAAAGCGCAGAGAAAAAATTCCTAAATTATAACAAAGAAGAAAAAAAAAGGCTTAAAGAAAATAAGTAAAGTTTTTAAGAGAAGCAGAAAAATTAGAGTCGCATATTTTTCATCTCCCCTAGGAAATAAAATAGTTTTAAAAGGAATAAGCAGAAAGAGAGAGCAATGAAAAATTTTTTGAAAGGAAAGGAAATTCATTCTCTGCTTTCTTGAGGGTAATCAAAGTTTTCTCACCGTTGCCACCAGATGATGAAAAACTTGATCAAAATAACAAGTTGAAAGAAGGCGAGAGTAATTTATCTCGCAGAAGCATTAAGGAATGAAAGGGGGGAATGAAATTTGCATCAGAAATTACAACGATACGAGAGGCAGCTATAATCTTGTGTTTATCTGCGGATTTTTACTAAAATTCTTAACGTTTTCTTGTTTTCTAGAATAGTGATTTCTTTCTTGAATTAGCTGATTTTTTTTCCTTTCAAAACATAATTCAAATATACTTCTCATCTTATTATTATTACCAAGAATTTTAGATAATTTGTCAAAATAATCAAGTTAAAATTGAATTTTTATTCATGAAAATTGAATTTACTTTTATCTTTAATAAGTAAAGTTTACTAACTGAAGAGGGATTAAATGATAGATGGATATTTTAATCTTCATTCTGAACATTTTAAAAAATCTGAATTATTTTCCAGCACATTTCGACTTTCGTCTACGCTTCAATCCATTTCATAAAAATATAAATTTCTTTTTAACCTAAAAAATACAACAAGTTCTGAAATATTTACAACTGCAAATATACAGTACTTTGCGAATTAATTGGGACAAACAAAATTTTTTTCACAAATATTGTTTAATTAGTATATGTTAATTTACATGCACGGTATAGCAATCTAATAAAAAATATATCCTCCTCTTGATTGAATGAGATCCTGTACACGGTTTGGCAAGGATTGCGCTAAATTAGAATATAAATTTTTGATCTCGTCATTATGAAACCAAACTTTTATAGCATTCTCAATCATTCTATTCTTTGTTGAGCAGTCCACTTTACTCAAACGTCTCTTTACGATACTCCAACATCAGGAGAATTACCAGGCCAATCCAAAACCGTTATTTTCTGTTTTTGAAAAAAATTCGTTATTAACATAGAAGTATGGCATGGAGCAAGATCTTCTTGAAAGATATCAACACCACCAGCAAACGTTTGCATCATAGACACACATTTACTTTCTATTATAGAAATATATTGTTTAGAGTTCATCAAATCTTCAAGTTGTACTAAGCTGCCAGGTCCTCCAGAAGTAAAATAACCCCCAAAACATCTGTTTCTGGGGATGCGTAACTGTTTGAGTAAAATGTTGTTCCTTGATGGGTTCTCCACCACTTCGCCTTACAAATCTTGGTCGAAACCCTTGCACAAGAAAATGCGTTTCATTGCTGAATACAAACTTCCAAATTTGATATATTTAAGTGATTGTGTTTTGAGTTAACATATTTATTTACCTGCTTCTAATAGTACAAACCGACAAGCTATTAATCCCTCGTTTGATATGGTTCAAAATGTTATAGATATCTACATTACAGATGTTAAATATGTGCACCGAATTTAATCCATCTAGCTCTCTTCGTTTTGGAGAAACTTTCTTAGATTAAAGTGTGCTCAAAATTTGATAGAAATCGACGAATTCGGTGTAAAAACTATATGCAAAATTTCATCCGTCTAGCTCCAAGCGTTTTAGAATTATCTTTGTCACAGACAAACAAACAAGCGGACAAACAAAATGTCAAAAATGTGCTTTTCGAACTAAGGGAAGTCTAAGAGGTGTATACTCATCAAAATCTGGAATCCGCATTTTTTGAAGATTGTAATACTTTATACGTGCTATATGGGAAAAGAAATTTTTTTTTAAGTATTTGTCAAAATCACATCCCAGTTCCTAGCTCAAAAGTTATTCTTCCCAGTAAAATTATAGAGAAGATAATTTATTTTGACAGATAAAATTCATACTTAGAATACTGCATCACTACACTTAAAAAAGAGCGTTAACAAATTCACGCAACCTTTTCCAAAGTTATAAAATACAATATTCTCATGTGCTTTGATTATCCAACACTTTATTGAATGATATAATCTTATTTTTCTAAACATTCCTCAGCTGTCATGTATAATTTGACAGAAGAGAAAGAAAAATATTCTGCTAGTGATGTATAATGCTGTCAGTAGCAAAATTTATTTTCCTTCCTTCGTTTCATTTTCGTATTTTCGAGAAGAAATACATTAAAAGGGAACTTTGTATTCGTTTGGAATGAAGAATGATTGGAAACAGCAAATTACTTGAAGCTAGGATCTAAAAAAAGATTTTTAAAAAGGAGAGGTTTAGAATAAAGCGAAATATTCAAAATTTCGAACTGTGTGGTGAGAAAGTGAAGTGGTTTTTTTTTTTAAATATTTATTTGCATGCATTCATTTAGGAAAATATATGAATATCATGTTCAAAATATTTCTTATATAATAACAAATAAAAAAAGCATTATTATTTTTTTAAGTAGATAATTATCCTAGTAAATATAATAAATTTAAGATGATTAATGACACAATTTCAAACTTTATATTCTTTCTCTATTCGGCGGTTCATATTATAAATTTATGTTTTTAATTATTTAGTAATTAACTATTAAAATATTTATTTAACGATAATTTGGACTAAATCAAAAAATTCTTTTATAACAAATTTTTTACTGTAAATTTTTTATTTAATATTTATTTAATTAAAAGTATAAAGGGAAAATTAAATTTAAAATACAAGTATATATGCATTTATTTTTATCGGTTTACTCAAATGAATGTGGAAGAAATTGGAATCTATATAAAGTTATAAAAGTGAAATATTAAACTTAAGTTTCAAAAATAGCTACATAAACTGAATATATTCCTTAATTACTGCTGTTCAAATTTATAAAATAATACAATCTCAATTACCTGTTGGTGGGTTATTTGTGTTTTTTATCCCGAAATTGCGCAAAAAAACACCCTTCAAATTGAAAAAGAGTGTTTTAGTACCCAAAAAAATGACGAATTATTTTATTGTAAAAAAAAAAGAAAAATAAAGAAAGAAACGAATTGTTGGTACAGAAATTGCTCTTTACTCTATTTTAAAGCCATAATTGTATGGAGAGGTCCCAAAATAAAAATATTTCAATAGTTTTTCCGCATTGTTCTGTATCTTTTTTACAGTCATTTAAATTATCTGCATTTGCCTCTTGAATCAGTTTCAAGGAAATGTGAGCTTATTGCATTTTCAAAAATAATGACCGGATACCTTAAAATATATCGCTACCATCAACAAATGATGAAAATTCTTTTCGGTGTTTATTTTCATCAGTCTTGAATTAAAAATACACAATCAATTCAATTTAATTTACCTTTCCAGCTTAAGTTTTGAATATTTTAAATTATTTTTAAAGGAAGTTCGTGAAAACTATTATGTTAGTGCTACACTATATACCGTTTTTTTTATTCAAATAAAATTAGGGATATGAGTTATTTTTGCGATGATTTATTTCCGTGTTATTTTTCCTTCATAACTGGTAAAATCAGGTTTTTAAAAAATACTCATTCTGCAATTGACTTAACCTTAAATCTAATGCTTTAAAAGTATGATATTGCCGCATTGAAAAGAGGCAGTCGACTCTCCATGGCCGAATGGTCATAGCACTGGTCTCTTAATCAAGAGGTCGTAAGTTCGAATCCCGCTAGAGATAATGCGATTCACAGTCTGTGTAAATATTTAATTCCTTGATTTTATGTTTTCCTTTATTTCATGTTCCAGAAGATACTGGACATTTCTTCAGTTTACCAGACAAGTGTTCTGGACTTTTCTTACTGTCTCCAGAAAAGTATTCTGGAACTTTCTCTGTTAGTATAAAAGCAGAAGATCTGTCAGTCACTGTGTTCTCAGTTCTGAGTTGAGTTAATAAATTGGTTTAGCTCTACTTCTTGTGTGTGTCATTGCTTTCCACACTAAAGTATCTACTTGACAATATTTTAATGTAAAGCATTTTTTTTCAAGTCTTTTTCCACAAAATCGTTTGAAGATATTCAGTCTAAATTCAAATAGCTAAAAAATATATGGATAAAGAAGTTTCAGTGATCTATCAATGGGTTATAATTAGACCGATATTCGAATAGACTCTTATTGGTATATCAGTTTTAATGTTAAGATATTTGGTATATAGATTGGAAGGTTAATTTTAACTTAGAAGCTTTAATTGACATCATACACAAAAAGTAAATAATCGTATGAATGATTTTCTTATAAGGCGACTTATTCAGGATGGGAATGTATAATGAGCCATAAAAAATCAAATGAGGCGTCGACCAGAGTTAAAAATAAGAATAGCAAAAGAAAACTTCTATAAGTTACTTTTCATTTTGATATTATTTATTAATGATTTTCTTATTATCTTTTATCTTGAAATTTTAGAACTATATAAATTTAATTTGGGATTTATATATTTCTTATTAATTAATCTTTCGAATAACAATTTTATGAAAATATAATTAAAAGGAGGTAAAAAGATTAATAAATTAATAAAGAATTAATAAAGATTAAGATTAATAAAGAAATATAATATTCTGACACAAAGAGTTTCAAAAACAGGATGTAATTTTAACTCTAGTGTATAGTAATAACATACAAAAAAATTTGTATAAAAATAATAAGTGAACAAATTTGGGGAAAAAAATAAGATCATATACTATGAATTTGTATGCATAGAAGTGTGCAATAATAGAATATTTAAATGCATGCAAAAATCTTTCATTTTTTATATTTATTTAATAATGAGGGTATTTTTGACATCTTATCCGGCAATTTAGTCAGTTTTTGCACTAAAACCTTGCTTTTCGAAATAAAAAAAAATTCCTGTATTTATTAATATTCTAAATACTTTTAATGGATGTATATATAAAAAAAGGCATTCCTTTCAAGTGTTTTCAGTTTTAAATCAAATTTGGAAATATTTTAAGTTGAAATATTTCTGTAGTTAACAATAAAAATTCTACATTTAAAAATCAAATCAAAAATGAGCATTTCGAAATACTGCCAATTTCAGTTTACATTAATGAAAACATCTGATGTTGTAGTATTTATACATCAGATTGTCTGTTAAATTTTCAAACTAAATGAAACCCTTTTAAGTACAAAAAAAAAAGCTGTACATAAAATCTTTTTATGCACAACTTTCAACACTTACACTGAAACTGATAAAACGGTAATAGATTCTTCATTGCATAACTAACCACCCCCCTTCACTTTCTTTCACCAGAAACCTAATTTCTTAACAATAAATATAAAAGAGGATTTTTAATTTTGCACTTAATGGATACAAAAAAAATAATGATGAAAAAATACATTTTAAGAAAATGTAGTTAACAATTATTTTGCAGTCCTTCTTTCTCACATGCGAAGTAATAATGAATGATGAAAAGGAAAAAAGAAACCATTCACAAAAGTGTACCTGGTGAAAGTAACTAAAACTGAACCAGAAAAGTTTTTTTTAAAAGAACTAAATCCTATGCAAATGCAAATAAGAAAAATAATTGAAAATGAACTTCATATTAATAATAAAGCAAAGCTTTTGAGGAAGCAAACTCGGAAATATCGAATCAAACACAAGCGAATACACTCAAAATACACAACTTGCATCGATATTGCAACATAAAATACAATTATTATGATAAATCAAGAACATAAGATCATAAATCGAGAAATTGAAATTCTTTCCAAAACACAAAAAGAACCACTTCCTTTCATAAATTGTCTTCGATTTACATAATTTTATTTCCACTTGTCCAAACAAACTTTTTACATTTATGTATATCGAAATGAGCCGTTATCATTCGAGAGAAAAATGGTTTTTAAAGCAGTTTCCTTCACCATCAATTAAAGTCCTCTGACTCCTCATTAAAGTCAATGAGCAACATTTCGGAAAGAACGAAGTGACAGATGTCAAATGCTTTCATGCGCTCGCTTTGTAGTTTCTTTGTCAGCAATGTTAACAACATAAAATAAGAATAGAGGGTTCGGTTTTTTTTTTCATTTTTATTATTTTTTTTCTTTAGAAATTCGATTTCACGAACACTAGATTTTCTTTCACTTCAAAACGGATAAGTGAATTAGTTTAATATTTATCTTTCTTTATTTTGTTCTCAGTTAGGCTTAATTAAGCCTAACCTAATCAGTAAATGTTGCCTCATTTTCGCTGGTTTTATTTTTTATTGCTTTGTCACGATTTATATCTGTGAGACGTTTCTTCATCATGAAGATAATATTCCACAGAATAGAATATTTAATTTTGATAAACGAATGTAAAAATGAAATTTACTAAGCTAGATTGTTTTTTGGTGCTTGTTAATTATTTAATTGAATTTTATGCTCATCCACAATCAACCACGGTAAAATAAGTTTTTTTCCTTCTTTAGAAACTAATTTCACACAACTGATTGCATTAGTCCTAATTATTAAAATAAATTGCTTTAAGTTTTAACCGAAAGATATGTTAAAGAAATAAATGTATTGGAATTACATTTTAGTTTTATCTTAAACAGAAATGCTGAAAATTAGATGGCTCGGCAAACGCGATAATCCACAAAATGACCGAAAACAAATCAACGTAAAACTGTTTTTTGAACACATATTATTTAAATTAGATGACCTTCTTATACAATTACCTCTATCTCTATTAATAAAGAAAAATGTGTGCGTATGTCTGTCCATGTATTTCGCTCTACAAGCCAGAGCATTTAACTAACAGCTACCAAATTTTGTACATATATACCTCGGAGGATAAAAGTACACATCCTTGCGAATTTTTTTAAAAGTTAATTCATTAAAATTAATTGAAATTATTTTCTGCAATAAGTTGCAAAAATATTATTGGGCAAAATTCAATTTCAAATCATTTTAAAATATTAAAGAAATGAGTTTTTAATTGTACCAATTTAATAATTGTGGAAATATTTCCTAACTTTTGGCTATTTTTGGCCATGTTTCGATTCTACACTGCAGAATTAGTTGAAAATGTATTTCAGTAAAGTTTCCCAGACATTCAGAGCATTTCATTTAGTTAATTTCATTTGCCATCCAAGACAATTTCATTAAAAAAAAACTCACTTATGCATGGCGTAAAACCATTATTACTGTTTGTAATTTAGTTAATAATGCATGAGAAATTGAATTACAATTTTTTTTATCTACATTCGCAATGAGCTCTTTGAGTAAAGAAGCTTATTGACAAAAATGTAGTTCTTTTCTCTTCACGATTTATAGAATAACGTTTTCTCTTACGTTATAGTTTTGATCCTTTTTTAAGACATTAAAATTTTATGTTACATTTTAACTTTCCAATCATGCCTCAAAGAATCTTAAGTTTATATTTTATATGTATTGTAGCTTTTTTATGTATTTGTATTTTGATTTTATATTTTAATAATAAACGGTCATTTGTTCGTAGATAATTGCAAATTTACCTCTTCTAATGAATTAATTCGAATTTTTTTATTTATTTTGCTTCTGAGTAATTAATGCAGATATAACATATATTTCATTATATAAAACAAATATACGCCATTAAAACGCATAATGCTAAATGTAATGCAATTCCCTGCCATTCGAATCAGCGCCTTATACTTTCTGTGTAGATTGTGTCAAATAAATAGATGAATTATAGAGCAAATAAATAAAGGCAATAAAATAAACGAGAAAAGAAAGTAGGAAGAATGAAAAGAATGAAAGAGTAATTAATATTTCAACAATTCAAATAAGCGGGATAGAAATAACACAGTATTAAATAATAAAAATATTCTGACTTGAATGCTAATTTATTCAAGCGAAACCTTTAAAATATCCACATAGGAGCCCAATGTATTATTTTTTTATTCAATTATATTGTATCTATGAATTAATAACAGCAGATAAAAATAACTTCGAAATACACGTGCGCAGAATCGATTTGAGTGCTGCCAGTTTTCTAAAGTATCAGCCACTTTAATATTTTATTCGAATCAAAAGTAATTTAAAGATATGTTTGATTTGTCTAAAAATGAAACAGATTTTAGTAAAAACCAAATCTCATTTAGAGCTTAGAATTAAGATTCTATGGTTATGTAATGCTCAATGGCAGGAAAAAAAATATAACAAATTACATTTCCCATTTCATCCAATAATAGAAACTTCTTCTTGAAAGTATTTAAATATAAGGAGATAAAAAAAAATCGAAACAAATAGTAAAGAAAAAATTTAAATCTCGAATTATTTGTTAAGTTTATATTAAATTTCGAAATGAACAAGAAAGCGATAAAACGTTCACCAAAAGGAATTCACACTCGTAAAATTGAGTAAAATGATATAATGCTCAATAAAAACAGTGTTAAAACACTTCGTTTAAGCAGCGTAATAACAATTAACTTAATTCAGATTCTCCAAATGTTTCAAAATAAAATCAAAAGTGATCCCATTAATGTTGCATTAAACTGAATACCAAAATAAACTTTTTAAAGTTGTTTAAAGTGTCAAATTAGCATTCTAAAAAGTTTTAAATATCAATTAGGAAGCCGAGAAAAAGATTCTAACGATGGAAATCTTTTCTTTTTCATTCTGTTACTCCTAATTAGATAAGTACCTTTAACGCAAATGATGAAAAATGAAGGTAAAAGCCTGGAAAACGCTACACTTATTAATTCTTTTCTTGAAGATAAAGGATTTTTTAAAAATCCGTTTCTAACTACTGTTTAGGCAAATCTTAGTGGCATTGTTGCTTGATGCCGCAGCTCTAATTATGCCGTAAGAAAACAAGCGTAATTATTTAGGAAAAATAATAATTATAAACTCAGTTCATAGTTATAATATAATTAGTGCAAAATATTTTCAGAAAAATTCGAAGGTAATTAAGTTGTAATTAATGCGCGGTTTCATTGAATTTTAATTAGTAAATCATATAACATTAAATATATCTATGAAGTAAAAAGCAAAATAAAATAAATACAGGAATATTAGGAATATAATTTATTTATTACGAAATACAATCTCCCAAAACTTTAATGTTTACTTTTACAAACAGCGGCAATGATATTTATTTCCCAAACTCTTTTTTCTAAATTGATTAAAATTTTAACATATTTAAACCAAAAATTCTCATAGAATTGCAGCAAAAAAATAGCGAACCAAACCTGAGCAAAACTTTTGTTAATTTAAAGTTTTTGCTATACACTTCTGGCGCAATTTCTCTAAAGTTTGACATATTAGCAATTAACATCATTTTGAAAAGCAAATTAAACACAGAAAAGCTCTTAAAAGTGCTGAAGTTTTACAAAATTTCAACATCCAACTTTATTTCAAAGTCAGACTTGATACTTCCGCCATCTTTCCAACCATCTTGTTCCAAAACACTTCACCAATATATTTGTCACGGATTTCGTATCCCATCAGTAAATAACAATCCAATTCAATCCCCTATCCCACCCTTTCGTCCTTGAAACGAAGTGCCCTCCAGAAATTTCTCATCACTCTCCAATAGAACAGGGAGATGGAATGGAATATTCATTTCCCAGAATTCCCTCCACTTAAAGCGTGCAGGAATACAGACTGGGGAGTTTCTGAACTCTGGAGTGGGTAAAAGTTCCTTTCATGCATCGTCTGCCGAAGGGGGGTGGTCGTGCCAAACGATTGGCCGTTGGACCGAGAACGTGACTCTCAATTTTAGAAGTTAAACTTCATTTGCATGCCTTTGCCATATTAAATGTGCACTGAAGAGGGAAGATGAAGTTTTTGACTCTCGAGCGTTCGAATTCCGGATGGATCTTCCGAACTTTAATGGGCTGATCAGGTGTTAGTTCGGAAATTTTATAGTCATAAAGAGTGAATCCATTTCGTTATTCAAACAAATGAGGAATGATTGATTAAAGTAAGGAACAGGTACGATTTTCAACTTGTTCCTTGCAGGAAATAAATT
>JAPMOR010095334.1:0-17501 GCA_026543865.1 Argiope aurantia | reverse complement strand
CGAAGTAGTACCTATACTTTGAATGGATGGATTGCTATTGAAGATATGATCTGTTATTATCAAAACACCTCGCTTCAAAATATGTACTAAATTTATCAAAATAGCATGCATTAAGGAGCTCTAGGAGATATTCCATCTATTTTTTCCCTTACCGCATGACTTAAAAAGTGAATAACTGTAATAACATCACGTCTAATTATACGAATTATCAATACTCCAGCTTTACTGAATAAATTTGGGCTTTATAACAATTCTGCCTGTCTCTTATGTAACCAAAAAAATAAAATTGAATATATTCTCATGCAATGTTTAAAATATTCAACTCAAAAAATAAACCTCAGGATTAAGCTCACTTTCAATTTCCAAGAAATCTCGTTTCTTAAAAGTTTGATCCAAGAAACTGTTTTTCATAAGTATTTTCGGCATTTTTTTTTCGTTTTTCCAAATTGTGTGATATTTGACTCTCTGGCATTAGGAAATGAAATCCGTTGCTGTTAAAAATTATAATTTATCCATTTCAATAATATGATGGCGATAAATATTGTATTTACTTAATTTACTATGCTTATTTTCCTTCTATTGTTAGTTCTAATATACATTCAAATTTGATAAGCTCAATACAGTATTTCATTATCTCTTTTAAAACTGAAGTGAGAAACACAAATTCTAAAATGCGCTTCCTATTACAATAGAAGCAGTAATACCGACGCACCTGATTCATAAATAGAATTAACGAATAAGAAAGTCGTATAATTAGCAAAAATAAAAAGGATACTTTCAGCTGACGATAAACATATCATCACTAGCCTCTTCAGTCCTAAGGTACACATATGTGTACCTGCAAATTTTTTCATTTTTCTTATCCGGCAATGTAAAATTTTGTTGAAATAATGCATGGATTTCAACATTTATGAATGTAGCTTAAATTTTGCATCAATCAATAGCACTATAGTTCGATATTTTTTTCATACCCATCGCTATTAATTAGAGACATAACGAAGATGACGTTGAACAGAAAACACAGCAAATATAAGTACATTTTTTAGTATTTATTATTAAAATAAACGCTTGTATATTTTTTTTATAAAATATTAAGTGTCTGGTTAAAGTCATTACCACATTATAGCTTGTTGTCTATAATAGAATCGGTGAAAATACAAATTTTACTTATGGAATATTTAAAATTAACGCCTGAGGTGCACTTATGTGTACCTCAGGCGTTTTCGCTCCCTTTCCTGACTGCTTGAGATCCATTGCGCTGTTTATCTTTTGAGCGCATGTTTCCAAATTGTCATTTCCTGTCTTTGAATATATTGTATATCTTTTTTATAATAAATAATTATTATGTTCAGTAATGTAATAAGATATAAATTTAGAAATATTTATTTTTTTAACTTGAGTACGAAATTAAATTTTATAGCTGTCTTGTAGTCAGTAATTGATATTTCAATCCGACATTATGTATAGAATATACGGAATTTTATAAGCTAATAATAATTTTTTTTCACGTCAAGTGGCTTTAACTCAAAAGCAGGTTATTGAACTTTTAGAAAAAAGTGATTTTGTGAGAAGCTATAGAATTTCTCATGTATCGAAAATTATGAAACCTGGCAAATGGGAAGAATGGGTCACAGATGATTATCAAATGTGCCTTGTCAAGTAGAAAGATAATAAATCCGTGACTCTATTATCCACATGTATAGGTAATGAGCCAATTGGAATAGGCAGAAGACATTCAAAATAATGGAAACAAAAAGCTGATATAAAATAATCTGCTATTGTAAAAGCATATATTATGGAAGGCATCGATTATTATTTTGCATATTACCGGTGTGCAGTAATTACAAAAAATGACCGATGCGAGCATTCACGCATTTTGTAGATTTAGTAGTTATTAATTGCTTGATATGCTTTAAAATGGTGGCAAAGCGACAAACAGAGCTATTAGGAATGAAGCCGAAAATGTTATGAACTTAATGTAATTTTGAATGTTGCCCGTGTCATAACATCAAAGAGGGAAAATTAAGCTTTAAACGGAAGTCTGATTCATTCTGTCTATGTAATTCAATAGCAGTGCGATTTAAAGAGAGAGGGTTACTTTGCTCAACAGAAAGTTCTCCTTCTCTAAGTGTGGACATTCTTTTTCTGATATACGCTAACCGAACGTTTCTTTCCTCTACATTTTCATTATCGCGCAACAAACGAAGAGTTTTGACGTTTAATGTGCTCCGGCGAAGGTTGGAGTTTCTTTTTTGGGCATAATGAGTTTTGAAACGCTGTTTAAAATCAGAGTTGTAAAAAGAAATGTATCGCATATTGAAATGTATATGCATATCACAACTCTTGCTATTTGCGCATGCGCAGTTTGAGGTTTTCGCACATGTGCGGATAAGTTCAAAGCACAGATACTGCGAATGCGTATCTGATGCGGGAATCGTAGTAGGAAAATAATTAAAATCGCAATTATAAAACTCCTTTATTTATTTTGATATGACATCAATTACTAAAACTTTCCCCAATAAATGCCCTACAAAATGGGGCAAATACTCCACTGTTAGTTATGTATTTCTCGAGTTTTTCTCTTTCAAACATACAAAAGGTTTCAGGAGACTTCATTTTATACTATGTATAAATTTGCAAAAAAAAAAAAAAAAAAAAAGGAAATATTATTAACTATTAGAATTAGAAAAAAAAGAAAGACAGAACTGTTTGAAATGCTCCAATCAGATTTCCAGTTTTATAATTCCTTTAAAAATTTCGTGTTTTTTAAATTCGGAAAAATGATAAAATAAATTTGAAGGAAAAATCTAATTACTCAGTATTTACCTACTGTAATGATGAAAAAGTTTCCTACAGCGGTCATTAAGTTTGTAACCAGAAACGCTATTTCATCATCTCGTCTGAAATTGAATGTCAGTGTTCAGAAAATCCAGAAATAACTATACAAGTGGAAATAAGGAATGTTTATTTTAAAAATAAATCATTAAAAATTTATTTGTGTTTGTTTACAGATGATTTTAAATGTTAAGTTTAATTGTGATGAAATAAATTTTCTTAGAATAAATCTATATCCAATTACTCTTTGTTTGTTTTTGGTATTCAAATCTCTATTTCTTTATATTTGAATATTCCTGATGCAAATATGTATAATCGTGTACAGAGACCGATTTCAAACGAATGAAGACTCATTTAACAGTCTAAAATAAGCTAAAAAAAACAAGAACAAAAAAACATAATTCAAATAATTTTTTGGAATTTTTTTATGATTGACAGTTTTACCGGAAAATTTAAAGAATTTAATATCAAATAGCTGAATTCAATTTTCAATTACGTTACCTTTTTACAAGTAAATATCTCTAGTCCCCGATTTTTAAAGGATAATTTATCTGATTAGATCAAAGATTTTCTTTATTAACATTGTGCAAAGTATGTTTCTGAATTTCTATTTATTTTATATAATTCATTTCACATTTCCCCCCAACAAATTTAAGGTTAGAATGATTATAAATAACTTCAATCTGAAGTCATTAAAATGTTATGACACTTTATATGTGATATTTCATAAAATAAAATATACTCTTTCTGAAAAATATTTAAAAAATAAATTCCAAGTTCTATAATTATAAGGATAATTCAGAATTGGCATTAAACTATTTACTATGGCAGTATTCAGAAGTTTCCTACCATTTCAAATAGTGTAAATCAGTTGTGATGAAGAAGCAACATATGGAACACACAATTAATTCATACACATTTTTTTAAAATTAGTTCGTTATTTGGATTAGAAAGCAAAACACATTTCCCAATTAACCCATTATCTCTAGGATAATGATGAACTCTTCTATAATTGAGAGTGGTTGATCAATAAATTAATTTTGATGAATGAGCTTTATTTAATGTGGTATCGTAACAAAATTATGCACTTCCATAAATTAAGAGCCATTTTCTATTATATGATCATTATAATTCGACGAAATTAACAAAGTCTACAAAATTCATTCACAATTATTTTAACTGATTCTACTCATAAATATTTTTTTTAAATTTTCGAAAATTAGAGAAACCTTTACAAACATGAATTGAATATCATTGAAAAACTATAATTCTTAATATCAAAATTTTGTAAAATATTTTTAATGTATTAAAGGAAAATATTAGAATTTTGATTAATTCTTATTTAAAAACAGTTTGTATTACCTAAGATAAATAGAAAAAAAAACTACGTTTTAAATCTAGAATATTGAGCAGTACCAAATCTATAGAGCAGATTTCTGCATCACTTAATTTGCGAATCATATTGAATTAAACGATTAAATAAAATATTGAAAGATATCAAACTAATATTTCATGTGATTTTTGAGCGCATATTTCAAAATACCTTGACTAAAAATCTTATTCCGTTCTTGTGAACGGTATGATAGTTATAGTCTCATATATCGTGATTTTTTTAAAATAATCACTAGGTATTTTCGGACAGGGAAAGGGGCCGCGATAATTGGTGGAAAGGTCTCAGCCTTGGAACCAACGGGCTTCAGGTTCGAAACCCGCTTCCACCGAAGAACCATCGTGAAAGCGGCTCTGGTGCACTCTCAATTCGTTGGTGTGGCGTGGAATGCTGGAGAGGAGGTGCCATATCAGATGTCATCCTTGTCACCTGACCGCAGTTCAAAATTACAAGGTTCGTCCCAAAACATGGCCTAGTGGTGCTTTAAAACAGGACGTTAATATAACTAAACTAAATTTCTGGGCAGAGAACACATCAAATTGACTCAATTCGGTTTATCTAAATATTACGCATCAATATCTATAAACAGTTTCTTAATAAGGTAATGTTATGATTATTTTTAGTTCGTGGACTTGGATATTTAGAACCTTCTGGACATCTCGACTATTACATTAACGACGGCATGGATCAACCTGCATGTGAAAAAGGAAACACATACAAGGTATTTAAAGAGAAGTCAGTGACGGATAAGGAAATTGTTGCAAAATGACATCTTATTGTTTTTATATTAATAATAAATCAATATTTTTTTTCAGAATTTTAAAATAACATAGATTAATTAATTTTTTCGTGATTTATTTTATCATCTTCGTTTTTATTTTGACATTGGAAAATATTTTAGTATAAAACTGATCTTAATCAACATTTGAAAGGGGCATTTTAATTTTACTAAATATGATTAAAAACTTTAGATACTTGAGTTGTAGTTTACCTTAAATTCAGAATTGGCATAATAAGTAGACGGACTAATAGATTACCAATAATATGAAAAGATCATGTTAGATATATTAAATGAATTGATTAAAAAGTAAAAAGACTATTAGCTTAATTTTAATATGGAAAGGGCATTTTAGATATACTAGGTATAATTAACAATACAAATGCTGGCTGTTTATCCTTAAATGGAGAAAGGCATTTTAGATATATTATGTAGGGTTTAAAAGTATAGGGACTAGTAGATTACTTTTAATTTAAAAAGATATTTGATACACTGTATGATTAAAAAATATGAAGACTATTAGCTTATTTTTAATGTGAAAAAAGCATCTGGGATATACTAAGTATTGTTAAAAAATACGATGGGCTGGTATTTTATTTTGAACTCGAGAAAGGTATTTTGAACGTAATATGTATATTCAAAATGCAAACTATAAGTTCTTACAATCAAGAATTTTCAGATTAAAGAAACCGATATTCATGCATGACAGTAAGCTATCAACCATTCACCTTTCCGTGAAAGTTGCAAAATAGTAACTCCTTTTAATTTTTGAAAAATGAATGCAATATGCCGTCATCGAATAAGTTATGATAGAAAATGGTGAATTCTAAACTGCATAAGATTTTTTTGAGTGCTCGATATCGTTGAAACCACAGACCTAAGTACACAATTCGCTCTATATCAAATGAAAGGTTTCAAAATATGGCAAAAGGAATTCTCATACTTGAATCCTCTCTGAGAATGGATTGAACTTTACTATACTTATTGTTGCATTTTCAGATAATTCATTAATATTGAATTGATGATATTCATATTCATATACATTATTGGATGTTCATGGTTATGTAGGAAATACTTGAACAACTCATAAACCCCTCTGTGACTCACACATTATTTACTGCAAGAATTCTTTATATAAGTTTGTATAAATTTCGTTCTAGGAATCTCCAAACCCCTATGAAATTTGATGCATACCTCCTGCTTCTTCTCTATTTTCTCTCAAGAAATGTGACACATATTTAAAAGCTCTCCTATACAGATAGGACTGAAACTGTTACTTTATCAGTTTCGGAGCATGTATTGTTTTCATGCTCCGTTACATGCTTTAAAAGCAGTAACTAGAAAAGGCCTTTACATATTCTTTACATTATCACATCTCATGTATAACAGACTTGTTAGTCAAGAGCATAATGTTCAATCATCGCCAGTATATAAAGTTTATTTTTCAGGGGAAGTATAAAAGTACATTAATGGGAGAAAATTCGAGATAGCTTTTAAAGACGTGTAAATTTCCATTATTTCTTCGTAATTAAAGAAGAGTTCATATGTTTCTCCAGTTTCCTGAAATCTTTTACAAATGATTTGAGTTTCAAGTGCGAGGATAATCATGACACAAATGCAAGTAATATTAGGGGGAGGATTGAAGTGCCAAAATGCATTAACTGCCACAAATTCTCCCATTCTGGCTTCCAACAAAAGATGTAAAAATTTCCCCCAGAACAGGTTTTGCATAACGGTTTGCTTAGAAACAGAATAAATAAAATACTTTTTATTCAGTCCAGTTATTAATAAGAGGAAACATCATCTTTGTTTATCTATAAACATGAGTGGGCCACATATGGGGCCTCAGAAGTTATAAGAAATGATCGAAACTGACGTTAAACAAAATATAAACAACGGAAGTTGATGGGATTACGCCTATATGATCGAAGCCATTAAGGAATCATAAAACTGTTACCGTAATTTCCATAACTTATTATATAACTGTCGAAACTAAAATAAGCCAATAGCCCAATGGAGGAAACTGATATTGTCACGTAGGTACTTTAATGTGGAATGCAATGACACACACAAGAAGTAGAGCTAAGCCAATTTATTAACTGAACTCAGAACACAATGACTGACAGATCTTCTGTTTTTATACTAGCAGGAAAAGTTCCAAAATACTTTTCAAACGTCTTACCGCTGGTGTGGTGTGTCTTGGAGAGGGAGGTGCCAGCTCAGGTGACGTACTCGTAATCTGACCGCGGTTCAAAATTACGAGGTCCGTCCCAAAATAGCCCAAGTGTTGCTTCAAACGGGACTTTAATATAACTAAACCAAATCCAGAATACTTTTCTGGTAAATTAAAGAAAGGTCCAAAATCTTCTGGAACATGAAATAAAGGAAAACATAAAATCAAGTCATCACATATTTACTCAAATCGCATTGTCTCTAGCGGGATTCGAACTTACGATATCTTGATTATGAGATCAGTTGCTCATAATCAAGGAGAGTTGGCTGTCGCATTTCAATGCGGCAGTATTTTACTACAAACCCTTTAAAATGCAGTAATGATCAATACCAGTCCAATTATCCGGATATTTGTAAATAAGTACAGCACTGGTGATTTTTTAGTAGTGGAAACCTACCTTACAACACAAATAAAATCTTTACCGTTTAATCGCTAAATTTACTATAGCTACAAAATGAGTGAATCAGATATCGATTGATTGAAAAAGGCATCCGCCATTATGAAATTATCCTCCCGACTTTACACGATGCAGAAGTCTCCTTTGTGGCATTCAGTATTAAAAATAATGACTCAATTGTTTTCACATCTATCAACATATTCCCAATAACATTTACAGATAATTACTGAATTTCGACCCAGAAAAATTTTTACAAATTAGTTTAATTAAATTTACTGTATTGATTTTAATGCATATCATACAAACTTGAATTGACTTGGTGTAATAATCCTAGAGACCGGAATGGAAATATTAATATATAACTTCCCAATAGATACGTAAAATTTTCATCTATCATTATTTATCTCTCAATAATTAGACTCTTTTTACTTAAACGAAATGTATTCCATTCCCGGTCTTAGCTCAGATCATAATGTTGCATTGCTTAACATTTATTTTGAATACACTGGAAAATAAACTGAAAAAATTGGAAAACTGGAAAAATAACAAAAGAAATTGAAATAATTTAAACAATTATAAGCATTAATTAAAATTCAAAAAAAAATTGGAAAATCCCTTATCAACTTAAGAATTTCTAAGAAAAAGAAAGAAAATGAATCAAATTTGTACTGTTCCCAAAATTAGATACCGCAAGGTAAAAAAATATGCCAGGGAAACATTTCAAGAGAACTAGAGACTTAGTCTTCAAGAGATTACTAAATTACTAAAAGCTACTGGAAATTTAAATGACAAAATTGAAATAGTAACTTTTAAATAAGCTTATCAGTGTCAAACCCGCAAAAGAAAATGTGTTTATTTTTTGAAAAAGAAATCAATATCTGTTCCTTAAAAGTCCAACTAGTATTGTAAGCACAAATACTGACAAAAATAGCCGCCTGATAACCATGAGAACAATTTCAACTCAAAAAATATAAACATGATAAAATGGAACACTTTATTACTCAAAGAATTTAAGAATCCCTCCTTCCGATTTACTCTGATATTGAACCCCCTCTTCTAATTCATAAATGGTGTAATACTTAAAAAATCTAAAAAAAAAATATGATTGAATACTTTAAAAATTATGAATCCCAAATTCCTTTCATTCTCCTATTTCCAGACCTTAACCCATATTTTATTACGATACTTAAAGATGTCATCTTCAAAATTATGACTATTGGTCATTTCCCCATTAGATGGAAAACCGATAGTGTTACTCATATATATGTCAAGGATACAACAGAACCTAATATTTATATACCCATCTCTCTTCTCTCATCGCTAAATAAAACTGCTGAACACATAAGTTTTAAAGGATTTATTTAATACCTAGATGACAAAAATATTCTCTACCTAGAGTAATTCGGTTTTAGAGAAGATCTTTCTGTGATTCACCAACTTATTCGTGTAATTGAATGCATAGAAGGAAAATAATAATGTAAAAAAAAGACAATTTTTTTTTAAATATTTAGGAAGCCGTTGATAGAGGTTGGCAAACAGACCTTATTTAGAAACTCTTCACTTATAATATCTCTGCCTACATTATTATCTCCTATCAAAGAAATAAATCCTTCTCAATCAGAATTAATAATAAATATTCAGAGATAAAGCAACTGAAAACTGGTTTGGTGTCATTTTCGATCGTTTCAAACTCTGGAGTTAGAATGATATATAAAATATACAAAAAATAAATCATCGAATGCACTCCTCGGATTTATCAGTTCTTGATCTGGATGACAATTGATCATTAAAACTCCAAACATTATATTCTCCTTTCCAAAGAAACTTGATAGCCGTACTCCTTGATAGCCGTATCCCCGTACTCCTCTTCATTCTGACTACTAATCAGAAAGCAAGCCTCATCTAGGACAGCAAGGCAGGAAAAGTCATTCGTCCAGTTTTAAATGCTTTCCAAAGAAGTAAAGAATTCCTCTTTATTTCCATAAACTGTCCGGAGACGATCATGGTAATTTACACACCACCAATTTCTCCCCAATCCATCATTACTGGAGATAAGCCAAACACATCAGGCTCGTCTTTGTGTTAATCATCCTATGGTCTGAAGGTCAAACGCAAACTATGAGACTCGGCTCTCTGTTGGCCATCCTATTGTTTGGAAGTCAAACGCAAACTCACTAGGCTCGTCTCTTTATTAGTCATCCTATAGTTTGGATGTCAAGGGCAAACTCATTAGGTTCTGCTCTATGTTAGCCGTCTTATTGTTTGGAGGTCAAGAGCAAACTCATTAGGCTCGGCTCTCTGTTAACCATCCTATAGTTTGAAGGTCAAGTGCAAACTCATTAGGATCGGATCACTGTTAAACATCTTATACTTAGAGGTCAAGAACCAACTCTTCAGCGCACGTTATATCCACATTTAGATACAGCTCAAAATTCAGCTTCAAATTGTTAATTATCAATTATATAATTATTTCCATTCCTTCAGATTATCTTTTCATCAGGAACATGGTTATAATATCATTTTCGTTCCTATAAATAGTAAGTTATAAATACTATTTCTGAAAATCACCGAACACATTTTTTTAAAAATACAGTGCACTCAATATTTTTTTTTTTCAAATTCAGCAGTGGAATATAATTATAAAATATTTCTCAAAAACCTGTTAAGTTAAAAATATTTACAGAAAAATTTCAAGTCTAATTCAATTCTCGATGCATTGAATCTAAATATATTGTAAACAACATTTGATAAATTTTAATAAATATAAAAATTATTTAGTTTTTTTTCTTTTAAAGGCTTATTTTGATATATCATTTATTTTTTTGAATTATTTTTTAGTTAAAACGTTCCTAGACAAGATTCTTTGCAATCACTTCGTCACTATAAAGTATTTCACCAATTCCGTCAAGGACGACTGCAAATTCATTGCCAAACAGTGCGAAAGCTACTCGAAATTCAAAAAAAGGCGATTGCTCATCTACTCTCATATCGGAGATGGGATTTCACGCCAAGAAAATAGAAGGCAGTTCACCCAAGACAAAGTTCTACCTCAAAACGAGCGAATCTCCTCCTTATTGTTTGGGTAGAAAATTCCAAATTGAAGAACATATTTTATATATCAAAAATTGTATTTCTTTTTAACATTAAATATTGCCATAATAATTAGTAAAACATTTGAATTTACTAAATACTTCTCCCAAAGCACACTATGCAGATTAGATATTCTTAACTTTCCACAGAGTGCTCTTAAATTATTCATTTGGTTATGATTTGTTTTACAGAATACATGATAGAAAGAAAAGTCTTACTGAATTTTATTACAATTCAATAAATTCTATATTAAATTTTATATTTTTAATTGAACATGAAAATCTTATGTTCTCGGTTTTCTTTCAAATGTTGTTAAAATTTTTCAAAACCATTGTAATTGTTTCCTAATTTAAGAATAATATCAGAATATTACTTCTAAGTTAAGAATAATAATCTTTAAATTAAGAATAGTCTTTGTTCACATGAGTTTTTAGCCAAATACAATTTTGACATTTTTTTCTTTATAATACTAAAAGCTTTTTGATTCCCTTTCTTCTAGTCACCAATGTTGGCAGACGTCTGGAAAGTTTTTCGGAGGTTGGCACTATTTTGCCATGCTTGGCGCGAAACAGGACACTTAAGTGTGACCGCTGGTAAACACGATAATACAAAACCGAAACTACTTAAATTAATAAAATTTGGTATGCAACCTTGTGGCTGGATTGTAGTCTTACGTCACATTTTAGTTTTCAGTTGATTGAAAAATGGCGTCTAAAGTATGTATTAATTTTTCTTATAGTTGTATATTAACCACATGGTAAAGATTCAACGCCAAAGATAGCATGATAAAATATTTCGTAACTACTCTTCAACATAGCATGCGGTAAATAAAAGAATAAATGTTTTTATTTACTCTACTATAAAGCACTGAACTTCCATGTGTGAGACTAAGAAAATAAAAATCTGAGCAGCAGTGCGTTTACGGCTATGTCTCAAATCTATAATTTTATATAGGGGAGGGGGTACTATAGAATTTACGACAAAGTTTGGGAGAAAACGTTCCGTTATTTAAAACGTATTTTAAGGATGTATTGGTGACTTGTTAGAGCTAGCTGATATTTTTCAAAGTACAAAATTACTTCTAGAGAAAATAATTATGTGCCATCGAACTTTTTTTTCTATAAAATTGATATTATTGTGATGATACAGCGCTTGTTTTTTGGTTAATTCATTTTTAAATTAAACATATATAAATATTAAAAATTTGAGAATTAAAGATAACGTGTCTTGAGAAGACCACCTATGGATAAAAGAAAGTTAATAATATTAGTTTAGCTCCCTAGTTAGTATATTGCCTGATCAAAACTATCTAAAAATATTGAAATTAGGAAAAAAAAACATTTTCATTAGTTAAAAACTTTTTCTGATATTATTAATAATTACTTTGATACACATAAAGCGTATTATAATATTTCATCTTAAAACAATTAAAATATCACTTTTATATACAGATTTTTTTGGCATCCAATTTACTTGTTTTCGCTCAATTAGCTTCATTAGCAGAATCTAACGAGAAATAAAATTCCTTAAAAGTTAATATTTTCGCAGTTTTATTCCGCTTTAATTTATTAGTATATTCAATTTTTCTAAAATAAACTGTTTTCTTTTGAATATTCATAATCTTTTCTTTTAATTATTACTAGCCGATTTTGGCGACCAGTTAGTTTAACAGAAACATAGAGTAATTAATTTCAATAAATTTTATTTAACTTTTTCATAAATCGACATTCAAAATTAATTCGAAAAGGATACAAAATGTAATAAAATTTAAAGACATTATTTCATAAGAGTGCCATTAAAATCACACATTTCGGGGTAATCCATCTTCTAATTGGACATTGCATTTCATTATACTGAATCATTACTTTTTTTGTGCAAACTGCGTGGATAAGAAATGGAATATTTACTCAGCTCTCAATAATGAAGGAAAATCATTCGATTAAATACACCATGAAACAGAAACACTTTGAATTTCATTGCAACAATTGAATCTCTTGTTGGCAAAAAATATATTTAAGTACGCAAAACCTATATTTAAAAATCATCAAAATTCATTATAACTTTGGTGTTATTGGAAATACAAGTTTTTGGAATCGTCATTATGCTGGAAATATCACTTAATTTTTAATTAATTCAAATCCCTAAGAAAAACAAAGAAAATAGCTCCAAGTTGTTGTTTATACTCAATTTTTAATGAATGTTTTCACCAAATTCTGTATATTTGGAACTATTTTTCTAGCTTGTACAATATCAACACATTCTAGTTAAAAATTCTAAAAAATAACCCCCAGGTGCACATTCCCGGCCTCCAAGGTATACACGTGCCAAATTTGGTAGCTGTAGGTTGAATGGTCTGGCCTGTAGAGCGGCAACACACACACACACGCACAGAGAGAGAGAGGGAGGGAGTAATAAAATAATTGAAGGTAATTATAAATAGAACCTTAGTAGGGAGTTTTGATTACTTTAATTATTATTTTTTCATGGTATAAAAATACACGAGGATTATACGAGGATACCCTTCTCAAATTTCAACTACTATAACATAACAAGGATTGTTCTTAGGTACCGCAATAATAACAGTAACTGTCTTTTCACATTTTGCAAGGCGGAATTTGACCCCAATATTTTTAACAAAGCCAACAGTTATTTTCATAAGTTTATGAATTTTTGAATATGGTTAGATATTTTAGAATTTAAATACTTCCATTTTTGTTGCTATTTGTTTTTTAACCCTACAATTCTGTTAGGGAATTTTCATATTATAATATCATGCCACAGCAAATGTAATATAATTTTCTACTTCGATGAAAATCTAAACCTATCACTCCTACAATCGCATCCGTACTTTATACATTTAGCAGGGTCATGCAAAAGAAAGCTTAACATGCAATTTAACCGGACAAATGTAATCATGAACAAGTGGAAGTTTTCTTTCCAAAACTTCATCGCATACTGTATAAAAAACTTGTTATACCAGAAAACGCATTACATGGCATAGGTATTCAATAGTTAAGAAACTTTGACATTAGGCTTAAATTTAGCATTTCTACTGAATCTATCATATTATGCTTGGCGAGGAATTTGGCGAGTAATTCTTGGTATGCGTTAATGGTATCCAAAAATCGAATTTGTGGTTCAGACACTTTTCTTAACCGAATGAAATAAAAATTTGGCACAAAACTAGATTTGTAGTCACAAAATCACATGCCGAATTTTATATATTTAACTCATTGCGTTTTTGAATTATCGCGTTTACATGTTTGTGGAAGTAGAAACCGACAGAAAATCAATGCGTTTCTGGATTTCCTTCAAAGTTTGACAGGTGTCTTTACTGTAGCTGTTAAATCTGTGTACTAAATTTGATTTATCTTGCTATTTTTTTAATTATAATAGAATAGTCAGACTTCCTCAGAACAGAATTTAAACAAAATTTGAAAGATATCAGCAACTTTTATGCAAAGACTCTATACCAAATTTCAACCGTCCAGCTCAAAACAGGTCTGAGTTATCTTTTTCACAGATAGATAGATAGACGGACAGAAAATTTAGAAAAAATGTTTTTTAATTTAATTTAATTTATTGTTATTTTTAATTTCAGGAAACTTAAAAATTTGTCAAAATATTTAGTTCATAGTTTTTGCCTATTATTATGCTCTCTTCATACTACGGATACGAGAAATTATAATGATACCATTCAAGACATTATTCTTGAAAACTTTTAACAAAAGTAACATTTCCACGTAATTTCCTATGATAAAGCAACAACATTTTACTCCAATCACCTACCCACCAGCTGCATTCAAAAAGATAGGCAATTTTCTATTTAGCAGAGTGAACCCATAAAAGAATAAATAACTCTTTTCTTCTGGAAAGTTGACATTGGAGAAATGATCCTGTGCACCAATTCACTCCAATGTACCATCAGCTGTAAATCATTTTATCAAGGAAAATTCCTTAATCCCTGTAGATACACGTTCATTTATCTGAGAGTATTGGTAGCCAGATCCCCAAGTGACATAGAACCTCCAAGGAAAATATTTGAGTAAGAAAAGAGTGATATAATACAATCATTAGCTTCAGAGTAAGAAGTACTTGCTTTGATTTCAGAAAAGCAAAGTGATATTTTGAAAATATATCTTATAGAACTGATGGAAAAGGTTTCTATCAAAGTAGTAAACTTCTGCGTTGTTTCTGAGAATTCTAAATGTCTCTAAAAATGATGCTATCATTTAGATAATCCATTTAGCTGAAAATTGTTTAGTAAAATTAATCGAAGCTTGCACTTTCTTAATGATAAATTCAGTTTAGTTCTGGTTTAGCTTTCTTGTTTTCAAAGTAATATACAATTTATAAATATTGGTAAATGGTAGAAAAGGGATAGATGCGTTATTTTTAAAAAACTACTGTCTATTCACGCTAAGATTGATTCTGTTTTATGGATGAATACTAATTATTTGAAACATGAAACAAGAAATAAGTTAGAGATAATGATAGATAATGATTAAATATGCGTAATTCTCAAGAATACATACTTCACTCGTAATTCCTCGAAAAATTAAATAATGATGTAATAATTTATGGAATTTTGGATCAAGAAATTATTCTTATCAAGATCAAGGATTAAAAAATTATAATTGATTTTCATTTTATGGAGATAAATAATAACAACTTTTATTAAACATAAAAATATCAAATGTAAAACTGTAATAATAATAGCATTATCATATATTCTGTCCTATATAAGCGAGTTTTCAGTTTAAATAATATTGCTATTCGGCGGAGTGCTTTTATAGTAGAAACGGAATTCGTACCATTTTTATGAAAACTCTTCGCCAAAAGAGCTTTGTCTACTAAAATCGGTATTGTGTATACATACATAAATGAATAACTGTCCTTTATTCGCATTTAATAAACTAGTGGTTTCATATTCTGCCCAAATGCTCCATTTTGAAAAGTGTTTTGCATTTGAATTGCAGCGCCATCTATGGTGCGATTTTTGAACTATTTGTTTAAATCCAAAGATATCAGGTGCTTGGCCTTGATTAATTTTTACTACAAATTTCATGTCATTTTGGCTCATACAAATCTATGCACAGCCCTCGGTGTTGGGAAAATTTAATTTCAACAGCACATATTTATTTTCTCCTTCCTGATTCACTTCGATTTTGAGATATCAGTATTATTTGAGTATGACCTCCATTATGAGTTTTGAGTTGAAGGACCTTGAGGGTAATGACAGAGACATGATTTCAAAGACGAATGTCTCGCACGTTTTTTACTATTATGGTATATTATTTTTAAATATGACGTTACGAAAATGCCAAGAAATTTCATGTTACAGTTTAAGAAAACTTACAATGATTACAGTTTAATTGTCTTAAAATAATTTAAAATATGCAGATTAAGCCCTATTTATTATATGCCAAAACTAATTTCTAATGCAATGAATTCAGAATTAGTTAGCATTATTCTTCTGTATAATGTATCATTAGAGTTGCTTCAACATTTAAAAGTACTCATAATACAGCATTAAAGAAGTTTATTTGATTATATTATATATCGTTATACTTTTTACACTAGTTAATATTAAATATTAATCGTTACATTTCAATTTTCAATATAATGATAATTATCTACAAGTTTAGCAGTACGACTTTTGATATTTTAGCAAATTAAAAATAAAGGAACACTAAACTTGGTATAGATCGATTTTGAATTCTACAACATATTTGTTAATGTGTGCATGGTCATCTTCCATATTTTCTTAAATAAAAATAGCAAATTAAGGTACAATAATCGATTTTTCTATTCGTTTTCGAAGGATTTATTGACATCAATGGAAGTCTTTGAATTGTTTGTTCGAATTTATTAACTATTTACCTTCAAATGAGGAAAAAGAAATGATTAAAATTTGTAAAACTCAACTGTGAAAATTAACAACGATGTATCTGCAAAAGCTGCGACTTCAATAGAAAATGACAAATCAAGTCCTCATATTTGAATTTTTCTTGGTTTATTTATAGGTACAAAAATGTCTTTAATGCTATGTTTTATATTTTAAAGTTTAGCAGTGACATTTATTAGAATCAATGAAAGTTTATTGAAATAATTATTTTTATCAATTTTAGAGTTTTCTGATAAGAGGAAACATGAAAGAAACGGTCCTATAACGATTATTTTGTAAGTTGGACTTACTTCTAAAATTAGATATGGAAACTCAAGATTTACCTATTAAACATAATATTCAATCCTGAAGCATGAATTTCGAAAATTATGCGTTCAAAATTCAGAGAGAAAAATTATTAATGGAACCTTATTTTCTTGAAAATAAAGTTTATTATTTTGATTAAGAAAGAAATTACAAATTGGATAAATTAAACAGAGGGAGCTCCATTGTTTCTACCGCAGCCATACTAATTAATTTTATTAAGGATATTTGAAATTGAAGAATAATCCTTTGCCATGTAGTTTTCAAATAATAATTATATATCAATTTTTCTGCATTATATATATCACGTCAAAATAATAAGTTAAGCAAATATACATCAATTCTTCAGAAAATTCTACATAATTTTCTGACAGCAAAAATATTGTTTGTAAAAGCCTTGATGGATCTCCTGAAATCATTAGAAAGGAGACGAAATAAGAAAAGGAAATAAAATACGAAACTCATACCTAAATTTTTCAAATTAACCAAGCATATATTTTAATAAACGAATTTTGAAACAAACGAAAAACTTAGATTCTTCAAACAACAACTTTTTTATTGAGTGAC
>JAPMOR010095328.1:30096-62768 GCA_026543865.1 Argiope aurantia | reverse complement strand
TTTTTTTTTTCTGCTCCTTCTACCATCTCTATACTACCTGAAAATATGACATGATTAGAATAGTGCAGAGAAAATACTCCTACCCCCGCCCCGATTTTCGTATAAAGTGTCGCGTTTAGTGCTTCTTAATATAATGAAGACAACTGAATATCCATTTTTAATATCTTCCTTTCTACCAATAGGATACATAATCAGATATAAATGCTAACTTTTATTTATCGAAATCATTTCATTTTTCAATTCCTACTATTAGCTCACTCCCTCTCTCTCTAGATATATCTTGTTCAAATTACTCCCTCTCTCTATATATATATCTTGTTCAAATTTTCAATCGTTAATAAAATACTTTTTATTCGTCCACTCAACTTCAAATACATTTTTTTAAACTTGTAGTGGATGACACTTGATGTTAATACAGTTTTTTTCAAATATTAATTAATTAATTAAATTTGTCCAGTATTTTGTATTTGGTTATCGAATTCGCCAAATTCGTCACCATGTCGTCAAATGGTCGCCAAGTGTGTCGCCAAGCTCTATTTTGCCATTTAATATTGTAATTCTGTCATATGTATATATATATATTTATATTAATTGTAATTATTGAATAAAAAGTAACTAAAATAAAATTTTGATTTTGTTGACCTAAGTAGAAATTGACTTAAAATTTTTTTATATATATTACTTGTTAAATAATGCGTTTACAAGAGCACGCGGACCAACAAATGCACTCCCTACCTTGGCAGATTTGGTTCAAATTTTCATATGGAATACTGATGAGAAATCTCCATTCCAAATTAGATCTGAATAGATCTTTGTATTTTTGACTTTTTGTGTTCACCTTCGAGTTATTTCGACAGTTAATAGAAATCTACAAATTTGTTGTACATTGAATTTCAACATTCTAGCTCAAAATAAGTTTTCTGTTTGCATTTTAGATGCCAAACCTGAGTGTTAAATTTTATTTATCCAGCTTTTTATATTTTGTAGTTATCTTGTTAATTTTTAATCTTACAGCCCGGCAGACTTCTTTGTAACCAAATTTCATCCAAATAGCTGTTTGTGTTTTTGACTCTGTGTCCACCTTCAGCGGATTTCGATGAACTTAATAGAAATGTCCAATTTTGGTGTAAAGTGCACATACCAAAATTCATCTTTCTAGCTCAAAGAGTTTTTGTGTTTGAATTTTGAGTGCTAAATCTGCATGTTAAATTTTATTTATTTAGTTTTTTATATTTTTAAGTTATATTGCAGTTATCTTACAGCCCAACAGACTTCTTTGTGACAAAATTTCATTCAAATAGTTCGTGTTTTTGGCTTTTTGTGTTCAAAAAGTCAAACTTTCGACTAAATTATTCGATTTCGACTATTAGTAGTATTCTACAAATTAATAGTATTAATAGTATTCTACTAATTTGGTTTAAAGGCCACATACCAAATTTAATCCATCTAGCTGAAAAAAGTTTTTGTTTTTCACATTTTAGATGCTGAACCGTTACTTTAAATTTTATCTGTCTAGCTATGTTTCGTAGTTATTATCGTGTTCCCTTGTGATCTTACAGACTAATAAACAGACTTCTAAATTGGATCTCGTTCAAAATATGGTAGCAATCTACAATTTCTGTATAAAATTCATATACTAAATTTCATCTATCCAGCTTAAAACGTTTTGACTTATTACGTTCTCTAACAGATTGATAGAATTCAAAAATGTGTTTTACAGAACTTTGAGAGGCTTGGAACATTGGAAATCAAGGAAAGGAGTCTTTAATAATAACCATACTTTCTTTGTGCATACTTCGTATATGAAAAAAAAAAAAAATCCATTTTGCATTTACCAAACGGTTATAATTCGTTTTGATTCGAGACCTCGAACCGAATATTCTTTACATACGCATCAACAATCACCATTTCTGATTTATAACGCTACAAAATCGCAAACTGAATATTAACCTTATAGCCCGAATGAAATTTCAACCGAGCGATTTCCCTACCCACCAACCCAAAGTGGCGTAATCCCAAAATGCGGGCCTTCACGCCATCCTCGTCAGTTGCAAATGCGCATTTAAAGACAGCCAGCCGGCCATCATTCTAAAACGCGCCAAATAACGGACCATCCAACCCACATGGAAATCGTAATCCAAAACCAATTCAAAGCTTTGATGCAAATCAGAAAAGACGGTTTCTATTCGCATCAAGAGGTTCGTTTTCTGGAGCTCTTGAGCTAGAAGTGTTTGACTTCGATTGGAATAAAAACTCTTTTCTTCGATGGCTGAACGGTGTTATTGGGTTTCGGTCGAATTGTAAACTGCAACCGTCGCCTCCAATTTCGGATGTTTTGATTGCAGAGGCAGGTGGTGGTCTGAAAAACAATCAGCTCTTGTCCGCTGAAATTTGCATTGCGAAACAAGCATTTCGGCGCGTACCCATATTTATGCATGTTTAATATCTCGATACATGAATATACGCAGTGGTAAACGAATTGTTGAGACTATATTGTGACTTATAAAAAATTCGAATTCGAGATTTTAACGAATCTCTGCGTTTTAGGCCTCCCTGAGTTCGAAAAACATATTTTTTGAAAACGTCTACCCATTTGTCTGACTGTAACAAAGATTACTCAAAAACGCTTAGCTTTAGACGGATGAAATCTGGCATAAAGTCTTTACGCCATATTCCTAGATTTCTGTCAAATAATTTTGAGTAAAACCTGTTCTGAGGAAGTCTATCTGTCAGGCTGTTCAAAATATAAGTTAAAACGATAATTATAAATTGAAGAGAGCTAGATGGATAAAATTCGGCTCACAGATTTAACGTCCATATTGTAAACATTTATCAAATTTTGAGCCAGAACCAAGCAGAGGTAGAACGTCTGTCGGTCTGTACTTTTAAAAGCTTGTAAACGCGATAATTAAAAAAAAATATTTAAATATATTAAATTTAGTATGTGATTTTGTGACTGTAATTGTTGTTATGTGTCAAATTTTGGTTTCAATTGATTGGGAAAAAACGTTTCTAAAACACAAATGCACCTTTATTAGATGCAAATTCTTCATTTTCGTTTTTAGTACAGATGAATGCTGCATTTGAAAACAGAAAAATAATAAAATGTTTATACATAAAACTAGCCACAACTTTCTCACATAGGTTTTAATGAAAGCATTATTCCTCTTTCTAACTACAAAAATTGTGGATGTTGGACAAGATCATACACATCACGATTATTCAGAATTTCTTTTTTAAAGTCCCGCATGTAAGCGCTTTGTACTTCTTAGTATAGTGAAGAAATCCGATCCGATTAGTATAGTGAAGAACATCCAAATTTGACACTGAACTACAATTTTAATAACAGGATCATAAAATAAAATTTCCATTTCCCTAAATTATTGTGTCTTTGTCCTACCGAGTTTACATGCGTGTGAAGGTCGGAATAGCCTGGTTGGTAGGGCGTTAGATTCGCATACCTGAAGTTGCGCGTTCGAACCCCTCTGGCCGAAGACTCTCCGTGTGTGTGGTGGCTGGTGCACATATAAATCTGTCTTGGTCACAAAGTCCTCCATGTCGAGAGTAATACCACTGGGGAGGAGTACTAGATCAGGGGTAATCGCTGTCTGATTCAGGTCTAAATTACAATCTGTGGACGAGTGAATGAAATGCACGTAGTCCGCCCCATAAAAAAGTTGCGATATGTGCGTAACTAAGTCGTACTCTTGACCCTAGATGGCGCTACTGAAAAACAACAGATGTACCCTTGGCTTAACAGACGCACCGTGGTCTTGTCTATGACAAGTACCATTAGAAAGAACAACAACAACATGCGTGTAAAAGTGCATAGCAACAAACATTTAATATATTTGCTAATTTAGTTCAACAATTTGATAGGAACCTATACTTTAGGTGTTAAATCTATGTACCAATTTTTTTTTTCTAAATAAGTACGCTTTTGTGTTAGTGCAATTACGGGTGTAGGAATGTACAGACCAACAGACAGTCTGCACCAAATAAAAATTATGTCGAATTTTATCCATATCATTTACGCTTCGTAGTTATTTTATTCACTTGCAATCGAACTGATAGACAAGTTATCTAGAAAAAGATTTCGTTCAAAATTTGATAAAAATCTGAAAATTTATTGGAAAGGCTGGTTACCAAATTTTATCAATTTTAATTTTTGAGTTATTCTGTTCACTGAGAAAAAGTCCAAAAATGTATTTTGAGGACTTGTTGAAATCTGTGAAGTGGAAAATCGTAAAAAAGTTTTGGTCAAATTTTTTTTGACAGCTGAAATACTTTCTTTTTGTATATTTCGTATACGAGAAGATAAAAAAAATATTCAGTAATAAAAAAAAAGGCTCACTTACAATTAAATTTTACCTGGCAGTAATAATATACGTAATATATTTTACCTGGCAGTAAAATGAACCGCCATTCAAATCTAACTTCATGGTTATTGTGCTGCTTCCTTTGCTATGACTTCACTTGATTTCCACCACCCCACTCCCCTTAAATGTGTTAAATGGATTTCAAATCAAATTCTCATGACATACTTGCGGGTGCATTAATATGAAACAATTACATTCAAGTATAAGTAAAAAATGGATATTTCAAATACTGAACTCAAATCTAAATAAGAGCTGCTTTACATTCTTATGTTAATCAGGCATTATTTAGAGTAATAAATAAATAGATTTTATTCTGTGATTGTTGTTACTTTGGTGTTTTATTCTTATTAAATTTTGTCTTGTCAGACTTACAATTTTAAAATTAATAGAACTGTCATTAAGAGATGATTCTCTCTCTCTCTCTGTCACACAATCACAAATTGTCAAAAATGCTGAATTTTCGGCCAAATATTATCAAGACTCGAGATTCAAAATCTTCTAGAAACTTCCATATCAATTCACGGAAGCTATATAAGCGGATGCGTAGGCACGAGATTGAGTCAGTCGAAGAAATTCTTTTATTGGATTGTGGAACGGACTTTTCAATTATTTTGTTTCGAGCATTGTTTTATTGTGCTACTGTTTAAATAGCGATTTGCTATCTGCTAATGTATTGCTGATTTCTGAAGATACTGTCTTTATGAAAGGTTGTGTTTTATGACATGAGAGTCGAGTTTTCTTGTGGTGTAAAGCGTTGTTATATTTATTGAATTTGTTGAACTTCGTACACCCACAAGATGGATTTGCAGTATTACTAACTTTTAATTAATTAAGTATTTAGAAAGCATAATTAAATATTTACAAAGCATTTAATCTATAAATGCCTAAGCAGCAACCATATTTCTTTTTAAGAATGTTCTTTGATTGTAAAACAATCTTACTTTTTATTAATATGTTCGTTGAACTCGCGAACTCGCTTAGCTTGATTTCTTCTCTGTCTATTCTGTACAATTTTACTGTTGATTTTAAACTAAATTCAAGATGAGTTAATTATGCTGAACTATATATTATATGAGTTAAATATAATTCAGAACTGGATGAAAATGCAATATTAACAATTATTTTCTTGTCTATTAGTCTGTTTGGTTATATTGTAAATATTGTAATGATTTAAAGACTTTAATTCCTGACAAATGGCGCACTGATAAATTGTTTGCTCACCCGAAAGTTGGCTTAAAATTTCATTGTAAAATTGCTCATAAATAAGTCTGAAAAGCAGAATATGGTTATTTAAATTATTGATTTGATTAATAATTAATGAAGCAGAAGTTTTAAAACAGATTACTTTTTATTCCGTATTAAAAATCCGGTAAATTAATTTTTTTTCCATTTAAATAATTATTTAACATTATAAACGCAGCAACTAAACATCAGTATTGTTTTACTGTTATACATACAAATTGCTTATTTTTTTAAAGCATACTTAAAGCAAAAGTATACTTTCTTTTTCAAAATGTCAGCAGGAAAGGATCCAAAATATGTAAGCCGTTTTTTACCGATATAAATTACCCCAAGCAAATTAAAGTTCATAACATCTTCCTACCAGTGACATGAAGAACCAGGGGAGTACGTGTACCAGGGGAAGAACCAGGGGAGTACAACCTCTTTAATAATGATAATATCCCAGTGAACACCTTGCATGGCATTCATGTACAATAATTACGAAATAATAACCTTTGGAGTGAATTTAATATTCTTACTGAATCTATCGTGCCATCCTTGGCGAGTATTTTGGCGATTTATCCTTGGCATGGGTCGTGTACCCAAAAAATCGAATCTGGGTCTCAGATTTGTTCTTCCTAACCGACTGAAACAAAAATGTGACTTAAAATTATATTTAAAGTCGTAAAATCACGTACGTACCAAATTTAATGTATTTAAGGCACAGCGTTTTTGAGTTATTGAGTTTGCATGTTTCTGAAAGAACAGACCGACTAACAGTCAACAACTTGTTGGAATTCTCTTAAAATTTGGTAGGCTTCTATATTAAAGTTGTTAAATTTGTGTACCGAATCTTATCTATCCAGCTCTCTTCGTTTTGTAGTTATTGTGTTCTTATATTCGAACAGCTGGACAGACGGATTTCCTTTGAACATATTTTATACAAAATTAGATAGAAATTTGGTATGAAGACCTTTTAGCAAATTTCAAACGTCTAGCTCATTGAATTTTTGAGTTATTCTTGTCACAAACAGCTAGCCGGACATTTTCCAAAAATGTGTTTTACGAATTTAGAAAGTTCTAAAACGCGGAGATTTGTCAAAATTCCGAGTTCGAATTTTTTGCTATTCCTATATTTTCTCTATACTTCCTATACGAGAAAATAAAAATGATAAAATATTTTTTTAGTTTGAGCGGTAGCCTTTCAGAGGAATTCTTTTAAAATTACTCGGTTTTTAAAGGTGTTTGTTTTGGACCCTTACATCTTAGCTTAAAGAATTTTGAAAAATAATTTATTTCCCTCGAGGGAATATTTCTGCTTCAGCAAATTTTTAGTTGCTACAGTCAGAACTAGTAAAATCCTCAGGAGACATTTCCACTTCTCTCTTCTAGTGGGAAAGATATCTTTGAACAGAAATTTATCCTCGAGGGAGAAAAGCTTATAGGAAGAAAGGAAGAAATCCCGCACTCAGAAGTCAATATTAGCTGTCATAATCTTCTAGACGAAGAGAAATTCGAAGTTCTAAATGCGCTTAAGATTAACTTCCAACATGTTTTCTTTTTATCACATTTAAATCATAAAATTCGGCCCAAACTTGTTTAACCCTTTAAAAGGCCATTTTTTCTAGTCATGGTATATTAAAACAGTTTTAGGATTAAGATTGGCTTAAGTAAAGTGATTCATTTAGCTTATTAAATAAATTTAATTTGATTAATTAATTAATATGGTTAATTAAGTAACAAATCAAGATACACCATTGCATGCGAGATAAGGAACTGAAATATCTAAGTTTTTGTCTAAT
The DNA here is from genome assembly GCA_026543865.1 of Argiope aurantia. Lineage (NCBI taxonomy): Eukaryota > Metazoa > Arthropoda > Arachnida > Araneae > Araneidae > Argiope > Argiope aurantia. Next base: position 55,366 of record JAPMOR010095328.1, on the reverse strand, counting down.
GGCAAAAGGAAAAACTGAAAAATTTGATGGGAGGCATACTTTCCATGGCCCCTGAAAGGGTTAATGATTTAATCTGACATAGCACCTCTAAATTAAACTATACCATTTGTAAAAATAACTTAAAATTTTATACAGGTCTCCGAATACCAAATTGTATGCATAGTTACTTTATTAGGACTAGGTAGAAATTAATTAGATTTTTAAATGAAAATTAATCGAAGTATTAATTTCCTTAATAACTTCAAAGCATCTCATCATTCAAAAACCATTTTTACATCATTTTAAATGAAACAAAAAGCTTTTAAATTAGAATAATTTTATTTCCTCTAACATGTTACAGACTTTCTCATATGCAAGGAATAGAGGAATACGAACTCGTGATTTTCATGATTCTCTACATTTCAGATTTACCATTTATTCATTTTCACAATCTTTTATACATAGTATACAGAAAGTATAGTAATTGTCACAAAAAATCGAACTCGTACATTTTCTTGTCTATGTAGTACAGAGAAAGTATAGTAATCGTCAAAAAATTTGAACTCAAGATCTAGACGATTTTCCATATGTTAGATCATCCTGAATTGGAAAAACACATTTTTGGAAAATGTCCGTCTGACTGTGATAAAGATAACTCAAAAATGACAAATGAGGTAGACAGTTGAAGCTTGGTATAAGGTTTTTACACCAATTATTTGCAGATTTATATCGAATTTTGAGTGAAATCCATTCAGAGGAAGTCAGTCAGTTCGGCTATTCGAATATATACTAAATTAATATGTATAATTAATATATAATAATTAAAAACGCGAAGAGAGCTAGATAGATAAAATTCGGTACATAAATTGAAAATATATAGTCTAGACACTCATCAAATTCTGAACCAAATTCTTGAAGGGGTTGACTGCCTGTCGGTCTGTAACCTCAGAAACATGTGAACACAATTATTCAAAAATGCAATGATTTAATAATATAAATTTTGGTATGGAATTTTGTGACTACAAATTAAGTTTTGTGTCAAATTTTTTTTCAATCGATTGGGGAAAACGTTCCTTTTCGAATACTACTAATGCATGCCAGGGATTAAGTGCCAAATAAATCGCCAAAGGTGACACAATAGATTTAGTAAAAGTCCTAATTCATGCCAAAACTTGATATTTCGCAATTATTGTTGGCCAATTTTATGAACAACGTTCTCTGGCATGACAAGTTTATTACAAAGTACGGGAGAAAGTTTTTTTTGGGGGTCACTCTTGCTAGGATAAAAGCATGTTTATCAGTTTGGGATCACGATAACATGAAAATCACTTTCAGCTAGGCAGCCGAAATTCAGCATATGGAATTTCTATCAAATTTTGAATAATAACAATTCACAGAAAGTTTGTCTGTCTTGTTGTTCTTGTTCAAATGAATTTGATAACTACAAAACGCATTGCGCACGTAAATAAAATTTGATACACAAGTTTCACATCTAAAATATAGATATATAATTTCAAATCAAATCTATCAAACGGTTGGCCGTATGTCTGTACTTTCACATGCATGTATTTGTAAGAACTCATAAACTGAAAGACTAAAATCAATGAAATTTAGTATGTTATTTTGTGACTACAACCGTAGTTCTGTCCCAAATTTTGGTGTCTATCGGAAGAAAGGCCTAAAATACATCAAAATATATAAATCTATAAATAAATAAAAATGGCAGATTAAAGCCAAAGATTTATATTATGCAAATATTTTATTTCATGTAGAATCCTAGATATGTCATCAATAATCATTTATCCATAAATTTATCCATTTTTGAGGCCTCACAACATATTACTTCACTGTACTTTCTCTAATTCGAAAATCAATAACAGAATTCTCCAGCCACAAGCTTTACATCTATTTCGACAATTTTTACAGCGTTTGAAAGCTTACGAACTTTAGATTTCTCTTCGATGGTCAGTTGCACCGCTGTTCTCCATTTTCGAGATAAAATAAAAATTTTGGTATGATGTTTAGCATCAACAACTGAACCATTGGTCAAGGAATTTTGTTGTTTTATATGCATAACTATCCAATTAGAATACTCTATGTTTCATGAAATAATTTCATTAAATGTGATGTGAAATCGTTCATCAAATTTGGCAACATTGCTAAATTAATATTATTAATATGTTGAGCAAATAGCCGATTTTCAAAAGTGGTTATTTTCTTTTTAAAATAAAAAGCGTAAATAACTAATACATATTTAAAAAAAGACTTTTAAATAGAACCTTAAATAATTTCATTGTATTTTAAATCTTCTTTGCTTGCAATATCTTAAAATATGAAAGTAAAAAATGTTGCTGCATAGCAATTACAAAATTTTTAGAAATAAAAGCAAAAAAAAAAAAGCGCTATAAAATAATTCAAAGTTTTAAATTAATTTCTGATGGAACCGTTATTTAACCCTTAGCAACTAGCAATGAATTTCACAGTTGAGAGTTACTGAATTATGAATCAATTTTCATGATAGAAAGAAACTATGAACATAGCCATAATATTTATTTTTGTTTTTACTGATATTCCATAAGAATTATTCGATTTTTCTGCTATTTATTGATTACTTCTGATGATACTGTTATACTTCGATTTTTAATATCTTATAGGGCATCTCCCCTGCATTTTATAGGGTATTTTACCAAAGATATGAAGCTGTACATATTAAGCTAAACGTATTTCTATTAATGAGGCATGAATACGAAGCTACATCGATTTCGCGATTATTAAAACTCATTTTAATAGCAAAGCGGTTATTTCTTTGTTCTAAATAATATTATATTTCTCCTGACTTTAAAGTAATTTATGTTAGAAAAATGTAAAGGGTATTTATTTTGAGGAAAAAAAATAAAGTTCACCATTATTGCTAAATATTTTAAAATAAAGTCAGAATAAAGTACCCTAATTTAATTCCAATAATTCAATTTCGCTATTTGCCGTTACGCAAAATATTTAAATAAAAGCAACTATTATTTCTTAGATAATCGTTTTCATTTATTTAAGTGAATAAACTGATTGTCTAAATGAGTCCCTGAACGCAAATATTTAAATAAAATAGTGATCTAAGTTTCTTTGGAGCCTTATTCTTTGTTCTTTTCTGCTTTATATACTAATTTTGAATAGTAACTTTATTTTAAAAACATATTTTACATAGGCTTTCTGGATATTTAAAAACTGGTTTTATTGAAATATATTATAATATAAGCAATCGTTTGGTTTAAAACATTTTAATAATTATTTACTCAACCTTTAAATTATAAACAGACTCTACAAAATATTTAACCAAAAAACATAATTTGTATAGGAAAAGTATGTTGAAGTTTATTCTTTTTTTTTTTCTATAGAGAAAATTTTTTATCCTCATATTTTAGAATACGGTAAATTCAAAGTAATCAGTACATTTTCAATAAGTATGATTGTAATAAATAAAGGAGAAATGCGTAAACGTTTGTAATCAATTTTTTAAAAAATTACAAGCTATATATTTTTATATAGTTTTATTATATATAATTTTATATAGTTATAAATTATATATATTTTTAAGATTAATCTTTCGTTCGAAAATAAAATCTAGTGCTTATACAATATTAAAAAATTGAACACATTTTAAATCTTTGGAGCTAAGTGTGTTGAAAACCGTTCCTCCTTTTACTTAGCTTGCAACCACTTACTAAATAATCTCATCGCCATGCCAATACTCTATTCACCTGTTATATTTGGAGGTTAAGAAACTTGAGTTCAAGTACTCCGCGACACTGCCTTTAAATCGGCAATTTGCTTAGTTTTTTATGCCTGGTGAGATATATTTGAAGCCACTTCTCATAGTCATTCAGTTTAATATTTCAATAGTTTTTCATACAATTGAATATGCACGTTATGTACCAATGGTAAATGTGTAAATAAACCAAAAAAATTATACAAATCAAAATGTTTCAATAAACCGTGTGTGCGGCTGTAATTAAGGTTGGCACATTGTGTGATACAGTGAATTTTTGTCGTTCATAATGGTATGTATCGTTCTATAAATGGTTGTGAATTGTTGTGTTCTTTCAGTGTGTCGTTCAATGAATGGTTGTGAATTGTTGTGTTCTATCAATGTGTCGTTGTATGAATGGCTGTGAATTGTTGTGTACTATCAACATACCATTCCACGAATGATTGCGAATTGTTGTGTTGTATCAATGTGTCGTTCTATGAAGGGTTGTGAATTGTTGAGTTCTATCAATGCTTTGTTCTTTGACTGGTTGTGAATTGTTGTGTTCTTTCAGTGTATCGTTCTATGAATGATTGTGAATTGTTGTGCACTATCAATGAATGGTTGTGAATTGTTGTGTTCTATCAATGCTTTGTTCTATGACTGGTTGTGAATTGTTGTGTTCTTTCAGTGTATCGTTCTATGAATGGTTGTGAATTGTTGTGCACTATCAACGTACCATTCCATGAATGATTGTGAATTGTTGTGTTGTATCAATGTGTCGTTCTATGAATGGTTGTGCATTGTTGTGTTCCATCTATGTGTTGTTCTGCGAATGATTGTGAATAAATTGTAATAAAAATCCCCCATTTTATTTGATGTTTTATGCTAATATTGAAATTGTGAAATGTTGGAATTATATATATCCGACCTGTAAAAAAAGGATTTATTGAAATGCTATTTTTTTTATTTTGAGTAATGTTTGGTATTATATAATCAAAATGAATATTTTTTACATTTTTTATAATAAAAAATCTTGTTTAGTTAATGTTTTTATATTCTTTCAAACAGAAAGCTAATGTGCCCAAATCACAACTCGTGGTTTATAACAGTTCAAGTACACAGTACATCAATCAAATGTTTTTGCTGCCCCCGACATTTGTTTCCATATTATTTTTTATTATTAATATTCATTTATATTATTAATTGTAGTAGAGAGATTTGTTAGAAGAAATAAGGTTAGATGGTATTTATAAAGAACTTTTAAATAAAAAAAGCTGGCAGGTTCTAATTTTTATTAAATATTTTATTTAGTGTCAAAAACTGTGATACATGTAATTTAATAATAAACGCAAACTTTCCAAATTGTTTAGCTGTGTAATCATATTTATATTTTGCTTTATTTAATTATCTTTCATTAAATGTGATGGGAAAAAATAACTTATTCATTAGCGAAAATATGGGGCTACGCCTTTTACAAGAGAATAAAGACTATAACGAGGAGCGCACGTTTTTATTTTAAGAATTCTACAGTGATTTAATTAAACTCGCCCTGATTCATCAAACGCGTAATTTCTGTTATGTAATCTAAAGAAGATTTCTTAGTAATTAAAAGAAATTTTCTACAGTTTCTTTTTATATTAAGCAAATTGCATTTTTTTAATTTTTTTTTTTGTTATACTGGTTTAAAAAATGAGCGAAAGTATTATAAGGTGAGGGTGTTAGCTGAGGTTAAATGGCAAAACAGCAGCTTCGCTTTTAGAATTGGACGTGTCAACCATAATATATTATCCTATTAAATAAATTTATTTATTACTTTAAAGAATGGAAGAAAATTTTAAATGTTGTTTCAAAATAGTTCTGCATATATGTCTTCTGATTATAAAGATAAAAATATACGTGTGTGTACTGATGCACTACAGCCCTGACTGTTTGACCTTAAGCGATCCAACCTGACAGATAAATATTTTGGGAGTTAATAATGTAGACTTTATTGTAATATTTTTAAAAAAAATAATTAAATTGAAGTTAAAGCAAAAGATGTCATTTTTTTATTATAAATTTCGAAGATATTACAGCACAAATTGATTTTTTATACCATGTTAAATTTTCAAAACTAATCTTTTCTATAATATAAATTTTTTTTATCGTTTCATTTTTTTTTTATTTTTAATCAATTTTTAAAAAATAATTTGAGTGTATTTTAGAACAACATGTTTCATTTTTGAAGTGAAACTCAAATTTGATTATTATTTCCAATATTTCATCCTGACCTTTTTATCTTCTTTATTCTTAGTATAAAGTATAGTAAACGCCCAAAAATTCGAACTCGAGATTTGACGAATCTCCTCGTTTTAAACTCCCCTGAGCTCCGGAAACACGTTTTTGGAAAACGTCTGTCTATCTGTCTGTGACAAAGATAGCTCAAAACACTTTGAGCTAGACGGATGTAATTTGGTATGCTGTCTTTACATCATAATTTGTAGATTTCCAACAAGTTTTGAGCTCAGTCTGTGCTGAGGTTTTCTGTCTGTCCAGTTGTACGAATATAAGTTAACATGATAGCTGCAAAACAAAGAGAGTTAAAAGGATAAAATTCGACACACACACATTTAACATCTATAGATAGGAGATACCTATCAAATTTTGAGCTAACTCCAATGAGCGATCTGTACTTTCAAAAACACATAAATTTTATAACTCAAAAACGCAGTGAGTTAAATATATTAAATTTGGGATGGGATTTAATGACTGTAAGTGTAGACTTTTAATAAATTTTTGTTTCAATCGATTGGGAAAATCATATCTAAAATAAGAAATTGATTTTTGGATACTATGAACCGGATACCAGAAATTAATCGCCAAATAACTCGGATGACACGATAGATTCAGTAAAAAGGCTATATTCGCCAAAGATTAATATTTCGTGATTATTGTTCGCCAATACTTGGCGTTTTCTAGGATAACACCTTCATTAGAAAGTAATCGAGAAAATTTCGAGGAGACTGCTTCACTAATTCATCATTTGTGATGATTAAGGTATGAATATTCAAATTTATGTTTTGGTACAGAACGCAATTTATTATAAGTTATAGGGTTATGTTGTGTTTACAAATAAGCTTTAACTTCAGAATCAAGCAATGATGAATATATTTTAGGTACGCACGTCTATGTTGCAAATACCTAAGGAAAAAAAAAATAGAAATTTCCAACGACGTCACCAAAGAGTGATAGAAAAATAAGTAGAAAAATTATTCCTTAGCTCCCTAAAATTGAAGAAAAACACACAAATAAATATTTGTAAAAATTATGGAAACATTTTAAATTTGATGGCAGCAATTGAATGTTTCGTTATAAATATCGCGTAAAAATAATTATATAATTTGTCAAATGTAGAGAAAAATTGCTAAGAAACCACATTAATAATAAATAAAAAATAAAACTTTTATTTTATGAAGTTTGTATTTAAAAATATGGAAAATAATTTTTGTTTAAATACAATTTTATAAACTAACGAAAAATGCCAAAATTTGCATTTTTTGTGTTATTAAAATTCAGTTTAAAATTTCAACGAAATTTTTTCCCCCATGTATAGAGTCCTATTTTCCAAAGTTTAATGCTGAAAAATTCAGTAATTCTTGATTCAGCAATTTATTTGAATAACATCAACACACAGACACATATTATTATTAGTAGAGATTTAGATGCGACTATGTTAAAATAATAAATATGAAATGCAAACGACCATTTATGAAAACGATCTGAGTTTCCTGCTTTACTGCTGTTAAACATTATTTACAATATCAATTTATTGAAATAGTATAAACCAAATATTTCATTTAATATTGGAAACTAAAATGTTCTATAAAATAAAATCCAAAATGTCATTTTACCAAGCTTTTAATACATTAAAATCTTCCACATAAAGTTAAAATTTCCAAACGACATCCAAATAAAATTTCCAAACGTTTTTCTCGACAACTTTAAATTTCAATTACAGTATCTTTTTTCCATTAATTTTTTTTAATTCTCTTTCGTCAGGCGATCCGGTCGAGCTGACAGAATTATTGCGTCGCAGTAACAATCGATGGAGAAAGGATCCGTATTTTAATCAAACTCACTGGCCCATTAAATTTCGTTCAGAGATATTTATTAGACAATTTTTCGACCAAACAAAGTAATTAATCTTTTACTCGAACTAAGCGATTAAACTATCTCTCAAGGAAATGTTAGGGTATTTTTTTTTCTAGCGTAAAACGAATTTCTAGAATAAATGTGAAAACAACAGCAGACGATGAAAAAAAGTTTCGAAAACATTTACAATAGATTATATCTTTTACGCAATTCCTTTTCTGTGAAAAAAAGGCAGAATGTAATCGGTTAATATAAATAACATAGCACTTTATTTATTTTGTTGTTCTAGAAATATATATACAATCTGTTTTTTTTTGTTGTTGTTAAGAGCTATTTTTAGATTCATATGTTCCGAAATATTGCTTATAAAGTTAGAATTCAGCAAGCTGAGTTGCGAAAAATATATACAGTGGTTCAAAAAATTGAGAGTACACCTTACTTTTACTCGATAAATCCGACTTTCAATATAAATAAGACATTATCGGGAAATGCAAACATATTTTTATTTTTACGTTTAACAAATGGTTTAATTTAGAGTAAAAATAAAGAAAAATCAATGAAAAACTTCTAAACTGAAAAGTTTCAGAAGGATTTTAAATAAACATACGCCTCAAAAAATTGAGAATACACCAATGAAATGTTTGCAATATCAAGCATAGAAAAAAGTGGCACTATTAGTTGCATGTCTTTTGGCTCCTAAAATGGCCTCTAAACGTCGTGGTACCGATTCGACAAATTTTTGGTGGTATCTGAAGATATTTTACCCTTTTTTCCTGCACCACTTGTTTTAAATGAGGTTTGTTTCTAATTTTGTGTTTTTGGACCACTGCTTCGAGTGTGGCCCACAGATATTTAATGGTATTGATGTCGGTGTACTGTGGTGGTGTGTGTTACTGCTGTTTACAATGAAAAAGACACCGTATTTTGATGTTATGTGCATTTTGTTTGGGGTCGTTGTCCTGCTGGAAAATGAAATTCCATCTAAACCCAAATTTTTAGCACTTTCCTTTGGATTGCTGCGAAGTATATCCAAGTAAACCATATGGTTTATAATGCCATTTATAAAAATTAAATTTCCTATCCCGGGTGAAGTCATGGAACTTCAAATCATGACGGAATCACCATCATGTTTAGCTGTAGGACGTAAATTCTTTGGATCCAAAGCAGGTTTTCTCCATACAGTACGATGGCTGTCACTGCCAAAAATGTACAGTTTTCTTTCATTACTAAATATAGCTTTCTTCCAAAGGTTATTGGTCTTCAATAGATGAATTTTTGCAAACTGCAAATGCTTTTTTTGAATTTGCAAGATGATGAACGGTTTCTCTCTAATAATGCGACTTTTATATCCAGCTTGTCTAATGGCATTTCGCACAGTTTCAGCAGTTACACTTCTGTCTATGATTTGAAAAGTTTCTGTAACAAGTTGGATGAACCATATGGTCGCAGCAGTCTAAAGAAAAGTGTTAAAAATTTGGATTTAGATGGGAATTCCATTTTCCAGAAGGACAACGACCCCAAACAGAATGCACGTAACATCAAAATATGGTGTCTTTTTCATTGTAAACAGCAGTTACACACACCACCACAGTACTCCGACATCAATATCATTGAATATCCGCGGGCCACACTCGAAGCAGTGGTCCAAAAACACCGAAAAAACCCCATTTGAAACAAGTGTTACAAGAAGAATGGAGTAAAATAACTTCAGATACCACCTAATATTGGTCGAATTGGTACCACGACGTTTAGAGGCCATTATAAGAGCTAAAAGGCATGCAACTTAATAGTGACACTTTGTTTCTATGCGTGATATTGCAAAAATTTCATTGGTGTATTCTCAATTTTTTGAGGCAAAATTCTGCGTATGTTTATTTAAAATGCTTCTGAAACTTTTCAATTTAGAAGTTTTTCTTTAATTTTTCTTTATTTTTACTCTAAATTAAACCATTTGTTACGTGTAAAAATAAAAACATGTTTGCCTTTCTCGGTAATGTGTTATTTATATTGAAAGTCGGATTTATCGAGTAAAAATAAGGTGTACTCTCAATTTTTTGAGCCACTGTATATGTACATAGTTGTGCTTCTTTAAAAATTTCTGTTAAATGAGTTTATTTATGTTTGTCTTGTAGACAATGTAATAAAATACACTGCAATTCAATTATTTACTATCATACTAATCATAATACTAATTTAAAATATAGCACTGGTCTATCAAAAATATATTTTGATAATTATATTATTTTTGGCACCTAATTTTTATATTAGTTTCCGATGTTGATTCGAGAAATGAGATCCTTTTCTATCGCATTAGTTCCTTCACTATATGTTTTCAAATTTTGGAAGAAATAAAAAAATAAAGGGTGTCCCAAAATTTATACAAGATTTGAATTTGAAGCAGTAAAGTGTTGGCAACCGTATTAAAAAAGTCATTTGACAACTGATAGTTTTCGGTTAATAAAAATAGAACAACGAGTTTTAATTATTGAACAATATTTCATCAAGATGATGAAAGTCTGGCTGCCACAGTTAAAAAAATTGAGAATTAACCGCCTACATCGTGTGATTTAACACCACTGGATTTCTTTTTATGGGGTTATTTGAAGTCAAAGGCTAACAAACCCACGAGCACACGTGCATTGAAGGAGGAAATTCAGCCACATTTATGCAAAATGGCCATGGAAAATTTCGCCAAAAGAGTGCGTATGTGCCAGCAAAGCCGTGGAGGTCAATTGCCCTATGTGCTATTCTATGTATAACCTTAACCTGTATACTTTACGATTCAACAAAAATATAACTGCCTTTTTTTTATTTAATTCAAATCTTGCTTTAACACGTTGTTCTATCGTGTAACGCTCCAATTTTATTTACCCTAAACAGTCAGTTATCATATGATTTTTTGAAGGGCTGCCAACTCTTCACTGCACGAACAGTGACAAATTCAAATCTTGCGTTAATTTTAAAAGACCCTTTATAAAATAAAAATCTTTAAAAAATTAAATCGTAAGCCCTCATACTGGAATATCTTATTCGAACTCATATAAATAATTCCGATTCGTTTTGAAACACACTACTTCTTTCAGAAGTTTGCACATTTGGAACTAAATATCATATGGAACGTCGTTAGATAGAAGGCAGAACATTTGTGCGTAATATAATAATCGAAATAAATGATTGTTTCACTGCACAAACGGGATACGGCGACATTCAAATATTTAATCTTTTCTGCTTTATATCATTAGAAAGAGGGATGCATATTTGAACACAAATATTCAATGATATGGTTAGCAATGAAGGCACTTTACAGAATATTGAATAAGATGCGTATTTCTACACTTATTATATTGGGAGTTAAAGTCCTAAACATCGTAGCTGTGAATTAAAGTGAGATAATAGATAGAACTTTGTGCCTAATATAACCATCCAAATAATTGTAAATCATTCGCCGCATTGCATAAACGAGCTTAAATTAGGAAGAATGTGTATATATTTGAATTTCACGATTTGGTGATATAATTTGCCATGGTAATGCTTTACAAAAATGAATAAGATGGTTTAATTACTATTTATGAAATTATAACAGTTTGTTTTATTTTTAAAACGTATCTTTTAAAATATTTAAATACGAAATTCTTTATTGAAATTCTAATATTTGAAAATTCTTTCAAAGCAGCCTTGAAACAGGAGCAATATAAATGTGATTTATTTCTGATAATAAATTTCACAAAAAACTGGTTTCAAAACATACTTTTTTACTGTCCATCTGTCTGTGACAAAAATAACTCAAACCCACTTTGAACTAGACGGCTGAAATATGGTGTGTAACGGTGGTTACTTATTTCCATGAAATTTTGAGTAACATCTGTCCGGCTGTTCGAATATAAGTTGACACGATAATACCAAAACGAAGAAAGTTAGATAAATAAAATCTGGTACACAAATTTCACTTCTAGTTTAGACACCTGACAAATTTTTAGCCAAATGAGTTGACTGTCTGTCGGTCTGCATTTTCAGAAACATGTAAACACGATGATTCACAAACACAATGACTAAAATATACCTAATTTGGCATAAGAGTCTATAACTACAAGTGTAGTTTTTGTCTAATTTTTGTTTTAGTCGCTGGAGATCAACCCGAGATATCATAGCACTATTAAAAACATAAATGCATGTATCTTCGAGATTTCACGATATTGTATCTTCAACTTTTTTATCCATCTAGTAAACTGTACAGATATTAAACAAAACCCTTCTCCTTTAGCCTTCAACAATGAAAGAAAATCACGTGATCAGATAGTACGAACTTCAGGGCAACAATGTGTTCTGTTGTTGGTAATTAGAAGGAAAAAAAATAATAAAAAAGTGCCGAAATTTTGCAAAATTCGCATGACAATTAAATTGGCCTCATTAAAAAGATAATTTTTAAATTTTGAGGGAGTGTAAAATTTATTTCTGTGTGATAATATTTTTGGAATTTATTACGGAAAAACACTAAAAATCAGCTTAATTTTTAGTTAATTAAAATTCTAATTAAAAATTCAAAAACAGTCTCCTAGTTGCACATTCCCACCCTTTAGGGTATATATGTATTGGCAACTCTAGGCCAAACAGACTGAAATGTTAAGCGCCAACACTCCCTCCCTCTCTCTCTCTCTCACACACACACATACACACACTGATCTTTATTATTAGTATAGAGAGATATATGCAACTACACCAAAAGTAATACTCTTTATGATAAATATTATAAAATATAATTCAAAATTTCAGCAGCAACCGATTGCTTAAGAACTCAATTATCTATAATCTTCAATTACTTCAAGATCTTTTGGAGGAAGAAGGAGCATAACTCGAATATGCGGATGGGAAGTTGTGTGGCATAAAATGAAAAATCTCGTTTTTCTTAAAATAACAATAATAATTTTGATGGTATTAGCTAATTAACGGTCCTTCGCTGAGGATGGGACGTGCCTCCTTAGGAAAGGCATGCGTATAAACCTCTCCTGAAAGGTTTTTCTGCACTGAAATTTGTACATATATTATCTGATGCATCTAATTCTGAATAATTGTCAAAGGGAAAAGATGGAATTAAACAAACGGTAAAAATTTACTGTTTCTACAATTTTTTTAAGAAATGTCAGTATTTTCTATAATATAAATGAAGAATTACCTTTAAATGCATTAGATAAGCTTAGATTCGGAACCCAGTATTCTTAAAAATTAAAAAAAAAATAAATATCTTTTTATACCAATTTAAAGATTTATAAGAATAAATCTTTAAATTGGTATTCTATTGGTATTCATGTGAATTCTGAGAAAATTCATTTATCATGCTTGTGGCATCAACTGAATTATTAAAATTCTAATCAATCACATCTTTTTGGCAAAAACAATAAATTAAATTGAAATCTTTCTGAAAGATTCTTTCTTTGAATTTGACATTTTTTAAAAAATTTTTTTAATCAAAATAAAAACTATATAACTTTTTGCATGGATTCTGAGAAAAATTTACATTTGAATGCAACATTCAATCTTTAATCAAATTGATATTTTATATTGTATTCAAACCCGTTTTAGAAACTTTAGAAGATATCTTTTAAATGAAATTGAATTTCCACAAATGAATTTGTGGAGTTTTATTCGCTAAAGCAAAAAGGAATTTATTATTTAAACACTTTCCCATTTTCTATTCTAGTGAATTCTGAATTTATCCGATTTTGAACATGCCACTAGATTTAACTTTCGAAATATTTCTACATTTAAAGATAAACAAACATATTCATTCGTATGCTTGCGTGATTCAGTATTTTCAGATTTAAATATTTTGATCCAAAGAATAGATTTTATTGTTTTGTATCAGACGATATTTCAAATTTCAATTTAAAAGTAACTAGACGGAACGAAAACAAAAACTATAAGCAGACGATATTTTACCTATTTTCGACACTGTTGCCATCTGAAACTGTAGAAAAAAGATTTTTTTATTCATTAAGAAATAACCATGAAAAATCAAATGAATAAATATATTAGGTGAAAGTGAAAGAACAAAAATTATTATTTATTCTTTTCGCATCCATGCTTTACCGGTTTCAAATTAATTCAAATAAGAATACGCTCACATTCGTTGAAGTAAACAACTTAATGAAAAATAATTCATCTCATTATAAAAAATGATAAATTCATTTTTTTTTGCTTGCTTATAGCAACAAAGACTTCGTTACCAGACACTTGTTTACAAAAGTCAAACTTCTACATAATACAGATTGGCCCATTTCCAACCAGGTGTGGTAATCTCGCGTTTCAGACGCATAGAAATTTAACGAAGCTTCTAGAATTGCTATAAAGATATACTTTTTTTCTTCTAGTTTCATTTTAGAATACAGCTAACGATTTTTTTTGATGTAATGCCATTTTTCCTTTCCAAATTATATAAAGAATGGTTCTCGAAAGGTTGTTTGTTACCAACTGGAAGATTTAAATATGTTTATTCTTTTCTCTTAACTATTTTGTTTCCTTTTCCATTTAATTAAATGACGTCTGTTTTAAAAATATAATATCGGTACAGCTAGAAATGCATAAATTATGCGAAATGTTTATATATTTCATATAATTTCTGCATTGAATATTTCTGTATTGAATAATTAAAAAAAAAAGAATTATCTTTCAAAATTTTGTTGCGACAATAACAAAAACACGACATATGGCGCGTTCGCTAGGAAGTTAAGCAATGAAATAAAGCTTCATTTTATTCAATTTTTCAAAACAAAAATTAAATTAAAGCTCATGCTTTTGCTTTTGCTGGAATGTCAGTAATGTTTGAAAAATTATTCTAATCAAAACAAAACGAAAAATATATATCGCTATTTTCAAAAAAAATTTTGATTTAAAATTTACATTTAATCTGACGCCTTATTAGTAATATAATATTCCAAAAGAGATACATGCTGTCATTTGAAAAAAGAAATTAATGCTTTTGAATACAATATATTTGTGTATTAATCTTGCATTTCATTAATATCTTGCATTGATTTTCTAATGGATTTGCTCGTTTTTGAATGCATATGAATATACTTAGAAATGAACTTGAATACTTGAATACCGAAGTCATGTTATAAACAATAAGAGCGGACTCCCATATTTTCTTACTTACATATACTCTTTAATAAATGTGTTATCTCCCTCACTTTTGTATAAAATTGTGGAATTTTGGCGAGTATAGATGAATATGAGGAGTTTTCAGATTTTTATTTTCAGAGTACCACACATGAGAATTATGTGTTTCATTATATAGTAAAAAAAACTGGTACTTATATATTAATTACATGCCACTAGCGAATAATAGTTAAAAAAATATCGACTTTTGTTTTTAATTTATTGTTTTACTGAATCTAATCATTACCATTAGGGATTTAGAGGTTCTCAAAGGTCTTTATCTAGCTCTGTCTTTGGCAATTAATCGCTAGCATAAGGTTAATTCACAAATACCTGAAAATCGAATATGCTTCGGAGGCTTTTTTCCGACCAATTGTAAACAAAATTTGACGTGAAATTGTAATTGTAATCACATAATAAATTTTATTTACTTAACTAATTGCATTTTTGAATTGTTGCATTTATAAGGTTGTGAAAGTAAAATTTTGATAATTGTAAAGTAAATTTCGATAGATTTGATAAAAAAATTTAAAAAAGATCTACATTTTAAATATTTTTTGCCGTACACTCGTATTGTAATATAGACCGAATTTCTATCAGTGGATTTCGTTCAAAACTGATAAGACGCCATAGATATGGTTTAATGTCCTCTTACTAAATTTCATTTGTCCAACTCACAGTGATTTTCAACAGTGATGTTCATAGATAAACAGACAGAAAGAAACAACAGACAGAAATGAATATAAAAATTTGGTTGTTGGAGTCAACAAGATTCTGAAATGTTGAAAAGGCATGAAAATTTGAAATTCGACTGTTTTGACGATTATCTTTTACCATACATTTTTGCATAATAAAAAATTCCTGAAATAAAAATTTCGAATAAAAAATCCTTGATTATTTCATCCAATAAGATTCATGATAATCCTTCATTAGTGGGTATTATGGAATACATTATTACAATAATAGTAGATTGGAATTCATGCGTGGGCATTATTACAAACCTGAGCACGTTTTTGCTCCAATCCAATTTAAATATTGTAGCGATCGATTCTAACTTTCATGGTTTTCTTCCAATTTTGATTTATTATGACTGACTTTAATTATTATTTTCGTTATATCTCTCATTATTTATTATTCAAGAGTATTCATCAAATTTTATCGTTGCTGAAATGGCAAACATAAATTGGAGCGCACATGTTCATTTATCAAATCTATTTCTCATTGCTATTCGTAAAGAAAACAACTTCCTTTTGTTTCTAGAAATAATTTTTTTACTTTATAATTTCTGTGGCAATAAAATTCTTCTTCGAATATTAGAAGTTTTATTGCGTCGGATTTTTTTATTTATTCTTCTGAAAAGTTGTCTGATGTAGTTAATACATATCTTTTTTTAAAGTTTTTTTAGAACAATACTAATAATAAAAATACGTTGATTAAATTAACTTCGTACAGAGTTTTGCATGCCTTTTTTTAAAAATTTCTTATTACATTATATTTTTTTAAAATTAATTAATAACACAGATATTGTAAGAATACGAAAATATTTTAATTTCTGTACTTCTACATTAAATGAATTTTGAATAATTTTGATTCCAGAAACGCATTATGTTTCCTTTCCATTGTGTAAACAATGATTTCATTTTCACAATACTTCATATTTTTTTTGTGTGGGAGGTGTTCAAATATTTTAACATATTGATCCTCCTCCCATGTAATCAAAATACTTTAACATATTTATTTTTATTTCATTTCCTCATCAATACATATTTTACATTTATATTCTAACTTCGCCCGATCTATATATTAAATGTTAAAAACTTGTATTTCCTTATAGAAGTGCATTCTCTTTTTTTTGTACCACTTATTCATCCGCCACTTTCGTCTATTTCGGATCGTCGTTTTTCACTTCTATTGATAAATCAAGTTATATTCTATCTTTACTAATATTTTCCCCTTTTTTTTCTCTTGGTAAATTTTTATCTTGCTGCATGCTGATTGCACTTAAATTTTCAGAATAGTAATCTAAATGCAAATGGGAAAATTAAACTTTTGAGATTATATATTTTTTAGTATTTTTCAATTTATTATATTTTAGAATGTAACACAGTACTTCCTCTGTCATAAATCTGTATTTTGGATCTCAAAAGTTTGTAAGAAACCTAGCTACTATTATTTTGAGAGATTTCCTAGCTCTTCTCTCATTTATTTCAATTTTTAGCCCTAAATTTCCATTTTTTTTAATCATTTTTTTATGTCAGTTACAAAGAATATCTTTCCATTCAATCCTTTTTTTACATGAAAAACCTAAGAACTCTTCATTAAGAATTTAAAACATTCTTTTCATTTTAGTAATGCTTCAGTAAATTGATTATAGTGGTTGATTTTAAATGCACTGGTGGAAGTAAAATATTATTTAGGTAAATAAAAATTCCTGAATGCACAGAATATGTCTTTTGTGGAATCCAAGTTTGTACTGATTCTGCCAAAATAAACTAATCGCATTTTTGCTATAAATCTAAAATTTTTCTTTACAATTTATTTAAGGTGTACTACGTCTCTGGCAGAATTGCTCAAATGAATTAAATCATCCTCTAGAAGCCACTTCTCTCAATCGCACACAGAGCAGTAAAAAGCACTTTTATTCAAAACTGACACTGGATGAAAACAGGGAGTAGGAAAACGCAGAAGATGAATGATAAAAAGTGATAAATGTGGACAGTTTAATTTAACAATTTAACGTGCCTTTTGACAACAACAATAGGACTATTTTGGAATGGACCTCGTAATTTTGAACACCGGTCAGATGATGAGGACGATACCTTAACTGGCGTTGGTAAGGGTAGACAGAACTATCCGAGCAGGCTAGTAAGCCAGTTTTAACTTAGGATCTCGAACTTTAGATAGTTCATAATATGCGACTATTCTTTTAAAGAACTGGCCAATTAAATTTCGCCTTTCAACACATTTTCTAGACACCTTTCAAGATTCTCAGACCGTCTGTCGGTCTGTACTTTGAGAAACATGTAAATGCGATAATTCAAAAGACGTAATGACTTGAATATATCAAATTTGGTATGGGATTTTGTGACTACTGTGCCGGTCTACCAGTTATGTGTCAAATTTTTGTTTCAAACGATTGAGAAAAACACATCTAAAGTACACTAATTCGATTTTCGTATACTGTTAATTGCATGCCAGGGATTATTCGCCAAATAACTTGCCAAAGATTACATGATAAATTGAGAAAAAAATGCTATATTCGCGAGAAAATTTAGTATTTCTTAGCTATTGTACGCCAGTGTCATGCTAGGCGTTCTCTGGGATAGCACCTTTATTCAAGTTTATGGGAGAATGTTTTGTGGAGACCAATCCTGCTGGTTGTAACTGGCAAAAGGTCCTGCCGGTACTGGCAAAAGGATCTGCGGATAAAGTAAATTACATTTATTAAAATCGGACAATAGTTTGTAGCTGATTCTTCTTATACATGAGATGTATTTTAAACTGATATGTCTCCGTATAGGATATACACGATTTACTCATACTTTCCTTTTGTATGAGAGGACACCAAAGTGTCCTACATGCAATTTTGATTTAAGTATCAAAAACATTTTAACTGAATGTCCTGCTTTTAATTCGCATCGTATCTATTCTTTTTATACATCAATATTAACTTTACAAGACTTAGTAAGTGAGAAATACTAATAAAATATTTAAATATTTAAAAGCTATTCGTTTTTATACGTGCATTTTGCATTTTTTCCGATACTAATCGGTTCTAATGGGAACCAAAAATCGCCAAGAAAACATATCGCCAATTTGACGATTTCAGTCATCAAACTATATAGCATGTGATTCGCATGCCATATAGTTTGATTTTGAACTTGAGTATATTTTCATAATTTGGCGAAATTTTTTCTTGGCGCTTTTTGGTCGCCGTTAGACCCAAATTATACCTTTTCTTCTTACTGTTTGTGTTTTGCATTGCTTCACTGCTTTACCTATTTTTTTGTTTCTGTTTTTCATTTTCAGATGCTAATGTTTTACGATATAACATTTGTTTTTTGAATCGTCATACTTTATTCGGTTTTATGTTGATATCATAGCATATATATTCAAATGACTTCTATAATCTGCTTCGATTCTACTATTTGCTTGGTGCAGGATAACCAAATAAGGCTCTTGCTCCAATTAACCACCAAACAACAACAACATCAAACATATATTTTTCAGAAATACCTAGCAGAATTGTTCTTTTTCCTGTACAAAAATATTTTTCATTCCTTATTTGAAAATTAATTATATTTAAGGTTTGACAAAATATGATAATACCTATTATGTTTCCATGAAAAATCGGACTCTATAGTCTTCATATCAATGCAAATTTCCATACTACCAGAGATTACGATTCTATTCAAATAACTAAAGTTTTATTTAAAAGAACATTACTTTTTCCCGGGAATGACCCAAAATTAAACTTTGTATCCTGTTCTGTTGCTAGATTCATAAATTTCACCGTCCAAATTTATCTGTGCAATCTGCCAAATCTTCATTATAAGAACAAATTATTAATCAAATAGATGGTCATACAATCCCTGATTAGAGCTAGATGCATGAAATTTTTTTTTATCAATGCCATCTTTATTCAAAATTTCAAGAATTCTTTCTAATTTTGAACATAATCCACACAGAGGAAGCCTGGATCACTGGCTATCATATTAGAAATCAATGCGAATTAGTATGAATCGGAGAGTAAATGAATAAAATTTGGTGCTAGATTTAAAGTTTAGATCTGCATCAAATTTTGAATCAGATACATTCTAGAGGTTGCTTGCAGGTCGATCTGTTATTTAAATGCAAGAAAAAAAAGGATAACTCAAAAGCGCAAAGGTTTAAACAAGTGAAATTTGGTATGTGATCTTGTTATTAAAATTGTAATTCTGTGTCAAATTTTGGATTCGGCCGATCGAAAAAAGGCATTGAAAATATATATTCGGTTTTCTTAATTGTACTATGAACTACAAAACACTCTCATGTGCAGGACTTTGAAAGTAAAAATCTGAGTAATTGTGGCGCTCACGGGCTTAGTCCACAAATTTATTCTTAGTGAGTAGAGGGAGAAAAACTTTACTAGGGAATATATGCGAGACAATTACTAAGAGACCACTTCCTTTGATCGTATATTATAATTACGTAACCAGATAAATTATGTCTTTCTAAAAAAATTTGTCAGAACTTATGCCAACCTACATAATTTCATACAAATATTGATAAATTTGGTAGGAAGCATAATTCCCACGGCCCTAGAAATGGTTAACTCATATCTCAAATTACGTGGTGTACAGGATTCCAAATATTAAGGAGGGTGACAACGTTAAAAGTTAATTTTTTTGAGAAAATATGAAATTAATATTCTTAATATTCTTAATGTTTACACAGTTTTCTTTAGAAATAAAATTCAAACAGTTTTAACCTATTTTTGGGAAATTATACTGATTTTTATATTTACATTTTTAATTATCTTTTATTATTATATAATATATATATTTTAATATTTATTTTTATATTATTTTGAATGTTGAAAAGCTCTTTTCTCAAATTATGATCTATGGTAGAATTTCCTTACGAAACACCTCATAAATTAAAAATCTAATCCATATCTTTAGTTCAAATTTGATATAACGCTTTATAAGTATATTTTTCAGGCCTGAACTAACGAATAAGTAATCGATTCATTTAGAAATGTTCTATAATTGTTTTAATGCTTCAAAATGCAAAAAAAGATAATGTTATTTATTAGTCAAACTTCAATATTTAAAGAATGGATATAGGTACAGCTTATTTCTTAGTTTTAGAAACTAATTAATACATTTCTTACTATAAGCAAAAATTCACGCAAATCTTTTAATAAACCTCTAAACTAAAAGATGTTTTGTTTTACATCTCTTACTAGCAAAAAAGAGCTATTTTTCTTCCAATTTTTAAAGAAAACTTTTTCATTCAACTGGTGCAGTTTGGTTTCACATACTTTTCCTCCCCAATTTTTTATGCAAAAATTCAAAAATATAAATATTTTAGAATATTTCTCAAAATATTTATTCTGAACTTAATCACATGTCTAATTTTTCTCCAAAGGTGATATAAAAGTTAAAAGTATTTTTACAGAAATTATCGAAAAATCACATTTTAATGTACAAAGAAAACATCAACCACAAGTGCAAAGAAAAATCAGAGAAGATTTTAATACAGGAGACTTTATCACAACAACAATTTAACTTCCAAACGACTTTTCTTCTTGAGAAGAAGAGTCAAAATAACTCCAACACCAACAGAAATAGTACGATGTATACATAAAATAGCAAACACACTTACTCAATCTTGGCTCATCCTGTGTCTCTAGTAGGTACTTAAGTAATCGAAAAGAAGAAAAAGATTCTTCATTCGAAGCAATAGATATAAAAAAGTTACTCTTAGAAGTTTTCTTACTGTTGGAAATGGTTCAGCTCTCAACAAAGCTTCCACAGGAACTTTCGATAATTTTTTCCAAGTTAGCTGCTTGTTTGGAAAACATTTCACCGCCCTCCCCTCGTGCTGGAAGTTCACTGCAACCGACATCTTCCGGGCGTTTTTTACTAATTGTTGCATCTGTTCAGGCTGTTTAGAATTAATTTGGAATACATAATCTGGAAGAAGGTACACGGAACTTTCTAGTAGCATCCCTTTGTTTCAGCAGCCGTTTATTAATTTCATTTATAAAGAAGTCAAGAAATAACAAAGCCACAGCAATTCGAAAGTATTCTAAAGGCCACGGGGACATGGTTTTAAGGTCTCGTCTTCGGGACCTAAAGGCTCCAGGTTCGAGACCGGATTGCCGAAGAAACGTCGTGAAAGTAGGTCTGGTGCACGTTGAATCTACTCGGGACCAACAATCCTGGTGTAAAGCGGAAGTTTGGAGAATGAGGTGACAACTCAGATGTCGTCCTCGTCATCTGACTGCATTTAATATAACTAAGCTAAACTTGAAACATTTTCACATTTTTTTCATTTTTCTGTGTATTAGAGGGCTTTATGTTGCATCGTTGACCATGTCACTTGGATATTCTATGTACAGTGATTTCAATACCTACAGCGTCAAAAAGAATTTACACTAGCTATAAGAAAGTAACGGAATGTTTCTATATTATTTCCTATCTTATTCAGAACATCCACAAGTTGTTCAATAAACTGGCAAGATTAGTTTGAAGAAAACATGCCAAATTCAAGTTGGCAATTCATGGAACAAAACGTGACTTGAAAAGGGAAAGTTAGCACCCTAGTATGTTTTGGAAATATTCAATTATTTTCAATTCAATACTGTTTTGAACCTTAGATGTTTTTATGAAAGCAAATCCATATATTGCAAAAGTAAAAATGTATGTTTCATTTAAATAAAAATGTGATCTATAATTTAATGTTTTAATGTATTGAAATTTTTATGGGCAAGGTTACACCCCATTTCATTTGTTTATAGAAGATAAAAACACGTCCGAATACTTGTAAGTATAATAGCTAATTCTTTATAATTCCATTGCTCAAAATTAGAAATTATAATTTTTCATTCTATAAATAGCATTTAATAAAATTGTGTTTCCTTTTCCTTTACTAGTCTTTTTTCCATGTTGAATATGTTAATAATTCCTTTGCTTAGGTTTTAAAAATAAAGGAATTACATGAAAAGCACGTTATCCAAGATTTGTTATACTTTCCTACTATAAGATAAACAATATATTCCAAAATCATACAGACATTGTTGCATTCAACGTGTGTGATGTGAGCATTTATTGACTCCATTGGCATAATACCTCGCTTAAAAAAGATATTTAACTAATAGTAATGAAGTATGTTTACTAAAGATTTTTTAATCTAATAACTTCGTATCGTTAATTTAGATTCATTTATTCATATAACAAATTCAGGCAGAAATCTTTCTGGCGTTGTAAAGCAATACATACCATTATTTCAAGGGAATAAATTTTGTGAAATTTTAATACTATAAAAGTGAGTATTCAATTTTTTAAGCAGAAATATTTTTATATGTTTAAATTCTTTTAACTCTTTGATACAGACTTTTAAAAAATTGAAAATATCTCCTAGGTTTTTTTTTTACAAATTCATAAAAACCAGTTCCATATAAATTGAAATTATGTATATATTTTTTTGTATAAAAAAAAGACCAATAAATAAAAACTTCAATGAGCAAAAGTTAAAAGAATTTAGAAAAATAAAGAAATAAATTGAACTTTACGTTAATAAATAGAACGTTTCATAAATCATTAATTACATTTCGAATCAAATAAGTGAATAGAATCAAATTACTTGTTAAAATTACATTTTGTATAAAAAGATCGTTGCATAAAAAAAATAAGGATGGTCTTTTGATCTTTGGTATTTTGTTCAAATACCTCAAATAGTATTTAAAAAATTTAATAATAAAATCGTAAACAAAAAATCGTTTTCAAAGAATTTCAACTATTTTTTTTAATAAATGAAAGGAATTTGTGGTACTTAATCAACTCTTTATTTTTTACGATACATCATTTTTCTAAACAGAAAAAAAAGAATGATTTTCTGCATTCTAAGAAATATTTTCTTTTAAAATTCTATTCATTCTATTGAGAAATTTTTGTTTCTGATTTTTGTCAGCAATTTAATATTAGAATTTAATGACACAGTTTATATTTTTTGAAGTTTTGAATTTTATTTTTTTATGGAATATTTATGATATATGCTATTCTTGGACCAGAATTTGATGGTACAGTATAAAAATGAAAGCTTCGAATTTCTCTTCAGAAACTTCTATGATTAAGAATGTTTGAAATTCAATTAGTTTGTTTTAAATTTAATTCTTAAAATGCATTCTTAATCGTATATCTGATAACATGTCCAATGTAATTATTAACGACGCGAAACAAGTGAGTACATATGCAGTAAATAATCCGGGATTTAGATTCTATTTTTTTATTTTTCAACAATGTTTACACGGAAATGTGTTATAAAAATTGGTCTTAAAACACAAAAATTTAATCTGAGCTTGCAAGAATATTGAAACATCATATATTTTAATGAATGCGTTGTAAAAACAAATAAATAAATAAAAGAAATAAGCAAAACAAAACCCTATAACAAAACCCTTTTCCCTGTACATAGGGAAAAAAAGCAAAATAGAAACACATCCTATCTACACAGAAAAAACAAATGAAAATCAGCACATGTCGGATTAAGGAAAAAAAATTGTTATTGCTAAGAAAATCTTGATATTTCGTAGTAAAAAAAATTGAAAAACGATCCAACATAAACACTGTCACTTGATCATGTTTGTAACTTGATTCGCCTATGTTTATTTTACCCTTAAAATTTATACTTAATCAACAGCGATAATATGTACAGAAATTTATATTTAATTTCGTCTCAATGTGCATCCATGCAAACGCAATTATTAAAATAATAAGTTGTTTAAAAATATGTTGTTATAAGTTGTTTTATATGTTTAATGTAAGTTGTTTATTGCTGCAAAATATATTTAAAAATATCGATAAAAATTTATTGAAGTAAGAGAACATTTTAAGAGAAATAAATTTGTTGTTATTGAAAAGCTGACGTTTTAAATTTTAAAGTGATGCAAAATTAGTTTGGGAATAATAATAATTATTATATGGTAACGGAGTAATTCAGAGAAAATGTAAACATTTCAATTAATTATTAATGCTTTAAAAATCTGATGGAAATTTTAAAGATTTCTTTTATAGTGATTACTTTTTACCTGACAAAGAATCATGTGCTTCATTTATAATTGCTGAGTCAAAGAATGTTTTGTTGTAGAGCATTTACGAAGGATTTTTATGGCCCTCTCGTCACATGACACAATTTACAAATGGTTTATCAACTACTGGCTCAATTTCGCCAGTTTTTTTCTTAAAAGAGATACTTTTAGTTGTTATAAATTTCGCCTTCCTCCCATAGCTCACTCTTTACGAAAAAAATTTCAAAGCACTACTCCACTGTACATTTTTTATCTGGAAAAACTTCACATGGTTCCCCTTCACAAGTATAGTACCAATTTCTTCAATTTTTAATTCATTTGAAAGTTTACATCTTTTAAACATGCCATCAATGGTTGTCTACCTCATTTTTGGACAAACATTGAAATATAAAATCTTGGCTTCAGTTCTTCGAGTTTAATCAACAATTTTTCTCTCTCTCTGTATATTATATATATATATATATATATAT
>JAPMOR010095328.1:1820-30086 GCA_026543865.1 Argiope aurantia | reverse complement strand
TCAGGTGCAAAGTTCGCATAAATTAACTTCCCGTCGTAAAGACATAAAAGAAGGGATGTTTATAGTTTAGACAGAAATTATTTAAAAATCAAAAATTGGAACAAAATGGGGAGAATTGTTTCTTTTTTATTTTTTCGTACACGAAATATAGTAATAAATAAAATGTTGCATTGTATTGTAAAAAAAAAAGTTTTATCTGATATTTCTATAAAGCTCCTTATTTTAAATCTCCTTGTGATCGAAAATTACAATTTTTGAACAATGTCTATTTATTGGCGTATTCAAAAGTTCATAATGAAAATAGGCTGAAAAATTGTAATTTGATATGCAACTTTTACTCCAAAATTGAAGACATTTGTTTTATTTTGGCCAATGTCATTTAAAGGAAGTCAGGTAATCTAGATACAAGAAATTATGTCAAAATCTGATAACTAAAAAATTTAAATATGTATAAAAATTTGAAACATATTAATTGTTTCAGCGTCTGTCGATCTGTCTATCTGTGCTTATATGAATGCCATAATTTAAACAAAGAAGACATAATCAATAAATATAATCACCCACCGCTATCTGTAACGCTGGTAGAAATAAAAAATATTCCTTTTGGTCTACTTCATTATCGGATACGAAATTACAGCTTCTGTTTCGTCTAGCAATGGGGACAATTTTATTTTTTTACATTGGGATTATTTTGTACTTATATTTATCTGTGAATGAATAAATCTAAGTGCGAATGAACTCCAAATATATTTTTGCACAAAATAATATTTATACCATTTTAAAATAGAAAAAATATTTAATAGTAGTAATCGTAATTTAATTACGAAGTAAATTTTTCATGAATTTTCCCACTTTTTAAATTTTTTGCAGGTTTCTGACAATTGATTTCAGAATTACAATGGCATTCAAATCAATTTCATTATTTTATCATATATTAAACGGCCTTATTCTTTTTCTGATTCTAAAATCTAAAGAAGAAAGATTTTTCTCGTTATCTGGACAGCTTATATGAGAAATCAGAAAGTGAAGTTTCATTACTACAAAAAGACAACGTGCAATATAAAATAGATTATATAGACATTTGTATTTCGAAGGCAATATGATGTCGTGAGACTAAACTACACAATAAACTGAACAAGTGTTACTTTATTAAAGTAGCAAGTTTTTAATATATGTCATCACAAATGGATATTTAAAAATGCTCCATTTAAAGAATGAAGAGTATCATGCTATGCATAGACAATTAATTAATATTAATTAATCACTTGCAATTAATTAATATTAATTATATCTGTAATAATTAATATTAATTAATTATTACTGATACTTATTAATAATATTAATACTAAGCGTTGACTGAAATTTAATAACTATAAGGTATAATTAATATACCAATAATATAAGCATTGGCAGGAACTTATTAACAATATTAATATTAAGAATAGGTAGGTATTTATGAATATAACTTCGAATGCTTATTATAAAGAGCGCAACTCAGCAAAATTTGGCACAATTTTACATTACGTAATTCGAATCTACATCGGCCAAAACTCATATTTGCCAGGCATAATTTAATTTTGTAAGGCCAGATATGCAAAGAAATTTATTGAAAATAGAGTTATATAAATTAAATAATATTCTAAATCTCACAAAATTCTGTTGTCTACATATTGTAAGTAAATAAATGTGAAATAAAATTGTTTAAAAAGATTTTTTTAAAGATCAAAATTTCGTCACAATATGGTTTTATCTCACAGACAACATTTCTTTTTTGTATTTCATCTGCTTCCACAACATAGAGTGCTTAACAGTATTGGACTTATTTTGGAACTCGAGTTAGTATTTTATTTGTTGAAAATATTTTAAGAAGGAAGGATTAAATTTCAGAGGTACAACATTTACTAAGAATTCTATTTTAACATTACGCTAAGGGGAGTAAATTATTTCCTAACTTAAGAGTAAGTTATTTATAATCGAAAACATTAAACACGATAGTTCCAGTATTTTTTTGGTAGATGTCTATTTTTTTATTTAAATTTTTCTTTCACTTTTTTTTTTAACTATGAAAGAGATTTTTGATTGAAAGAAAAAAGATTTAAACCTTAAAAATAACTGAATAGTATAAAGATATTTTTTCTAATATAAGTGAAATATCAAATAGATAAATTTTTAATTTTCATCTGGATTCGGTTTGCTCTGCGTCTAATAGAACAAAAGAATAATTGCAGACGATAATTAATTTCAACAAATATGTTTATAATTTTTATTTCTTGTCGGCTGATGCAATTTTTTAGTATTTAATTAAAAACTTCAAAGCTTTTTAACAATATATTTTATTCAATCCTGGATGCATTTTATTTTTATAATATTTGTTATTGTAATGTTATTTATTTTGCAATAAATGCTGCATTATGCTATGACAGTAAAATCATCATATATGGATGCTTCAATATTATATTGTTTTTGTCTAAAAAGTGAAAGAAATTTGAAAACATTAACTTTACCATCTGGCTTGCCGAGAGGAATTTATCAGCAAACATGATTATTTTTATGCACTTTGGCATTCTATTTGATGTATGTTTCATGTCACTCCACCGAAATTTATTTAAACTTTATTTGAATTTTATAATTAAAGGAGTTCTGTCTTTTATGGCATTTAATATTAAGACATATACATATATTATTACATACAACGTTAAATCAAAAATGTATTATTTATACAATAATTTTTAGATTATTTTTCTTGAAATTACTAATCTCTAAAGTTAAATTTTATTCCCTTAACGTAGCCAATATCAACTTAGAAACTTCATATTTATTCCATGACCAAATATGTTACTGAGTTCTAGAGTTGATCATCGCAAATGCGCGCCAAACTTTGAGACTTAAAATGTCATCAACTAAAACTTTAAAATAATAATTTATTTATTATTATTAATTATGGATGAGGGCTCTAAAACTTCTTAAAATGAATAATAAATAGTTTTGAAACTATGTCACATAATATTA
This sequence comes from Argiope aurantia, assembly GCA_026543865.1. NCBI lineage: Eukaryota > Metazoa > Arthropoda > Arachnida > Araneae > Araneidae > Argiope > Argiope aurantia. The sequence continues at coordinate 27,077 of JAPMOR010095328.1, read as the reverse complement.
CATTGTTCATAAATTATTCACTATATAATGAATTGAAATACAAATTTAATTTTCCATGTATTAGAATTATTTACATTGATATATTCTTTAGTTCAAAGCATTGCTCTTGCTCTCATTTTAATAAAGAGAAGCAGGTAAAAAGGTTATTTTTTTATAGAGAAAATGCCGCCATATAATGAAAAAATTCATTGGAAGCAAAACTGCACTTGTAGTCACAATTTAAGTCATTGCGTTTTTCAATTATAGCGTTCACAGGTTTCTGAAAGTACAGACCAACAGACAGTAAACCCGTATTTGGATTTGGCCGACAATTTGAAAGATGTCTATACTATAGATCTTAAATCTGCGTACCAAATTTTATCCATCTAGCTCTCTTTGTTTTGTAATTATCGTGTTGACTTATATTCGAACAGCCGGACAGAAGGACATCCTCTGAATAGATTTTACACCAAATTTGATAGATATCTGCAAATTTGGGGCAAATACCGTATATCAAATTTCAGCGTTTTAAGTCAAAATGTTTTTTATTTATTTTTCTCACGGACATTTTCCAAAAATGAGTTTTTCGAACTACATATACAAAAATACAAAACATTTTGCAAACTGAAACGTGGAGATTCGTTAAAGTCTCGAGTTCGATTGTTTTTTTATGATTACTCAACTTTCCCAATACTACGTATATTTGAAAATAAAACCAAAAATGCATCTAAGTTTTAAAAAAAGCGGAAAATGATAGCAAAAGTAAGAAAATTCCTTTGAATTTTCACATTTAAAAAAAATTTGCCCAACACGAATTGTTTTTTCTCTTATCCGAACTACGGTATTTCCAATTTAAGTCAACCTACATAGATTTCGATTACCAATTCCAATGTGCAGAGTTCGAAAAGTCGAGGAAAATGAACACTTTTGTTTACGATGCTTTAACTTTGAACAATAAAGAAATCTATTTTGTATCGGAATGCCCATCTTACCTTTGCTATTTTCATGGAGTTTCGACCTTTCTAAAGATTAAAAAAATAACAAAAATAAATAAGAAAATTGAAATCTGATATCACAAATTTCAAGTCATCATGTGAGAACATTATTTTTTTTTAAGTCACTTCGTATCAGTGAGACAGAAAAAATAATGTTCTCACATGACTTATATTTCGCAATCACCAGCATTTAGAAAAGCGATGGTTTTTGATCATCTCAAAATCAATCGAGCTTGAAATTTTTTTCTCGAGGTCATATTTTTTTTTCGTGAAAATCCAGTTTAAACTGTTTTTAAACAATGTCATGACTATCAGATTGCACATGCGTCGATATTTAGAAAATGGTGTGAGTGTTTTTTCCATTCTAAAATCGATTGAGCTCCAAAACTTTATCATTTCCATTCTCTGCGGCTTTTCTGTCTATAAATTCTTACGATCCTGCCCTTTATTGGTCAGATAGGAGAATCAGGTACACAGCGGGCATTTGCGTCAAGTTTGAACTTGTTGGCTACGATAAGTCCTCAAATGTGGCAACCTCTTTATCATTTTCTAATAAGCCCCAAAGTAAAAAATTCATGCCTCAAAAGCGATAAATCGCCAACATTTTGCCCGTGCCTTTTGTGGCTTCAAAAACCTCAAACTAATACAGCATTATGTTCTCACATAATTAAAAAATCAAACACTTTTTCAGCAAGGAAATTTTTTCATTCCATCACGTTAACTATGGTTTTCATTTTTAAAAAAACTTTTAGTTTCCTTTTTTTTATTCCCGATATCAAATTGAAATAAAATGTAATTTTATATAAAGCAGTGAAACTGAGAGCACATATAAAAAACTCCTATTCTTCAACATCATCAATGAAACTGAGATATTTGCTTTCTGGCTATGCAGAAAGAAATTTCTGCAAACAATTTGGTGAGATTCAGAGTTGAATTCAATAGACTTCTAGCAACGGAATAATAAATTAAACTAAGATTAAAATATTTTAGAGAGACTGGACATGTTTTGCATCTGCTAAACGCATGCGTGATTTCTTTGGTGAAATTATTCCCTGATCAATGGATTAATAGATAAACCATTGCTATTGTTTTTGAAATTCTTCTGTTAGCATCCCAATCGAGGTTTTTTTTTTTTTTTTTTTTTTTTTTTTTTTTTTTTTTTATGGATACCAAAAGAGCTGAGTTTATTCTACAGTGACGAGACTCTTTAAAACTTCATTATGAGGTAGATGAAAATAATAGGCAAGTTTCAAGAGCAATTATTTAATTATTTACAAAGTTCCACATTTCACAAGAAAAAGCAAACACGAACACGCAAATACACGATACTCAGAATACAATCTAATAATGACCCCCAAGGAGGAACTTGGGGAATATACCTTGATTTTTATAAGATAACGCCATCTGTTGTTACCAAAAGAGAAGGTAGTAGAGTTTTTATGTAACAGCTTATCGTATAATAACATATAAAGACAACAGATTAACTTCTCAAGACCTTATACTATCACGATTTTCTAAAAAAATTATTGATACATTGAGCAATTGATTATAACGGATATTGGAGACTTTTGGAAGGTTATTTTTTTTAACTATGAGCATACCAGCCCTTTTTTTTTTTGTAACTTCTGGTGGAATATTCCTTTTTTTTTCTACTATATTTTCAGTTTTTCCTTGAATTAATAGAAGCCTTAAATTTTGTGTTGCATTTGTGCAACAAGTAAATTTCGGTTCCGCTCAGAGATAACTGTTTAATCCTTTCAGTACGACTTTTGCGGGATTAAAATTTTCAACCCGACGTAAAAATGGTTCTTTTTGTGATAATCCGTGTTACACAATATAGACTGAAGTCTGATCTTGAGATGTATATGTCTAGTATGGCTGAAAGGATTAAAAAGGTGCATTTTTTTTCTTGATATGTCTTGTTTTGATTTCTGAAATATGGGTATGTTTGCATTTTTTGGATTATTTGCACGTATCTTATTCTTGTGGATGTGCTTTTTAGGTTTTATTGATATCTTCTCCCTTTTTAAAATTTCGAAATAAATTAGAATTATTTGAATTTTTTATAATGTATGCATGTTTATTTTTTCAACGTATCTCACTGGGGGGAACTTCAGAATTGAGGATGAGAAGCTTCCGAATGGGGCTGGTTTTCTATACCACCCTGGTGGGTATAGAAAGATGTGGGGTTTGGCTACCTCCCATCAATGATGGGACGAACTTCCCAAGGGAAGGGCTGTACTGTGGCCGGTGATGATCCTCAGGTCTCAACCACAGTTCCGACAGTGTTGCTGTCGCGGTCGTCCAGTCTTTCAGTTTTATCCGTGTGCCTACGGGCGGGTCGGAGTAATCAGTGATTATGCTTTAAATACATGTTTATGCATTCTTATACACAGTTGTTGTTCTTTCGATGCATGCTCATACATTCTTATACATAGTGATTATTCTTCAAATACATGATTATACATTGAATATTTTAATACATTAAATTAAACACATCTTCAATTCTACGGGACTTTCGGGTCACGAAGGATCAATATATTGTTGTTATTGTTTCTTATGGCACTTGCCACGGATAAGCCCGCTGTTACTAAGACAGCGATTTAAGTCGGAGGGGGAGCGGCTCTTGTTTTTATAGTAGCGCCAACTGGGGCCAAGAGTACGACTTTGCTATTCACGCATCACTCATTCGCTTGCACAACCCCTTTTTACAGGAGGGCACATTCACACATGTCACAGATAAAACAACGGAAGAACAACCATGCCCAGATCACGGGGAAGACGCACTACCCCTATGCCAGGACGCCGGTTAGGGTCAATCTTTTAGGCATAAGTTTGAACTCCCATAGAGAAAAAAAAAATCGTATTTTGAATCTCCGTCAAAGAGAGGCTCTTGACCAAGACTCCAGGCCTGATTCTCGATAATTTTGGATTTTGTCTTTTTCATATTTAAAATGGTGTTCATATTTATTTTTGCTGCAACTTCCAACAGCGTTGAAGAATTTAAAAAAAAAATCAAATCACCATAGAAGCAGCTACAAAAACAGTATCTGGAAGAAAAGCGAGAACTGCCTTGGCATTCTTCGAGTAACAAATGGATTTCATACTCAAACGTATTAATATTATTTTTTTAATTGTTAAATAAAATTTCGTAAGCTTTTTTTCTCTAAATTTTATTCTGTATTATTTATAACAAATCTTTATCAAATAATTAATTTATAGACCATATATTTTATTTTTTCTGATATATGTTACAGTAAATGTAATAAATTGGTGGTTATGTATAATTACCGGTGATTATTTATGATTACCAATAAGTAAAGGGATTAGTATGAATAATCACAGGTAATTATACATAATCGGCAGATTAATCCCATCTTCTGTAACGTACATATATAGAACAAATAAACGCAACTCAAAAGCAGATACAAAACTAGTGAGTTATAAATTAAAGACTTAGTTATTTCCCCCTTTTTTTAAAAGGGGAAAGTAATGAAATAAAATATCTTGTTTTTATCTCTCTAATGTGTTTTAGAACGAAAAGTTTTTATCAAATTTTTTACCATTGTAATAAGCCAAATCAGTTAAATTTCAAAAACATGTGTATTCAAAAGCCTTTTTAACCACTTATTCATGGTAATCTAAGGCAATAAACATGTTTTTCCCAGTATGATTTAAAATAATAGATACTGCATGTTTTGAAAAATAGATAAAAAAACAGATTTTGTTTAAAATAAAATTAGTTACACGATATGCAAAATATCGTAACTTTCCTTAATGATCAATTATCATTTTAATATTTTTTTATGTTTGTGCTATCCGAAGTATTGTCACGCATTATTTATAAAAATGCGTTTTTCCACTCACACACATATAAACGCAATTTTTAAATTAGCATTTCAAAGTTTATAAATATTATTTCGATATTTAGCCAAATAGTTTTGATAAATTAAAAATGCAATGCACAAAATGTTTTTATGGGGGACTAATTGCAGGAAATTTTGTTTAAGGTATCCAACTGGGTTGAAAACAGGAATTTGGATAAAAATTAACTTTATTTTTTACTGTTTCAAAAAATAGGCACTTTTCTGTTTCCAGTGATAATTTTGTTTTTTCTCTATGTCAATTAGAAGCCAAGTTACAGCAAAGTATTGACACATAAAGGTTGCTTATTTATAAGCATTTAAAAACTTTAACTTTTTATTTAGCGAATTATTTAGCCATAAATTTTTCTAAATTATTTTTGAATCATCAGTTAAGTTTTGGTACAGAATAAACCCAGGAAGCAAAAAAAAAAACTTTTTTGATTAATTAAAATAATTTTATTAATTTTATTGATATCAAAATTTGTTAATGTTACTTTTAGTTGATATCTACTGCTTTCTGCTGGAAATAAATACTTCATGTTCGTTTTAATACTATTAGAAAAAAGTCATATTGTGAAGATATCAGCCAAATTTAAACAGTACTTTAAAGTACCATCTGGATAAAATGCAAATTTTCTGAAAAACGAGTTTTTACCTAATTCTAATGTACGAGTATCGCCCTATCTCAAGAAATAATCAAGATATGTTAATAAAATTTATAATTAGGGCTCTTTATGTTATGCAGAATGTAATTAACAATGAATTCCATGTTGAATGCTATGGAAGTAAATTTATGATGGTTTAATGTAAATATTGTTGAAAAACTCCACAATTTTATGGATAATTTCATAAATTACGCAGAAGGTGTCTTATTTTTGAATATAATTCTTAGATAATAGTTGTTAAACTCTAAAATATGTTACACAAGTAATGTTACGAGGAAAAAGTGAAAAACTGTTACATTTTTTTTCTTTAGAACAATCCTAGCTTTTTTTTGTAAATAAATACTAAAATTTACACCAAAATATGCTCTTTCTTCAAAAGCTCCGTATATATTTAAATAATTTCACTTTTATTCGTCATATAAACATCAAAAAATATCATATAAACATTAAAATACTTTTTTAATCTCCTCCAAACCTAGACGGATACCTTAAATGTAAATGTGTCTGAAATTCACACAATAAAAAAAATAGGAGTTTCAAAAATAAAATCTAGAAAGTATTCATTCCGAACTCAGCATATCTCGTAACCCACAGATTAAACTCAGTATTTAACGCCGATCAGAATTTTTATCTGAAATGTATTCGTAAAAGTTTATTTAAATTGTTTTTTTATGTGAAGAGTTATCTTTTCCAAGCGCTTGCTTGAATTTTTTGCATCACTTCTTGAATTATAGAAAAAAAAGAAGAAAAAAATTATTTTACAGACCCAGACATAACGTTCGTTTATTAAAATGAAATGCAAAATGAAAAAGGTTAAAAGATATGGCGATAAATATTGGGATAATAACAAAAGAGAAAAATCATTGAATCAAATTTATATAAAAATTCTAAACTATAAATTTTGTTCTGGGAAAACAGAAAGTGTTGTTGTGTCTCATTCTCCAGCTGTTTGTCGAAGTCAGACAAGGTGCATTAGGCCGTTGAACGAGAAAAAGTCGAGGACCAGAAGGGGGGAGGAGTATATTGGGTCGTTGAAATCATAAAGAGGAGGTGAGATGCAGCCTCTGTTGATCCGAGCATCTGAGCACCAAAGAGGTAGAGGTCTCTCTTAGCTCTTGGTGGTGTTCTTTTTCGTCTGACACCTACCCTTCGGCCTGTCCTGCAAGGACGAACCTACCAGCAGCAAGCTACTGCCTGCATCGCCCTCCGGGTCATTAGTGCACGAAAGCTTCACCGCCCCGGCAAGGCAGGAACACAGTCGGGTTTGGTTTAGTTTAGTTTAGTTATATTAACGTCCCGTTTGAAGCAACACTAGGGCTATTTTGGGACGGACCTCGTAATTTTGAACCGCGGTCAGATGACGAGGACGATACCTGAGCTGGCACCCCCCTCTCCACACCACACCACACCAGCGGGAGAACGTTTGGTCAGGACGGATTTAACGTGCAACAGACCCCCTTACACGACGGTTCTTCGGTGGAATCGGGTCTCGAACCTGAAACCCTCCGGTTCCGAAGCCGAGACCTTACCACCAGGCCACCGCGGCCCGCAAAACAACACCGTCGGGAGGAAACAGAAAGTAAATGAGCTACGTCACAGCACTGGCTTTTGATGAAGAAAATTTAGAAGACTAAATACAATTTAACCTATTATACCATTCCCATATGTAGCGTTTCCGATTTTATTTTCTCGTATATGTAGTGTAGAGAAAGTATAGTAATCGCTAAAAAATTAGAGAGATTCTGACAAATCTTCACTTTTTATACCTCTCAGAGTTCGAGAAACACATTTCTGGAAAATGTCTGTCTGTGACAAAGATAATTCAAAAGTGCTTTGATCTGAATGGATGAAATTTAGCATACGATCTTTGCACAAAATGTGTAGATTTCTGTCACATTTTGGACAGAATTTATTTAAAGGACATCTGTCTGGCCAGCTGTTCGAATATTACAAAACATGAAAACTACAAAACGACGAGAATTAGATGAATAAAATTTAGTGCACATGTTTGACATCTATAGTGTAGACATCTGTCAATTTTTGCGCCAAATCCAACAAAGGGTTGACCATCTATCTGTCTGTACTCAAAAACGTAATAACTCAAAAACGCAGTGACTTAAATATATGAAATTTAAGTGTAGTTTTACGAGTGTAGTTCTGTGACAAACTTTTTGTTTCAATCGGTTGGAAAACACACATCTAAAATACAAATTTAATTTTCGAATATTATTAACTAATCGCCAAATAACTCGCCAAGGATCACAGGCTAGGTTCAGTAAAAATGCTAAATTCGTGCCAAGGGTCAATATTTCATATCGATTGTTTATTTACTAAGCTTATTAGAGAGATGCGAGAAAGTTTTAGGGATAAAATAATATTTTTTTAACGATTTCACCAGAATTCATACGTTTCCAATGTACTAAAATACTCCAGTTTACGTTTACGAAATATTATGTTTACTGTCTTTTAGATCAAGATAAGTAATTGGAGCGTTAAAAAAAATCGAAAAAAATACCCAATGATTTTGCAACCACGCAGAAATACTTCGAGAATCACTTGTAGACAGGGATAAAAATAACCGGGACAACCTTTACTATTTTGGAAGACAAATAGAGGGCATAAGAAAGAATCGACATAATCATCCTTTTTTTTATTTCGCTTGAAAGCAGTAATTGTGCTTTTTATTTAAAATAAATGCTCTTTTTTTAAATATGTAAATGCTTATTTATTGTTGGAAATTAAATATTTCATGCATGAAAAGAACATTTAATTAAATCTTTTTTTAATTCCATATTCATATTAGGTGAGATATCCAAGTTAAAAGAATAATTTAACCATTTTTCTTGTGGAATGAAACAGGATTAACAATATCAGCAGTCAATTTACATTGGGTATCCATTTGAATTTAGAAGAATGAACGGCATACTCAATGATATGAGGTTTTTTTAAAAAATAAAGTCCCCTTTCAAATTTAAATAAGACAAACAAAATTTGAAAACCTTTTAATTTTCTGATGCTATGCGCGATTCTCTATTTTTCTGCACCATTTCTTCCTTGGTTTAAACATTTATTATAACTCAAAAACGAGTTTTTGAATGCTTTCCTCTTGGATCATTGTCATCTGTTTTGTAGTCATTCTATGAGTTTGAAGTTAGAAAATGTCTATTTTGCTATCATTTGGACCTCTACAGTTAGATGTATGCAATGATATATACAGATATAGGCAGTCATCAACTCCATTGACTGTCATTTTGACTCAAGAATCATGTCAGACTCTAATGTTTTTCATTCTCTAAATGAGAGATGAAACATTTACAAATTAAAAAAAAAAACTGAGTTAAGCAAGAGAGGAAGATTTTAAACTAATGTGGATTCGAGCTCACCAAGGGTACTATGACAATGAAAAAACAGATAAAACAATCAAATCATCTCTTCTCTCAGATAAAATAAATATATTCACCAATAATTCAATTGTAGAGATTAGAAACAGAATTAAAAAAGAAAGGTAATGCCGCTGGTATAAAGTTTAGAAATGTTTTTTGAAATCAACAAACAGAGAGACTTCTGGCTAATGGATTTCGTTCAAAATTTGACAGAAATCTGCAATATAAAATTCCATCCATTTAACTCAAAGGGTTTTTGAGTTATCGTTTTCATGTACAGACCAATAGGCATACATCGTGCCAAAAATACGTTTTTTGGAGTTGGAGAAGTCTGAAACATGGAGATTTGTCAAAATCTAGAGAGCAAATTTTTTGACGATTACTTCTTTTTTTTTATCATTCATATGCGGGAAAGTAAAAATGTATTTGTTTCTGTTAGCCTGACTATAAGGTTTGTCTCATAATTTTTGAATCACCCTGTATAATGTGTATATGAGAACCTTCTATTAAGTGAGCTCTTTTGTAGTTTTATAAAAGCGATCTTAATGCCATTAATTAATACCTGAAGAGCACTGATTATTTTGTCGCACTTGTCTTTTAAATATATCCAAATGGAATGCTGTAATACAATGTGAAAAATGAAAATAACCTGAAATAGTAGCATATATAGTTACATATTGTTTTTTCAAAAATTATCTTGTTCATCGTTAATTTTAAAATATGAAAATATAATGGATTTTAATTGCATTACACACTTTGAGTTATCTATAAAAAGGTTGAACTTGAAAAAAAGGTTCTTCCTCAATTGAAAAATACATTCTTCTGTATTATCATAATTTTTTCCTAAGAAAGCATGTGGGAGTTAAACTTAAGCAACGAAGAAAATAAACAAAAATGTTTGAGTAAATGACCAACTTTTCAATTCATCATAAAAAAAAGATCTGAAAAACGCAATCTGGAGGAGGAACACCGGAGAATACATTTTTCAATTTGAGGACATAATCTGTTTCAAGTATAGGAAAGTCATAATTTTAATCGCATATATTGCCAATTTTACAGATAACTCCATGTCTGTTTTCCGTGTTTTTATTATAGTGTAGAGTACATTTTTCTAACTGGACTTTTTGGCCTATCTTCTTTATTTTCGCAGCTAGGGTGCTATAAGCTGTCTTAATAAATTCAGCACAGTTACTTTACTGTGACACTTATTACTGCTGTGGCTTTTCGAGACGCCGTTTTGGATTCAAAGAGCTTGCCGTGAATACCTATCATAAATCATATATATATATATATATCATAAATCATATCAGATATCTGTAAACTACAGTCTTCGTCGTGGCTGTGTGTGATGTAATTGCCGCGCCGCTCGTCATCCGGGTATGCTTCTAAAAAAGCTATTTTCTCTCCTTTCCCTTCGGAACGCTCTCGTGCGCACTGCCTCGGTGAAGCTCGTAGTAAAAGTCAAATGGTTAATTTCTTTAGTTAAATTGTAAATAAAATTATTTTTCTAAAACGTCCAAATAACTGGAGTCACAACAACTACACGTAACCCTAATGACGACAGGCTTAAAAGGACTTTGCCAATGATCCTGTGTATTGTTTCCATTGCCTGTTATTTTTTTCAGTTACTTTTTTGATCTACCGATAACACTATATATATTTAAAAACTTCTGGTAAATGAGCAAAGAAGATTTGTTTAAATTGATGTTTTATTCCTTTCATGTTTCGCAAACGTTTATTATTTTAACAGGCTTACCATAGAGATTCAAATGTCAGAAACTCGGTGTTGTGAAAGCATTCATACTTTTAAAAGAGGTTTTTATGTACATTTTGCTCAGCAGGCGTTTATTTTAGCTGCGTGATTTATAATGTAAAACCATATTTTAACATTGGACAGTTACAATTACTGAAATTAGATGTTTAGAAGCTGGAAAAACCACAAATCCTCTTTTATTTCTCTTACTTTTTCATATATGCATATACAAAGTTTAACATTTCTGTCTGCAAAATTTGAAGAGATGTGCTTATTTTATACATGCTAGATGTCTTCCTGTTCATCGAGTCCAAAATTTGACGAATAAATTTTATTGTATACATTTTCTCTTCTTCCAGATATTAGATAATATTGTTACCGAGTATTAGTCATGAAACTTCTTTTAGCTTTGTAAGCAGAAATTATTCTTCAAGGAATATTTTAAGGAAACATTTTTCAAGATTAACAATTTAGGAATGCCCTGCCATGATTGATCAAGATATGCAGAAATTTTCCCTAAGTAGTGTCATAAGAATCATTGCACTGCTTGCATTCTGTAAGGATTATACTTAAATTAAATTAAAAACCCATTCTTAATCAATAATTAAGCAACTGAAGTTAAATGGTTGAATAGAGAAGCCACTGCTAAAAGGTTGTGACGCTTCATGAAAGGCAAAGGCTGTTTGCAGCAACAGCTTACACAGGATGTTTTGTATTTAAGTGACACGTAATTCAGATAGATGATTTAAATAAATTAAAAATATTATTTTTATTGCTGAGTATTCATCCTTGGTGACCAGTTGGTTCGTTGAGTATATTGGGTAGCTTTAATTTCAGTTAAATCGTTTAAATGCAATTTTATATCTATGATACTGTGAAATTGCTAGAATTGTGTTACTTTAATTGCCTTATATATGTTTAGTTGATAGTGTACATGAACTCTCTAATAGAGATCAACCCCATGATATCATGGCGCTATTAAATATGCAAATTTGTGAATAGATGAAACACATACGTCTTACAAGTTCCAAGGTATTGTTATTTTATTTTTTATATATCTAATAAATAGATATTAAATAAAATTCATCTTTAATTTTCCATAATAGAATAAAATCAACCGATCAAATAGTTGATGAAACAGAGAAAACATTTCGAATTTAAGTGCAATTATATTATATAATATATTTAAAAATTAAGCAAAACATATTTTAAAATTTTTTTGAAAATTTAGTAACAATTTGCACGATTATTAAATTGATTACATTGAAAAGTAAAATTTTAAATTCGGAACCTGTGAAAAATTAATCTTTGCGCTATACTAAACTTAAATTTCATTAATTAAAATTCTAATTAAAATGCCAAAGAAATCTTTCCAGGGTGTACATTACCCACCTTTCGAAGTTTATATGCACAAAATTTGGTAGCTGTAAGTCAAACGATCTGACCTGTGGAGTGCCAATATACAAACAGACTGGCACACATATACATGTACCCATTTATCTTTATTAGTAGTAGAAATTATAAGAGTTTATCATCAAACATTTGAAATAAATGAAACAAAATTATCTTTATGGCTCAACTTGAAGCTTTCTACTGCCCAAACTTTATTTCCCCAGAAAGAAATATTTCACGTTTTATTTTTATCACGTTCCTGTGAGAGAACTATAAAATTGCCAATGGCCACTTTTTTTTCCAAGAAAATTTATGACCTGGAAGAGAAGTTCTACAAACTGTTCTATGTTTTGATGCGACAGAAAAAGAAGTTCTTTATTTTCTCACCGGCAGTTTTGAAGTCAGCTTCGCCATTTGCGGCAATGGAATCTCACTCAGCGAAAACTGTTGAACAAGTAATGATATTTATTTTTTTCATGCTGAGAAAATGATGAATTTTATCGAAACTTGAAATTTTTTCAAGAACTTCCAAATTCTTAGTCTTATTTTGAAGTAATTTGAATTTAAAATGTAACAAATATATTGATTTAGCCATTTTTTTAATTTCTTGTATACGTAGTATAGAGAAAGTATAATAATCGTCAAAAAATTCGAACTCGAGATTTTGACGAATCTCCAGGTTTTAGTCCTCCCTGAGATCGAGAAACACATTATTGGAAGATGTCCGTCTGTCGGTGAATATAACTTAAAAACGGTTTGAGTTAGACTGTTGTAATTTAGTATATGATCTTTATTCTAAATGTGCATATATCTATCAATTTTTGAGTAAAATATAATAACTGCTAGTCCATTTGTCCGACTATTTTAATATAACTTAATACGAGTACTACAAACCGGAGAAAGCTAGATAGATAAGATTCAACATATAGATCTAACATTTATAATATAGACATCAGCAAAATTTGAGTAGAAACTGACAATGGGTTGATAGTCTTTTGGTCTGTACTTTCAGAAACATGTAAACGCAATAATTAAAAAAAACAATGACTTAAATATATCAAATTTGGCGCCGGAATTTGTGACTACAAGTGCAGTTTTTTGTCAAATCTTTGTTTCAATAGATTTAGAAAAACGTCTCTAAAGTGAAAATTAGAGCTTCGAATGCTATTATAGCACGCCAGGAATTAATCGCCAAGAAATTTGCTATGGATGACACGATCGTTTCAGTAAAAATGCTAAATTCACGCCAAAGGTTAATGTTACGTAACTGTTGTATACCATTGTCATGCAAGACGTTCTCTGGCTTGACAAGCTTATTAGAGAGTATATGAGAAAGTTTTGCGAAAACTACTACCGCTTTTTTTTGGCACTGATTCTTTTTATTTTTTTACAGCATTACCCCGCTTTTACGTTTCCCAATTTAACGTTTTTTTTATCTCTTAAAACACTTTTTATTAATCTTCCCAGATTAAGTAGTAATTAAGTAAGTGATTTCCTGCAATTTATGCCATTTTAAGGTTTTCATACCATTTTTCTTGATTTCTGAAGAATGTAAATGTATTGTAGTGCTATATTTATAATATAATTATCGCATTATAGTGTAGCTGTTATGATATAACTGTAATATTTATGGTATAGCTGTTTTAGAAGACTAGTTGGTTATCGATTATACCGATTCTCGTTAATTTCAGTTAAATTTCTTATGAGTGAATTGACGTTTCAGATTCCTTTAAAAAATAATCGTAAGCATGATTTATGATATAATTAGCAGTTTTAGACGACCAACTTGTTCATCGAGAATATTGATTTTGCTTAATTTCAATTAAATTTCTTATGAATGACTTGACCTTTATCATTTCCTTAAAAAATATTCGTAAGCATCAAATATCGATAGAAATGTGTTTCATACACCTGTTCTGATTGTTGTGTACACCAACTTTCCTAATGGTTCCCGATTTTGGAGAATGAATTTAAAATGATCAAAAATATTCTTTTCATTAACAAGTGAAGACATAACATACACGAATCAGACGAGTATTGTTGATAAAAGCAGACTTAGCGTAAAATCAGACGTTATATAAATAAGTCTGGAAAGCCATGTCTCTATTCATGAAATTTTCCTATCCATCAAAAGCAACAAAAAAATCCAATAGCTCGATAGAAAATCGATCGATTGTTTAGAATTGCTACGAATGAAAGTGGAGGAAAAGAATCAAAAATAAATTACGTTTAATAATAAAAGTGCCCAGCATGGAAATTAAAAGCAGAAAAAAAAATACAATCTCATGACAGGTAGCATAAATCGGATACATTTGTGACTCTTTTAAATTGGAATGAATTTATTCCCTAGGAATTTCGAAAAAAAAGGCTGATGAAAATGTAGATAAAGGAGAATACGAATAAGAAATAAAACACGAATTTCAAAAGTATCTGAAATTAAGAAATTCGATACTTTGCAATTTTTTGATTCTAAAATTAATTTATTTCGCTGCAAATTCGAATCAAAATAACTAAGAAAGATACCCCGCCAATTTCTTCCCCATTTTCTTAGTGTTGCAATTGGAATCGACTTCTTCGCTAGGGCTACATCTCTACTATGCAATTTAGTCCTGTTCGATAAGTTAGTTAAATAATTATTTGCTTTACGAACACTGAATTATTAATATGGGTAAGTTTTTTATAGTTACCTAATCTCATTAAATTCCAGAAGATATAAACATTATTAAACATTCGATGTACCAAGTAATTTTCAATTTTATTTTCTTTAAAAATGTAATTATTTTTTGTATTCTTTTTTCTTCAAAAGATTTAAAGAATTCTAGTTTTATTACTTTTTAATGTGGTACATTAAACTTATTGTTTTCATTTCATTTCAAAGCCACATTTTTGAATTTAAAGCCTTATTTAAATTTATTAAATTGTTTTATTATTTAGTATAAAAAGTAAAGATCTTAATCCATATTCTATTTTTATGCTTTACATAATTTCAACGATTGCGACATCAATTTTGGGTTTTATTTTTTCTTAAATTTAATTCGATGTAAAAAGTTTCCAAATATTTGAAATATATTTTCGTTAATAACATCACATTTTAAAAGGTTTTATGAAAGCGTATCAGAATTAAATCTTCAGCTCAATATTGAAATTTAAAAAAAATTCAAAATCAATATTTAGTATAATTTTTATATTAACAAATGCTGGCGTTAATTTGAAGGGAAAAAAATTAATATTCTTAGTTTCTGAAATGTATATTTTTGAATTTTATTTCTACATTTTTCAGTTTTATGTATAAGCATTTTTAAAATTAAGAACAATGTAATATTTTAAATGATATAAAAAATATTTTTTTGCAATTTTCGTATAAAACATAACATATATTTCTTTATTTAGCTTTCAATTCCTAGGGTGAAATTAGTACTTTTCTTTTTACGACACTACAGCTCTCTAAAGAATGAACACTGAATGTCATTCCGAAGTCATACTTTAAATATTTTTCAGACTAATGCTATTGAAAAAATAATAATTCAATTCGTCTCTCTTTCAAGGCTCTCATTTATCTGTGGTTTTTATTCCTAAAATATTATTATTGAAAACTCCGTCCGGTGGTTGTAAGGGGAAATCCAAATTCAATAATGAACTAGACAAAACAACACTTGAATAAACAGCAACATACAATAGCATAAGAAAAAACCGTTAATAAAGTATTGGAACAACACAGAGACCACAGAAATAGCTCGTTGGAGATCAACACTCTAAACAGAGAATTCACTAAACTAATCCTTTTCTTTTACAGCACTTGTGACAAGGCGTCGAGTGTTCCGGAAAACTTCAGAATTCGAGTTCTAATGGAAATATCACTAAAACTCACAAATATTGGAAAAGCTTGATTTTTGACGCAAAAGTCGCCAAGTTTGCCACCACAGCCGGGTACCGTTGATTTCGCATCGGTTCAGCAGCTATTAAAATACCTGTAAAATTCTGTTTCTTACTGTATGAAAGTAAGGGCACAAGATTAATAATTAGTAGTGATATTATTAATATAGGACAGTATTTAGGGGTAAAGTGAATTTCGAAAAGAAAATAATAACAACCGAGTTAAACAAGCAGTTAATTCATTAAGATTAAATAGAATTAAACATTTCAATATTTACAATCTTACATTATTTACAGAAAGGGGATAAAACAGTTGAAATAAAGAGCACGGTTCACCTGTGAAAAGGGGATGCCAAACATGGTCAAGGCCTCAAAAGGTTTTAATTCTGTTTTTTCTTTTAAAAGGGAGAACATAAGACTAGATGGGAGAGAGTAATAAGAAGAAGAAGAAGAAAAAGCATCAGACCTCACACATCCATTCTTGGCGACAAAATTAAGTGTTCTTCTCTCAGAAGCCTTTAAGGCGCCTGACGTCATGCGCGCGTGAACTTCTCTCATTGGATGTTAAAATTCAACTAGATTTGACTTGATTTAATTGGCGTTGTCATCTCTTACAATCGAAATTAATTAAAAATTTTAATTAATTATTGCCTCTTAGTTGAAACAAGCTTACAGTTTTTAATATTACTTTCTACATTAATCATTATTAGTACCAATTATTTTCATCTTGAAATGGTCCCATTTTATTCCGCGTATATCAAATGTTTGCTGTGATATATTCATCCAGTTTGGATCATTTTTATTTTACGGTTGCATCAATTAGCCATTAAGAATGTAAATGCATATTATGTGAGTAAAATTCAAATTGTTATGCTTTAAAAATTCATATTAGAGATAGAATGAATTTACATCTATTAAATATTGTGATTATTGGATGGCGGAACAAACTTTAATCTCGAATTTAATCAACTGGTGGAGTCATTCCGAATTTTTTTGAGTACTTTCCATAAAGCCTTATCCCCTTTTCTCAGCATAAAAACATGGATAAGACCGTGAATACTTAGCATGGCATTCTTAAACGATAGTTACGAAATATAGACCTTTGACATGATTCCAGCATTTTGACTAAATCTATCATGCGAATATGATTTTGGATGCATTTTTGCAAATCGATTGAAGCAGTAATTTGACACAAAACTACAGCTGAAGTCACAAAATAACATACCGAATTTCACTGAGCTAAGTCATTGCATTTACTTGCATGAGAAAATACAAACCGATAGACGGTCAATTGCTAAACAAATTTGACTCAAAATTTGATAATTACCAATATATGAAATTCTAATCCTGTGCACCAAATTCTAGTCATCTATCTCTTTGTGTTTTATAATTATTGAGTTCACCTGTACTTGAGCAGCCAGCCAGACTTTCTGTTAATGAATTTCATTAAAAATTTGATAAAAATCTACAAATTTGGTCGTTATTTTATATACCAAATTTGAGCCATCTAGCACAAAGAATGTTTGAGTTATCGGATTCGAAGACAGACTGAAAGACAGGCAAACAGACAAAATGCAAAAATTATTGAAATGAGGATTGAAACGTGGAGATTCGTCAAAATCTCGAATTCGAATTTTTTGAAAATTATAATACTTTCTGTGCGAGAAAGTAAAAGGTCTTAATTAAACTCTTAAAAGTAAAAATCTTATGTATAGACCCCCTTCCACTACAAATCCAAATATTTAAATAACTTTCGTATTAATATTTGACTTCTTATGTCCATTTCGTGAACTGCCTAAACTTCGGTGGCGTCTCGTTCCACAAACAACAGGGAATTTATTATATGATAGATTAACTCAAGCATACGAGATTCACGCATCGTATTTGTTGCTAGAAGAATAAATTTCTAATACTTCCATGATGATTGTGCCAAGTGTGTTTTGCATATTATGATAGTCTGGGCTTATTTTTATGCACATGATATCCATTTCTCTCTGGTGACTATCTTTATTTGCTGGAGAAAAAAATCTCGCGTTCTCATTTCTCCTTCTTTTTTTAAAATCTATCTACATATTCAAAACAATCAAGAAAACCAAAAACCAGTCCCCTGGTTCCAACTTCGCCACTTTTTACTTCATATGAAAGCTTATGAACCTTAGATATGCCTTCAATGGTTGTTTACCACCTACTGTCCTCCATTTTCGAAATATAAATTATATTTCCTCTATTTTCGCAATTTAAAACTTTAAAAGAGCCCCCGCATCAATAATTGGATCGATTTTGCCAATTTTGATCACCAATTTGTCAAAAAAATGGGGGAAACTAAAGAACTAGGCTCCGAACTTCACTTAATAGTCCGATTTCGTTAATATTTGATGTAAAAACTCTTGACCGTTTATCTCCTTTAACGTTATGAGTGACCGCCATCCTCATTTTTTCTGGTTTTGACAGATATGGTATTATCAAACTTTGAAAGTTTCCCCAACCTTAAAAACTGAATCGATTTCGCCAATTAATGATATTTTGTAAATACAGCAAACCAATCAGAGTGCTTTATGTTTATTGTGCAGATATATTTATAATTTTTTTATGGTTGTAAAAAGTTATATTTCATCAAAGTTGATTAATACATACTAAATTAATAATATTTAAAGATGGGCTTAAGGCTGGTCATTGAAGGAAGCTAGTTAGATTTTATTCTCTTATCTGAATGCCACTCGGCTTTTTCAATCATTTTTTTGATTTAAATTTCGTTTAAACTCTTATGACATGATGGCTTCCACAATGGATTTCAGAACTGACTCTCATTAAATATGTTGCCTTTATCGCATGGTATTTAAGACAAACAAAATTCTAATTTTGAGCTTGGCGCAAACTAAATACAATACTTTGACTAACACATTGCTTTTACATAAAGAAACTACAAACAAATCAAATCAATCATTTTCAATGATTTCTTTAAGGTTTATTATAGCAGATGAACATGTAATGCTTGATTTTTCTTATCCATCCTATCATTTGGCAAAGAAGTGTTTCTTTTCTCCAGTTTGGCTCACTTTAGATCAACGATAAAAACCCAACGCGCCATTTTAAAGTTAATTCCGCAGCTGCCTCTATCTCTCACACGCCTGTCACTCAACCTTAAACCCGCCACGATCATTAAAGATCGCCAAGAAAACATCAAGGAATGCAACAAAGGCGCTTTAAATGTAACAACTGCGATAACAAGTTGATAGCAAAACAACTTTAAAATGGGAAAAAGGCTTCACAGAGCAAACAGGGAGTTACAAAATGCCAAAAAGAAATAAAAAAAAAAGCGGGTGATCTAATCTCGATTTTCCGGGAAGGAATCGTTATCTTTGAATAGAAGCGAACTCTTGAATGGTCGGCTGGGTTTGAAAAACATCAGGTGTGTTTGAAGATGTCAATCCTGTTGTCAAGCTGTTCGAATGGGGTTTTGGGCGTGCACGCGTAATAACATTCAAGACAGTTACGGATAAATACAGTTCGCAGAAAAAGATACTTTATGAACAACGCGTCTGTCTTTTCGATGCATGGGAAAAAAATATGAAAAGTTAATGAATGAAAAAGTGAAAAATTGCGGAATGATGAATAATTTATTTGCATTTCTGTGAAGTAATGGCCGTTAGAAACTGTGCTTTGAAACGGGAATCTTCTGATTCATCGATTACATTTGTAGCGCTTTTTACTTTCCAATATACGTAGTATAGAGATAATACGTAATCGTCAAAAAATTCGAACTCGAGATTTTTGTCAATATCCATGGTTTCCTTGAGACCGAATAGCTCGATCATTTTGAGTCCGAAAAATTCGTTTTTGGAAAATGTCTATATGTCTATCTGTGACAAAGATAACTCAGAAACGCTTTGAGCTGGACAGTTGAAATATGATATACCATTTTTACAAAAAGTTTGTAGATTTTTATCAAATTTTGTGTCAAATCTTTTCAGAGTAAGTCCATCTGTCTGGCTGTTCGAATATAAGTTAATACGATAACTATAAAGCAAATAGAGCTTGACAGATAAGATTCGGTACACAGATATAACATCTATAGGGTAGACATCAATCGATGATTGAGACAAAATCAACGTAGTGCCTTAAATTTATCAAATTAGTTTTGGGATCTTGTGACTGAATTTTCAAAGATAAATCAAAAACGCTTTGATCCAGGGGGATTAAATTTTGTATACAGTTTTTATATCAAAGGTGCAAATTGCTATCAAATTTGGAGCAAAATATACTTAGAAGAAGTCTGCGTGTCCGACTGTTCGAATATAATTTAACACGATAACTACAAAAATAAAAGAACTAAATAGAAAAATTCGATACGCAGAATTAACATCTATAATCTAGACACCTATTAATACTGTGTGAAACACAACTGGGTGTTGACTTTCTGTTGGTCGGTACTTTTAGAAACATATCAATGCAATTACTCAAAGTCACAATGACTTAAATATATCAAATTCGGTATGTGATTTTATGACTAAAAGCGTAGTTTTTGTCTTTTGTTACATCGGTTGAGAAAAACATATCTAAAGCTCAAATTCGATTACCGGATACTATTAACCACATTCCAGGGATTAATAGCTAAATAGCTTGAAAAGGATGACACGATAGATTCAGTAAAAGAGCTAAATCTATGTTTAAGTTAGTATTTCGTAACTATTGTATGCCACTGCTAAGTAAGGCATTTTCTGGGACAATATCTTTATTAGAGTATATGCGAGAAAGTATTAGGGAGACCACTCCCGCTAGGTATATTTATAATTATAGAATTCTTAGAAGGATAAATAAATAATCCCTTCAATTAATAAGAATATTTTACTGTTTAGTTATGGAAATCTGAAAATAATATTAATGCTTATTTTTTAGTTTAAATTCATATTTGTATTTTGGATAGATTCCCTGAAACCGGTTGAAATCAAAATTTGAGACTGGATTTTATTTCAAAACATCATACCGAAAAATATTTCCTGAATTTTTGAACTATCGTGCTGGTAGATATAAAGATAGATTTCTAGTTCGCTAATTTATTCCAGCATCATATATAGAATGCTGGTTGAAACCGTAAGTCAAATTCCGTCTGTCTAGATCGTAGCAATTCTAAAATTTTAGTTCTCACATGCATATGAAAAATAGATAATGAATTTAGACAGGAAGGGATATCGCTGTGAAGCTGATGTAAAGGGTCGGAAGTGAATTGCCGGGCAGAATTATAGAGGTCGATGGTTGTAGGAAAGTGGCTAAGAAAAGAGATGGAAATGTTGATTTTGAAAATGTTTTGTTGCACACAACTAACATATCTAACATATGTACATATCTAGTCCTATTCTAAAAAAGCGAATGTAAATTAAAAATTATTATGCATAATTCACATTTGGTCATTGACTGGGTTTAGTTAACATGCTTTACTCTATTGAAATCACCAAAGTGTTTATACGTCTAATATATCTACCTCGTACTATTCATTGCTTTCCTATTTTTTCGGCGAAAATGATAAAATAAAAGTTAAAACAAAAAAGTTATCATAATGCACACTGCAGGATTTGTATCCACATAGAATTTATAAGGTGTAGGGATGGCATGAATATCAATCTCAATGCCAATCGGTGCAATAATCATTCTATCAATTGATGTAAAGATTTTAGATTTTATATCAAGGCAGAGTTTGTAAGTGTAGAGTTTCTATCGACGCACAATTTATATGTATAAATTTTGTATCAACGTAGAGTTTTTCATCAAAGGTTCTATGGTGTCTTTGTATCAAAGAAGAGTTTGTATGAATACCAATCTTTATACCAATAGTTGCAATCTATATTATATAAATTGATGTAAAAATTGTTGAGTTTTATCAACGTAAAATTTATATGATGTATAGTTCGTATCAACGTAGAGTTTTTATGGTGTAGAATTTGTATGGTGCAGACATATTAATACTAATGTCAAATCTATGTTGTATCAATTGGTGCAAAAATTGTTGAGTTTTTATCAAAGTAAAATTTATATAGTGACGCGATTGCATCAATATCAATCTTAATACTAATTGTCAAATCTATGTTCTATCAATTGGTGCAAAAATTTGAGTTTTTATCAACGCAAAATGTAGAGTTTTTTTGGTGTAGATACCGTATTAAAGTAAAACTAGATACTGAAGTACAGATTATGTTTGGCTAATGATATGACAAGTGATAGAGAATATCTAAAAGATTTAAGAGAAGCATGGCCGGTATAATTCTAATGAATGAATTTCTATAAGAATGACGAAATTCAGACATTTTGTAGATTTGCCAGTCAAATTAGAGTAGATCAAAGACATTTTGTAGATTTGTTTACAGGGACAGGCATGGATTAAGTTGCTGGAGGATAATTAACAGTATCTATTTCTTGTTCATAATCACTCTGACTAAGTTTATAAAAGGGAAGGTATTCTAATCGGAGAAGATTGACAGAGATTCACAAATTTGTGCATAAATGGTCATAAAAGAAATTCACTCTGCTACGTTTTTTCTTATCTATTTTGTTTAGAGATTTATTCTAAACCTTCTTTATATTATCATTAGTTCATTCATTCATATTATTATTACTTGATTGGTGATTGGTTTCACAACACAAGAGAGTTTTGGTTCAATATTCAAATACTTTTGATAAACAAAATTTAGATTATAATACAATTATTTCATCGCTATTATTCGCCTCTTTCAATAATAATCATCCGTATTTTAGAATGTTTTTAAAAGATTGCATTCATTGCCATCCGTAATCGTAATCTTCTCTGCTTTCACTATTTCCAGGTTGCACATGTGGTTCTGTAAATATCTGTTTTTCGCCCAAGGTTACTTGATGGATGCGGTATTAAAGCTAAATTTCTCTTCTATGATTCTTTTACAATCTTAAATTTCAGTATATAAATATTAAATAAATGAAGTCGATAAGGCTTATCTCTGTGTATCTAGACAAGTTTAAAGTTACAAATTGGGTATTTCAGAGCTATTGTGGAATTCGTTATAGTTCCGCAATTAAAAAATGATGTCATTCAACTTTTGTTTTTATAATCATTTTATGCTACCAAATCAATTATCCATTCTCTGTTCTTTCATTACATGGAAATATCGACATTAAAGTTCAATGCAGAATATTAACATTACAGTAATTTCAAAGCCAATAAAACAAGCTGAAGTGGTTTCCCTAAAACTTTCTCTCATACTCTGTAATAAAGTTCTTATTCGACAGAACGCTTTGCATGACACTGGATTACAATTATTATGAAATAATAATTTTTGGCGTGAATTTAGCATTTTTACTGAATCTATCATGTGATTCTTGGCGAGTATTTTTGGCGATTAATCTTAGCATGTGGTTAAAGGCATCCAAAAATCGATTTCGTGCTTTAGACAAAGTTATCGCAACCGATTGAAACATAAATTTTACACAAAACTGTGCTTGTGGTCACAAAATCTCATATCAAATTTGATATATTTAAGTCATTGCGCTTTTGAATTATCGCGTTTACTTGTTTCTGAAAGTACAGACTGACAGACGGTCAATCGCTTGTTGAATTGGGCTCAGAATTTGATAGATGCCTAAACAATATATGTCAAATCTGTGCACCGAATCTTATCCATCTAGCTCTCTTCGTTTTGTAGTTATCGTGTTAACTTATATTCGAACAGCCGGACAGAAGGACATCCTCTGAACAGATTTTACACCAAATTTGACAGAAATCTGCAATTTTGACGCAAAGACCGCAAAATAAATTTCAACCCTCCAGTTCAAAGCGTTTTTGAGTCATGTTTTTCATAGACGTATGGACAGACATTTTCCAAAAGTTGGTTTTTCGAACTCAGAGAGATCTGAAGCGTGGAGATATGTCAAAATTTACAGTTCAAATTTTTCAACGATTATTCTACTTCCTCTATACTTTATACACAAGAAGATAAAAAAAACCCCACATTTTATTTGCATCTGCTCCAAATGTATCAACATTTTAACGTAAAGGGCATAGACCTCAGCAGCTGTCTGGCATCGAATTCGCCGAAGGAAACTATTAATAAAATCCTCAGGCGTTCAAGTCAGCAATCTTCATTCTGTTTTACTGTCTGCCTCCCTGAATCCACATTCAACCCTAAGATGCTGGAATGTAGTACATAGTTGTGGTTTCGCCATGGGAAAGGGGCAAAGACGGAGGGAACCAGATCACGTTCTTGTCTGGTACAGCAGTTAATATCAAATATGTGGTTAGCCGCCAGCCAGGAGGTCACCATGTGCATTAATCTATTCACTCCCTACTACCAGTTCATGGTAAAAGCCAATGATTCTCAAAATATGCACCAAGGTCCCCAGTGGAGTCTCGGTTTTCTAACTAGATTATAAATCTTTCATAACTTTATTGGCAGCTTTTAACTCGATTTCGTTGGGAGTGGTATTTTCCCAAGATATATTACAACTAACCGTATATGCTTTCAAGATGATAATACTGCTAATTTTGCTTAGATTCAAGATATATTTAATGCTACTATTTCAACTAAATTTACTGTTGCAGATGATTTCATTGGATTGTCTTGGGGTAATTGATTAAAACAAAATTTAGATGCGTGGAATCAGTTGAGTTTCGGTTATCAACGGAAAAATATTTATTTGTAAATAATGTACAAAAGCTTAGATTTTACTCATTTGTTCTCTATAATTTGTGCAAATTCAGGTTATAGCAATTACTGTAATGAAGAGTGGCAGAGTCTTAACTCTTCTTTGCATGGTGATGGAAATTTCCATCGTAACATTTAGTGAATAAAAAAGTACTCAAAAAAGGTGTACTGTAAATTGGTTGTTTCTGGCAACTCTTTTTACTACTATTGCGTAATAAGGAACATAGCTAAAAAAAAATCAAATGTCACAATCATTATAGCGGGTTTAAACTTGTCATTCAGCTATTTGTTGTAGTTGGAAGAAACGCGCGATTTGATGAATATTTTTTTATAAGTAATCTGAGATTTTTTTGCTGATAATGAGCGGGGAAATTTAGAAGAGAGGAACATTGAATACATTTGTACTGATTTTAACATGTGAATTTGCATGATGATGGATAGTTCTATCATACTGTTTTTTTAATTATTTTATATTATAGATTTATACTAGAATTTTTTTTAACATCACCCTGACTTAGGAAAAAATCATGCAAAGAAGGGCTAAATCTTTTCATTTGGAAAAATGCGTATTGATCAAAAGACTCACTTATCCCATAGATTATTATGTTTATTAAATTTTTTCCACTGCATTTTTATAAAGTTTTACCTTATTAAAATTGGATTATTTTGCAAACATTGCTTATTG
>JAPMOR010095324.1:18439-96688 GCA_026543865.1 Argiope aurantia | reverse complement strand
CTTGTTACGATAACATTAACCTTCTAATCATTTTATTATTTTCACCCAATGGATGAATGATCTGAATTATAAATTCGCTTTATCCAAGCGCTATTTTTTTTTTTTTACTTCAGCTTTTTTTTAGAAAAATAATTCTGTTAATAATAATAATTCTACTTGTAAGAATAATTCAATTGTTTTTAATCCGAATTCGTAGATAATTAGAACTTTTCTCTAATCTTTTGAATTCTAATTATCATAATAGTGGCTTTCTAATCATACAATTATTTTGATCTAATAGATAAATAATCCGAAAAGTTTACAATTCGTTTAGCTGCTTTAAAGCAATAGATTTGTTA
This sequence comes from Argiope aurantia, assembly GCA_026543865.1. NCBI lineage: Eukaryota > Metazoa > Arthropoda > Arachnida > Araneae > Araneidae > Argiope > Argiope aurantia. The sequence goes on along the minus strand of JAPMOR010095324.1, from coordinate 96,350 downwards.
TTGCAATTATTTGCAAGATTAAATTGAACATTTTTAATTCGAATTGTAGATAATTCTAAAATTTCCCCATTCTTAATGAATTTCATATTACTATAATTTTAATGCTCTGATCATCCAATTATTTTGACTTAATAGGTAAATAATTCGAACATCTTATATTTAATTGTATCACTGAAATCTTTTAATAAGAAAATAGTAACTCTTAGGAAAATATTCATACATTAATATAAATTGTTTGTTTTTGAGCTGTGTATGGAAAACAGAAAAAGCCCATTTTAGTTGCTGGCAGGGTTGAAATAGCATCTATATTTCGATTTTTTTTTTAAATTTCTTCTTAAGTGTAAAAAAGGGGAAAAAACGCTAAACTTATTCGTTTTCAGCATGTCAGTTTTATTTTTCACAATATCAATCATGTTGTAATTTTTAGCAGCAATTACTTTTTCTATACTCTAAATATTTAATTAATAAAAATTATTATATTCTAAAAGTTTTAATTATAATTACAATCTGTTTATTTATTAATTACGTTTTATTATTAAAAATTAGTAATTATTGAAAATTCTTAAATATTAAAAATAAATATTGCTATTTTCAGTTTAAAATTGTTGGTCTTATATACTTTTATTGAACTTGACTTATTTTATATTTATAGCATTCTCTAATTATTATTATTATTTGTGTGTGTGTAATTCCTGATATGCAAAAATTGAAACTTCGTTTACTTACGTGTTCTAGATAACAATACACTATTTAAGTGATATCAATAGATTTATCTTAATCAATTTTTAATATGTAATGTGAGGAACTTGAATGCGAAAAAAGAAAATGATATCAAGCTTTTCTAGTATTTACAATATTGCATTAAAATTAAACTTTAAAGAGTTTTAAAATACTTAAATTAAAAATTATTTTTTAATATAGTAAATGTTTGTTTTTAGGAACTATTTTATTAGCTATGTTTTTTGTTTTCGTCATATTTTTATATTCAGTTTTCCTTAATTCGAATTTTTGCAAAAATTATTTATTTTGTAGTTTTATAAGTTTCAATTTCTAAGTTTTAATATTATATAATAAAAGAATGTATGACAAAAAAATCAAGAGAAAGGCTAAAATTTTCTTTTAATGTAATATTTATTTATTAGTTACTGAAAATCAGTGCAGTAATTAGTTTTATTACAAACTGTTAATTTTTTTATTTCATCATATACCCATAATAATACATTTCAATTTTTAACATTCAGTATTAATTGTTTAATTTAAATTAAATCCACAGAGTTTTACAATTTCAGTGCCCCACTTGATTGTTTCATTTTTAAAAGCTGTACATTTGGTTTAGTTATATTGAGGTACTGTCTAAAAGCAACATTAAGGCTATTTTGGGATAGATCTTGGAATTCTGTATCGATCAAATGACGAGGATGACACTTGATTTGACTCATCCTTTTTAACTTCCACACCACACCAGCAGAAAAATATTTATTCCCCGGTTTTTGGTTAAACTGGCTTTCAAAAATGGAACTCTTCATCCCTGAAGCCGAAACTTCAACATCAGGCCTCTATCTTTAAGATCTCCAAAAACGTTAAATTGTAAATAGATTTTTAAAAATTCTAATTTTTTAAATACATAATGAAATTTTTCATATAAAAATTTGCAGGTAAAAAAAAATTGAATTAGAGCCATTATTTAAATATTCGAAAGTAATAACCAGGTAATTCAATTCAATTTCAATGCAATAATTTTAAGACAACAACCAAAATAAAATCATTTTTAAATATTTTTCATCTAAAACTAAATGCTATCTTGACTAAAATTATTTCTGTTTTACTTTATTTTTGAAATTTTTAATGCAGATTCACACCAGACTATTCTATGAAAATATCTGTAAATTTTCAGAAATCATTAATTTTTTTAAAAAATTGTTTATGGAATTTCATTTTTTTTGTGTGTGTGTTAACAAAAAGCGTTTGTCAGATTAATCTTTTGTCATAAAATAAAAACAGTTTAGTCTTCTGGGAGTAGCATTCTAAGAAATAATACGTTTCAGAGAGAAAACACTCACGGCATTCTAGAAATAGATATATTCTAAATAACGACAGAAAAAAATGAAATATATGTTTTTGGTCAGAATTTTATCCTTGCGTATATTTATATGTATTATTTCGGCATTTTTTCTCTAAATTTTATTGAATCAATTATAATGAACAGTGATGCATTTAATAAACAATATGAAATGAAAAAAAAAAATCCCTTCGACAAATATGTTAAGTTAGAAAACAATAAAAAACAAAATGAGGCATTTCTTCAGAAAAAAAAAAGTTACGATTCATAATTTGTCTGAAACAATATGCATTGAAACGTATAATGAGTCTTTTAATTCCCAAAACAACAAACATAGCATTTGAAAATAAATTCTCATTTTAATGACATTTTTTTTTCTGTTGTCAAAATTATTTTTTGCACGTGAAAGCGGATTTATTGAATTTAAAAACCCTTTTTTATTTCATGCGTTCCACTGGTAAAGAATTTGCTGAAAGTCATAGATATAAATTTTGTTTATTCGTGTCTGATATGTGGTATTTTCTTTTTTCTTCAAATAAACGATAAAAAAATTGAATATCTAAGAATTTATAATAACAAAGTGGTTTTGTCTAAAAAATATGATGCCATGATATGCTAAAGTAATTTTTTAAAATTTTCTTTTTAAAATAAATAGATATAATTTATTATCAAAGGTACTCGAATATTTTCGCAGTTTCATCTTCTCTTTCGTTTTTTCGATTTTTGTTAATAATGTGTAATAAAGTATAAAATTTTACTATTATTTACGATGGCAGTTTTACTATAATTTAAATTATGTGTATAATTTATAAGTATGCAGCAGTATGAAACATATCTCTAAAAATCAATATATTATTTCAGATTTAAGCTTAGAAAATGGCAATTTAAGTTAAATTCCTCACTGCTCAGCGGCTTTCGAGAATAATTAAAAATTGGCTAGCGATGGTGCCAATATCTTAATAAATTTTAATTTTTAACTGTATTCAATTAAAATTTTTATATAAATTGCTCTCAATCTCTGACTTTGAAATTAGATTGAAAGAAAAGTGCTATGATTCTTAAATAAGCTTTTAAAAATCACTAATAATAATTCTAATTTTACTTTGATTATTCAAATTATTTAAATAACCAAATAAATAAATAATCATTTCAAATTAAAATCAAATATGTCTTTTAATATAATGCTATGCTAACCTATTTGGCATATATATTGCAAGTTATTTGTTGTGAAATTCTGCATAGTAATAACAAAAATATGAAAAATTTGAGATTTTTTTAAAAAAAACTCTTGTATTTTTCCAAAAAGTTTGCTATTTTCATAAAAATTAACTTATGCACTGCAGACAGCATAATAAAACGATTGATGAAATTTTCGAAGTATTACTAAATTTTTTAATGAATCAAAATCATTCTCTTCTCCTTGAAATGTGCTTTTAAGGTCGAAGATCTAGAGCAGAAAAATGAAAGAAAAAAGATGAAAATTTCAAATGTCCGAATATTTTTGATCGTACTATGCATTCTCTCCCTCTCCAACAACTATATAAGCAGTAACAAACATATAATCTAATTATAATTAGAGATATACTATCATTGTATTGTATATATGTTTGCTTTAATCAAGTAATTAATTTGTTTGTTTGTATTTTTATATCTAAGAAATAAAATTTACTAATTTATTATATTTCTCTTATTTTTTATATTAGAAATTCCTTATTGAATTGCAGAAAAATGAGATTTTTCCTTTCATGTTATGAAATAAAAATCGTATTTCTTAGTCATTTCTTTGTTTTATTGCTGATTTATGTGAATTATTTTTATCCTTTTAATATAAAATTTTTAAATTTTTTTATTAGAAAATTTAATTACCAATAAATAAAACAAAAACTAAGATCGATGTTAGTGGTCAATTTCACAATTAGATTGAGTTAGTGATATTGAGGAAAATAAGACAGAAATAAAAATAAAAAGAAATTTCCCATTAAAAAACATAAGAGATGTAATTTTTGAAAACATCATCTCATATCCCATGTTTGTAAGTGTGAAATTTATCAATACATATTTACACTCGATCTCAAGTACTAGAATTCTGATATTTTGGGCATTTATCAGATACGGAAAATGAAAGAATATATTAATAATATTAGTCCTCTTAATTCATGATTCTTATATTAATTTAACTAAAATTTAATTGTATAGAGCAGCGTCTACAGTTCAACCGCAAAATAAGTTGAACTACAATTGATCAGCAAGCATTGAATGCAATATTAAAAAAAATTAGAAATAATGTTTAATTCTTGACATGATACTCGATTTTAATTTGAATAAGTTCGAATGTACTGCTACCATAAATCAAATTGCAATACAAAATTAAAGTAATATTAAGTAAAGTAATATAACATATAAAGTAATATAAAGTAGTATAATAGTATTTAAAGTAATAATACCAATATTACTACTACAAATAATAAAACTTTCAGAGTGGTCTCTCAGAAATCTTTCTAATGGATGCTTTCTCCCTTCTTCGGCATAAAAATTTTGAATTTTGAATATTGCCATGAACATTCGAATGCTCGGAGATCTATTTTCGGAGTCTTGCCCCTGTGTTTTGTGCTTCGTAGAACAGTGGAAAATACCGAGTATGCATTTTGGATGTTTTTTTTCCCCCTTCGAAAGACTAAAACTAAGATTTGATGCAGCATTGAAGTTTTAATAAAACGATCACATAACAAATTTCATTTTATATTTCATTGCGTTTTTGAATTATTGCATTTAGATACATGCGAATATATAAATCAACAGACATTTAATCCCATTACGAATTTCGGTCGAAGTTTAATACAGATCAATACTTTAGAGGCTGAGACTGCATACCAAATTTTATGCATTTATCTGTTTTTATTTAATATTATCGAGTTCCCTTGTATTCCGACAGACAGACAAACTTTCTGTGAACATATGAAGATGGATAAACTTTCCATATATGTGTACTTTGAAAATGTGAAATGTATATTGATATAGAAATGTACAAGAATAAAGAGATCAAGAACCAAATGCCATTTTTTTTAGTTCAAATCATTTTTGATATAGACAGACAACGGTTCATAATTCCAAAAATTATTTTTTCAGGTACAAACAGATCTGAAATATGAAATTACATCAATATCACCAATTCGAATTTTTGGAAGATCGCAATACTTTCTCTTTGAGTACCAGAAAGTGAAAACATTTTAGGCTGTCGGAGTCTCCTAAATTTTCGGGCCCTCCTAGGAAATTGCCTACTTTTTGATAATTCGGAAATACAATGCTATATCTTTTTTCATTATTGAAATACATCTGCAGCATTGGATTCCCCCTCAAAGATCGCCAAACCTCGCCAAGCTGCAACCCGCCGCCGCGGATCGCTTCTATTGTCATAGCCGTGACAGAAAAGCTGGCAGCCGCGAGAGGGGTATTATTTCAGAGTCTGGATCAGAAATTTGATGAGGCTTCGCCTTTTGCTTAATGTCCAGAATGATAAAGGGATGCCAGGGTAAGACGATAGCCCCTTCAGCCGCCTATTACCATAAGGTGTCCGTTTAGAAAGCGCCGGGATTACGCTTTAATGCGCCTTTTATCTTAGCCCCAATACTTGGAGCGGCGGATTTAATATCGCCTATATTATGTTTGTCTGCTTTAGAACAGTCATTCGGCCCCTGATAATCTAGATCCCACCTCGACTGGACGTGGATTAGGTGGGATCTTTGACGGAGAGAGGTCCTTTAGAAATGTTTTCCGGCCAACCCTCGCCAGCGATTTAAGCCAATTCTCCATAAAATGAATGCCCGGGATTTGATCCAAATCCGGAAATGAAATTAAAGTTAATTTCAGGGGGAGGGTTTTAAAAGAGAAGGTGCGAGTTTTGTGCAAGTCGTAGTAAAAAATGAAATGAAATGAAATGAAAATAAACTCTTGGAAATTTAATTGGTGTCCATACATTCTGTTGAAGTTAATTATATTCTCTGAAGACTCATAAAACTTTACGACAGCTCTTGAATTTTTCTGCTCAGGCTTGAAGTAAATATTTAAAATTTTAATTCTAACCCGACTGTAGGTGAACTTTGACATATTCTTACACTGTTTCCAAGGAATATAAGAATTATGTTTATTTGCTAAATGTCTATTCCACTTTCATCTTAAGTAATATTTGAATTCAAAAGAGAAAACGATCTTAAAATTATTCTTCTGGCAATGGTATTATTCTTAATTGTGCTTACTGTTTCAGAAAAAAGATTGATAAAGGGAATTTTTTTATATTTTTTTATCAGAATATCTAAAGGAAATGTGAAATATATTATTTTAGATTTCAAAGAGTAAATTCTTGTTTCAATACAATATGTCTTACGCAAAATAATCCAGATACAATGCATTAAATAATCATTCTTTAATACGATCATTCTTCACAAAAGTACTGAAGAATGATAGATACAAAAGGGGACATATTTCATAACATTAGCAATATGTGGCATCACTAATAATTAAAACATTAAATCTGTTCGCTATGTACTTGCACTTTTTTTTTTGTACATAACACTACATTTTCATAATGGAAAACCATATGCATTTTTTAACTTGTTAACTGGGTATGGCGAAATATTGCAATGCAAAACGAATTGAATGTGAGTTAATTACCCGGTTAACAGGTTAAACTGAGATCAAACCACTATGTTCATCATTGTAATGATGGTTCGTTTTTTAATAATTTACTTGCGTCAATCAAAAATTCAGGTATTGATTTAAAGAAAGAAAAAAAGAAAATGAAGGTCAGATAAACGAAATTGCATAAATTGAATTATGTTTAATTTAAAACATTCATGCTCCCTGTATTCTAATAATAAGTTTCTAAGTAATATAATAATATGACTTGAAGAAGAATTTTTTTTATTTTTTCCCTCAAGTTCTAGTTAATTGGCTATTTGTGGATTTTCTTTTTATGATTAAAAATATATTGTTAAGTTGAACTACTCTGATAAGGAGAAATGACAAAAAAGAACCTCATATGAAAGAAATTTAAAACATTACGTGTGAGTTTTATGTTAGTTCTTGAGTAACCTTTTAAATCTAGAAAATAGTTATTAGATTTTAAATGATAATGTTAAACATGTACCATATATATCATTTTTTAAACAATAAATATTTATTCATTGGTTATTAATGTATTTTTAAAATAATCGATGAAAAATCTAAAATACGAAAGCTATAATTCTTTAATTAACAGTTTTATATCAATAAAAGATGCTAAGCGTATCGTTATTCATTTCTTTTTATGTATTCGGGGATCAGTGAAAAAGTATATAGTGTTTCCAAGATATCTGAGCTTAAAACAATTTGCCAATTTTAACACTTAATTTAATTAACATAACAGAAATATGTAATGATCTAAAATTATCTCTTTGGGCAATGCTAAGAATTGAATTTGAATTTATAAAAAACACTGGTATCCTGTCATGAAAAACATTCTAATGTTTATAATCTGGAAGATTTTAATTGAATATATTTCCTCCTCTGTTTTCATTAATGACAGATAGGATACTCTTTTTCGAATGTTTTTTATAGATATATATGAAAATAAAATGAGCTATAAATTCTTTTATAGAAAAGCAGATTTCTTTTATATCCTTATATCAGTATTTTTTCAACATAAAATAATAGAAATATAATTCATCAATTTTATAGTAAAAATGTGAATAAAATGGAAGAAAATTTTCTGTATAAATTTCATTTAAACTATATCTTTTTTTGGAATATAATTAATATAGACTTTTTTTATTATGAAACTTTCTAAATATATTTCCCAATACAAGAAAGCAATTGCTATACATTTCCAGATATTTTGTAAGTCAATTTGTTCTAACTATCGCCAATTTACAATTATCTGCAAATCTAAGCATCGAAAACTGTTAATACATAATCACAAATACATACATATTTAAAAATCTAATAAAACTAATTAAATTTGCAAACTTCGCGCATCATCTAGTTCGAAAGTGAGAAAAATTATCTGCATGGCACTCTTTGAATAGACATGATTTGATTAACTCATAAACATCTTTCAAAAAAAAATTATGAGTGAATCACTGAAATCCGTCAGACTTGTCTAACATAAAAAACTCTCCAAGTCCACGGAGTGAATTTTTTTCCTACTCCTTTTCGAAGCTCCATTTTCCCCCCACTTCTTTCGTCATTTTATCTCTTAAAACCGCATCAGTTTTTTATTCGAGTTTTTGTCTTCATATATATTTTTTTCTCCCCATGACGAGACTGATTCACTGCTACTTGTCAGGATTCACCCTTTTTTATTTTATTTATTTCATTTTTTTTCTTACCCTATGCTTCTTCCAGCATCACTTAAGTGTGCAATGAAGATGATGGCTCTCCAGTTTCTTTCCCTACCCCAAAGGAGGTGGAATAAAAAATGACAAGTGTGGGTAGATAACGAGTTTGAGTACGTCGGATTGTTGAAGAATTTTTATATCATATTTATTTTTTTAATGCCTAAAGTGCCCGATTACGCGTTGTTACTTTTTTGCGCAGTCTTTTTTGGATAAATTGTTATAATTCGTATTTGAGCTTCTTTATTCACTAGGATACGGAAAAAGAGATTTTCCGAAATACTTTCTCCGTCAAGTCAGGAGTTGACTCCTTTTTAATGCTTTATCGATGATATAAAAAAAGTGTTGTGTGAAATTTTTTCAGTGTTTTTTTTTTTTTTTTTCGTAAAAAACAGATATGTCATTTAAAAATATTTTGACATCTATCGTCTTGAATAAGAGTTTTTTTTATTATTACAGCGAAACTTTAAATTTTATCTTAAAACTAGAATGCTGTTTGATTTTGATTTAAATACTATAGATTTCATGTAATTTTTTTTGCTTCGTGAAGATACGTTATGGATCGAGATATGACGTTTTCAATAAATATTCTGAAATTCTGAGTCATATTTTTTTTTTCTTTTTAAGGATATGTTCTGAATCGAAATACGGCGATTTCAATATATAAATTAGAAAAAACTTCTAATGAGAATACCGGAAACGATAAAGGATGCATTTGTACAAGGAAAAATATTATAGTCCTGCTTTCTTTTAAAAGTGGAAAACTATGCTTACAGAAGGATTTATCTATGCATATAAAATTGAATGGACGTTTGAACTTTAAACAATTCTATACCTTCTGAGAGAATCGAAAAATTTAGATTATCAGTAATTTTATTGAATTAGCTTCTGTAAAGATTAATTGCGTTATTAAATAAATCGTGTCCTTCTAACGGGAGTGAAATAAGAACAACAATTTTCCGTTTCCCTGCCATATTTTTTGCCCATATTATTACATAATAGTTATTTTTACACTGTCTTAATATTTTAAAGAATAGATTTCAGTGACATATATAAGCAGTTATAAAAAATGCAATTTAATTTTAATCGGTTTTTTTAAATTGATTTACTCACAATTAATAATAATTTCTAATTTTTTCGCTGACATATTGAGCTTACAATTAGCGGAGCTGAGGCTAATATGTCATAAAATGAATAATATTTTTACATCAATTATCTTATTGCATGTATTGTAAATATCATTTTAAAAGTAAATAAATATTTAAAGAACCTAAATGCATAACCATTATAAATTTTTTTCCTGTATGATCATTATAAATATCAGTTTTCCTGATAGATCTATCTAAATAATGGATTAAACCTTAAAAAACTAACACAAAAATTATAATTAATATACATGCATAGTTTTAAACTGTTATTAGATTAAGTATCGTTTATATGTATATATTTCTCCCATATAAGAACCACTATTATTTATTTATATATTTTTAATCCAAATACTAGTTTAAAATTCTTTGATTAAATTGATGATTAAAGAAGCACACTTGCAAAAATTTGAAACTAATCACAAACAAAAATTGTTAAAACAGAAAAAAACAGAAGAAAGAGAATTTCCCTATCATGTATAACTAGAGTAATAACGCACTCAAGTGTTAGTAAGGGTGAAATAAGCAAGATAAAATTTTATAAGAAACAGAAAAAAAGGAAAAAAAAAAAATAGAATTATTTTTTTTATAGAAACTTGGATTTATTTCAGAAACACAGTACGAATTAAAAAGCAAAGACAGCGATAAAAAATATATATATTCTGCTATCATCACCCCATTTCAAAAAATATAATCTTCTCAATTATTACTTACAAAATCAATCTAAAATGAATACTATTAATTCTGTACCTGTTAAAAGACTTGTAAAAGACATATAAAAATTTAACCACATCGGTAAGTATTTAGAAGCATATAAAAATATATCATAATTTTCATATGTTCTTAAGCCTCATTTGAAAATATTTGTTAAATTAAGGCATATCATTTTCCTTGAATTTTGCCTCCAAATCTGCACAACAGTAGATTTCGAATAAAATTTGCTTGCATATTGATAGATAATTATTTTATATCTTTGAGGAAAATCGACGAAAACAAAGAAACTTTATTTTCCGTGGAATTAAAATCTGCGGACTATAAGTAATGTGAAATGATGCGCTGAACTAATGTACGATTCTTGTAGTAGATCATTAGTGGATGCTGTGGATCATTATTTATAATTATGTATAATTAGACATCTTTAAAATTTCATTTAAATTGAAAGTTTCATTCGGAATGTTATTACATACTGTTACGTCCAAAGATATCCATTGTGGGCCACGATTTTGACATTGTTGAGTTACAATTTATTCATCATCAGAAAGTGTGGAATGAATAATGGCTGGAGTAAGAGAGAAGCACGAGAAATCAATCTCAAAATCACAATCACAATCACAAAAATAGATAACAAAAATTTCTCAAAATAACCTTAAATTGGTAGTTGATTATTTTGTTGACTTTTAATAACTTCGATAAAACACAAAGGGGTTTTAAATATTATCTTGAAATCCATTCTTTCGCGACTGGCCTAAAGTCTTGCACATATTTGAAACCTATTATTAATATTTTTATGAGAAATTAGCTTTATGTCTTTTTGATTTTTCATTTTGATTATATTTTTTTTCAAATTTTGATAAAATAATTCTAACGTTATGCACGATAGTCTCTAAATAAATGTAAAGTGTTCAAATGCAAGTTAAGTTTCATTTGTTTATGATGATTTCTAATATAATTGTTCATTGATTGATTAATGATATAATTATTCATTGATTGACTAATATAATGATTGATTTTTCATATTACATACGTCATAATATTTTTTAAACAATAGAACTTATTCCGAGCTTTGTATTTAAGTGAAATAATCAATCGATTATTTATTTAGTGTTGACGACTTATTTTTCTTTCGTTCCGTACATTAATGGAATTGTCCATGTAGTAAAAGCCAAGGTAAAATAACTAGGACTTAACGCCTCTTGTCGATTGCTTCATTATTTAGATACAACATTTCCGAATAAGTCTGTATATTTCAGAATCGAAATTATGTAAATAAAATTAAATAGTATTATAAAGTAACTCAGAGTTAAATTAGAAATGAGAAATAAATACATTGAATTGTGGAGATCGGAGAATAGGAAATAGATTACCAACTCACGCTTTATGTGGGATACATATCTGGAGGAGAGGGTATTGACATATTGTTCCACGTTACCTTCCTTTCCTACCCCAAATCAAAGCAAGAATGTTAGATTTAGAACAGATTGAATATATTCTATTAAACTTATATGCTGAAAGTCTCAGCAGAAAATGGCACTTAACAAAGTTTGAGTACCGTTTCAAATCATTTCTTATGTTTGGGAATTTGCTGCTAATTTATACTTATGTTCTTATGGATAGCGAGAACTAGCACCTTCGGAATTGAAGGGGTGTGGTTTCTAAAAGTTTACGCACTTTTATTATATTTTAGTAAACATTAGAAATTTTATATATCTAATAATTCGTTTGCATCTTTTGCACATAGGCACCTAGAGACATGGACATGAAGGCTGAAGGTTCACGGACTTCCTCTCTTCCCGTGGACGGTGGATCCATCACCAGGCCGCTCACAGAGAGTGCTAACTGCGCGGCCTGCCAGAAACCCATCCGGGAACGGTATTTGCTGAAAGCCCTTGATCAGTTCTGGCACGAAGACTGCCTCAAGTGCGCCTGCTGCGACTGCCGTCTGGGAGAAGTTGGATCCACACTTTTCACTAAAGCCAATCTCATACTCTGCAAAAGAGACTACCTCAGGTATCTTGAATTTACCTTCTGTAATATTGCATTGTGTATCATGGAGCTTCATAAGCCTTAGTAAGGACTGAATTATAACTTTGGTACTATAATAGAGATTTATTGGACTCGTAACACTTAGACTTCCAAGGCATAGCTATTGGTGCATATAAAACGCCATAATAATCAATCTGATGTAAATAATTATAATTTCTTCATCGAAATTAAAAATATATAGCTCAAAATTAATTTAATAAAATATACTCTGCTGTATGTTTTGCAAATTTTTGAATTGTTTTTGAATTGAATTTACCGGTAAATTATCTTAAAAATAGTATATAAATATTAAGCGAGCATTTCTTGTACATAGATTAATTTATTTCGTGTATCTCGGAAACGACTCTAACAGTTTGGATCAAATTTTAAATTTAGATAACGTTTGGTTTTTAAGTTTATTTATATAGATGTCTTTCCTGAAAAAACATGATTTTATACAAAAAGAATTTATAACTAATTATTAGAATATATATTCAACTTCCGCTTCTAAGTATGGGCAGTGTATAATAAGATCATAAATGACGCATGTGTTGCGGGTCTTTGGTTCGAGTCACGCTTTTTGTTTTATTTTTTACCTATGTATTTATGTGTAATATTTTTGCTTTTTAATTTTATTTATACAGGAGTCTTTTCTGAAAAACGCGATTTTACACACACACACACACACATATATATATATATTACAGTCTTTTTCTATCTGCTCTCATGCTGACAATGTCATATACCACCGATTTCACCATGGTAAAACTGAGTGTAACTTCAAAAAATCTAAGTAATGATAGACAACCTGTGAAATGAATACTGTATTATAGGCACTGTTTCAAATAACATGTTAAGCTAAGTGCATTCATGATTCTTTATTTATTTAAATGACTAGTTCAAATGTAAGCAAGATTGAAAAATATTCATATGTAGTCAGTATATGATTCGTATCTAAGTATTTTCCGCGATAAAATACGTATTTATAAAAAATGCAGAGCGAAGATAGCGTTCTTGAATCTAAGAAATCTAAAATGAAGGTAAATTTTGAAACTATTCACAAATTTGGTGACCATTTTCTAAAGATTCAAAGGCTTCATAAATAACGCATCTTAAAACAGAATGAAGTGGTACAGTGCCTATTTTACCACATCAATATTGCTCACATTAATTATTCATAAAATACGAACCACTCGAAGCGGAAACACAACTCTAAGACATCTCTAGCAGTTGTTGAATCCGAACCCTCCCCTTCCAACAACTGCAACGAAGCCCACCGCTGTTCGCATGCCAACAGCAACCCACCTCCAATGCAGAATCGCAATTAGAAGAGCAACCGTATTATGATTAAGACACCCTTTTAGAAAACAAGAAGAAACTGAAAATTTCCAGCTCTCGTCGGGGGGCCAGGGTGGGTACAAGCAGCAGCGAATTCGAGGGGTTGGGAATTAACTAATTAATTAGGGAATTAGTCGAGGATCTTGTTTAAAACGGGGTAATTAAAATCCTAAAGGCATAAAATTGGGAATGAATTACAGCATGACAGCGACGCAAGGAAGTTGGGCATAGAAGAGAACTTTTATGCGATTTTAAACTGAGGCACACTATGCTCTTCTCTTTCTTGCTCACATCTTTCCGGGAGTTGTTTGACTTAGGGAATACGTATTGCCGATTGATTACTTTTAAGGGAGGAATTGAGGGGGATTATATTTAGCGGTGTATGCACACTTATGCATAAGCAGGACGCTTTTTGACATGGACGCTAACCTGGTGATTAATGCGCGAGTAATTAGAATTAATCGCCGATTTTCTGGAGAGGAGATTTTTCGTTTTTGGATGAAGAGAGAGAGAGACGAATATATATGAGTGTGGAGCCGCTGCAGCTTTAGCTGAAATAAATAACTTGACTCTCATCGGATTTCTGTTTTCGCTTTTAAGTCATTTTTGCTGGTAATGAAAGATGATGACGTCTATCGAACCAGAGAGGAAATCTTTGTAATTTAGGAAATGGAAGTTGCAGACAGTGAACGATATTTTTTTTTCTAATATTTATCTTTAGTTGAAATTTAGTTTTTTTAGTGTTAATTACTTGGTTTTGTATTTCTCATGATTTATGTCGTTCCCTCATTAGTTCTGCATCTACTTGTGAGATATATGCAAAACCAAATTAGTTATTAAAGTTTGGATTTTCACCATCAACATTTTGAGAAGAATGTTGATGTTGAAATTGATGGTCAACGAGTTTGAGATAAAGGTTGATTATAAACCTTTTTGTATATAATATGCTTATAGATATAATATGTATGATACAAGAAATGAATATGACTCAAAATTCAGAAAAAGGAATACATAAAAAAAAAGTACGCGTTCGTAAAGTTTCGAAAATAGATATTTCGAAATTATTATAATTATATTTGGATATTTTTTCCCATTAATTAATTGATATATCAGCGTCTTGAACTGTTTAAAACTGTATCGTACTGGTGAAATTAAAAACAAAGTTATACGCAAATCAGCAATATAGTGATTTATTAAACAGAGCAAATTTTACTTTAAATAACGATTATTTATCAGCATGATTTACTTTTGATTGCAAAAATATAATCTATTGTGAACAAAAATATTTTCTTAAATTTTCATTGGCTGTTTTAGTTCTAATGAATTAAAATGGAATTTTATTTGTACACTAAAAGTAAGTATTGTAATTGACAAAACTCGATCTAAAGACTTTCATGAAACTCGACGCTTTAAACCTTCTCAATCATTAAAAAATCCACCAAATTTTTTCTTTAATTTATTGTATTTTTACTTCCTATTTGGAAGAAGCATTACGGCTATCTTTAACGAATTTATAATTTTAAACCACAATCGATGGGGATAAAGCCCTGCATCTTCAAACTTCAATACAACAAATGGAAGATATTTTGCGCCAAGGGATTTAATGTGTGTTAATACGGTGACTCACAATAATTGGAGGATATTTTGAGCCAAGAGATTTGACGAGCACCAGATTTGTTGATATGATGGTTCACAATAATTGAAGATAATTTCCAACGAGGGATCGAACGTGTGCCAGACATGTTGATATGGGGATTCATCGATAGAATTGGGTTCCAAATACCACACTGTCACAACATACTGTCAGTGCGACTTCTTTCCATTTTTAGAATTGTATCTTCCCATCCTGGAACACTATTAGTCAAAAATAGAACTATCTGGATGAATGAAATTTGCTATACAACTTAAAACCTTTAATCGCATACCTGTATCTAATTTTAAACGAAATATATCAATGGGATGTCAATCTGTATCATGTCTGTCCGTGCACTTGACAAAGGAAAACTAAAAAACAACATCGAACTTGTTAAATTTAATATGACTTAAGGATTAATTACTATATAGGTAGGTTTGTATAAAATTTATGACTAACAGTTAAAGGGTTGATTCTCTGTCGGTTTGTTTACTCGTGGAAACAGTTTGAGAATTATAACTACTTGTAATTGAATTTTAGTATGTGATTTTTAATGCAAAATTATAAACATTAAATATTTTTTTCTATTGATGATAAGGAAGATGTAAAAAAAAAATACATATTCGAATTACTTGATTATATGAACACTCTTACTAATTAAGTGATGGAATAATGTTTTTTGGTTTTTATTGGTAGCTATTAAATGAGGCTGTATAATATCCATGATTTCTGGCGGCTGTTGGAAATGTGATTTTTTTTAAATATTAAATTAACATTGTAGGACTTCCAATACTTAAAAAAAGAAAGAAAAAAGTGATCAAAATTAACTGAGTGATGTTTCTGCATGCGCTAGGAGATCTTGCATTCAAAATGAAAAAGAAATCCATATCAAGGGCAGAATTAAATCGCAAATATTTTGAATCGTAACAATTAGAAATTTATAAACGCTATGAAAACTTAACGACAAATATGTTTTTGTTTATGATTAATAAATATCTTTTAAAAATAATAAATTTTTCAAAAGGTTTTATAAATATATATAGGTCAAAATATTATATATATCCAAAAATTATTCAACTGGCACATAACTTAACTTAAAATTCACTTCCTAACTAAAAAAAGATTTACAAACTTTTGAATAAAGGGTCCTTCACTTTACGACAAAAACCTTCCCTACCTTTCTATTCTGATTATACACAGATTTCCCAACCTCCCCAAAATGTCCTTAAAAGGTCCCACAGTCCCCATCTAATCGCCTTTTTACATCTCTCCATATACCAAAAATGTTTTATGCTTATGCGGCTCTGCACTCACTTTGCGAAAGAGCACTTAACCAATAGCCGGACAACAAACCGATGTGAAACAGCGGCTCTGGTCAGCTAAGATTACGCCACGGAAGAAATGTCCCTTTAAAGAAATGCATTTTATATAGAAATGCATTTTCTGCTATACGTTTATTTATTTCTTCGAAGTCCCCACTGTACGCAGCGCATTTTGCGTTTAAGCAAAAAGCTTTCGTTTTTTTCTTTCCTCCTCCCCTGAAGTTCTTTTTCTTGCGTGGGTCCACCCCTTTAGTTTCCATCTTGTTTTGCTGCCTTGCTTTTTGAGAACCATAAAGTCGTCTCCATTTACAAATCTATATAAATGTAATAACACGCGAAAATATGATGCATTTTGACGGCGGGCTTTTTCTTTTTACCAGGAATTGGTCAACTTTTAGATTATATGTACGTTCTTCGGACCATTACTTTAGATGTAATGTTATAATGTTAACAGAGTTTGGAGGCTTCTCAGGTTTTTGATATTTACCGGATTTTGAGAATTGAATTCGGATTTTTATCTTGCAGTCAAACATAGATTTCCGGAAAATTTTAAAACGGAATGTCTTTTGTTAAAGCATTTAGTAGTAGATGTAGAGCAACTTCGGATAAGGTTTCAATGTTAAATTTGAAAAAAAAAAGTTAAGATATAGTCTCTATTGTCTGTAACATAAGCAGTGAAGTAATGCCCATTCAGGACTCAATATTCTTAAAAGAAATAATGATTGCTAATGGTATGTTTCAGGAAAACATGTTTGAAATTTGAAACTTTTTTTTTTTCGTTTTATACTGACCATTTTTGGTACATATTTCAGAAATAAAAATATATATATTTTTCTTTTTAAACTGAGCATTTTTTTTAATTCGTGCAAGGAATATCAAATCAATTTTGCCTCTAATAGTGATTACATTACATATCTGATTACACACATATTTTTCTATGTAAAATTTCTTTTCTCTTGAAAATATTCATCTAAATAATATAATCAAAGTGAAATGCAATTTTATAATAACTACAATGTTAAGAATTTCTCACAGAAAATTAATTGTGGAAAAGAAACACTAAAGATGGACTTCAATACCAGGCTTCTTCAGTTCAACAGATTTCGTCACAATGTTCATTTTATATTTTTGAGATCTATAAAATGTACAAAGAGAAAATATTGCATCTTTCCGAACTTAAGATTTTGACGAATCTCCACAGTTCACCCTACTCTGACACCGAAAAATTTATTTTTGGAATTGTGTCTGTCTATGAACTCAAAACATATCAAAAACGCTTTGAGCTAAACAGAAAAAAATCGATTGGTAGTAGTAGACAAGCCTAATTTGTAAATATATATCAAATTTTGAAAGAAATCCATTACCTAGAAGTCTGTCGGTCTGGCTTTCCGGATAGAAGTGAACACGATAACGAGAAAACATTGTTTATTTATCATTAAAATCAAATGAAAATTCACTACTTACGTTAATGAAATTGCAGCTTTAGCATTTGAAATTCAGACTTTTATCAAATTTAGTACAAAATTCGCCAGAAGTGGTGACCACCTCTTGATATTTTCTAATCTTCTAAAGAGAAGGTGTTTGACCCTTGATATAAGATTTAATACGCATTAAACCTACTTAGAATCGGATATCAAATTTGGAATTTTCAGATTTGAAGCGTAGGCCTTACCACCATCATGTAACCCACAGCTTCCGATACGAAGGAATGTTTGATAATACCGTCATCGTCTATTCAGAAGTAATTTCTCGTAGATTTTTTGTATAGTTGCGTCATTCTAACTCGCAGTCTTTTTTGTCATTCAAGTTCGCATATCGATAATTGCTTCACGGAATTTGAAAATAATAATCTATGAATAGGAGGAGCTTCTTATGCAAAATAATAATAATAACTTCTCAGAAATATTTAACGATAACATAGCACAAAAGGCGTTATATATATATAAGAAAAATCGGAATGAAATCAGGCAATTTCAACTCTCTCAAAGTTTTCTACAACTTCAGCTATTAACTCGAGTGCAATTGCTATTCCTTTTTAATAAGTTAAAGTAGATGTTAGTTTATCATCATAGTTTTGGAAAAAAGAAAACTATACATTCAGAAAAAAGAGAAAAAATTATATGTTGCTTCTTCTCGTGAATATTGAAAAGCAGCATCCTTATCACGCCATTCCTCACCTTGAAATCGACTGTCTGTTCGAACGGGAAGAGATTTCCCCATTTATTTACTACTTCTCATCATTGTCCCAACCCCTGCAAATCGGAACTTCCCTATAAAAGTTCCTGCCTCCGGGGCAGCCATGGTGTAACGACCTTAACAACACTGCCTCGGTGATTTTGGAGCAGTTAGTGGTTTGCTGGAACAGAAAGACAACGCCTAAAATAAACGAGGATCCCGCCGAATAGAAAAGTTTCCCGCGCTGGGTGAGGGAAAAGCAGTTACCAAGGAATCGAAATCTTTCCTCTTTTTAAAAGACACAATTAGAATAATTGGCTGTTGGCGCTAGCGGTTTTAATCACCTTTAGGGTATAAAAGAGGCTGGAGACGATGGGGGTGGAGGAAGGTGCAATGTCGTTTGCGTCGGGGTGGTGGAAAAATTTTTATTTTCGTCTCTCCCCGAATGTGCCTACGGTGGTACTGCTTACTGCTACAGCAAGCAATCCTGCCGTCTTAACGATATGGCGTTAAGTTCTCCACAAATTGTTCCAGCGCTTTTAAATTTTCTTCTGCAGTATCGTCTGCGGAACAATGAATCGTTTGGCCGGAACACTTTTAAATATCGTTTTTAATTTCTGCTGTATCGTTATCGCCGTGTTGGGGTTGGAAACCTTCTTCCTCCACCTTCTGGGCATGGGTTTGTGTCGGCGTCTCACAAAAGCAATTGTGGATTGTTTTTTGGTCTTGTTTATGCGCTAGGATTCTTTGTGTGAGAAAACGAATCCCCATTTCCGAATAAATGGCATCAGAGATTAGAAGTTTTCGGCTTTGGCGGGAATGGCGTTTTAAAACTAAAAAGCAATTGCTCGGGATATCTATCGGAGTGGTTTTAATTGTGATGTAGCGACCCCATAAAAGCGAGATAAAAGTTTATTACAGGGCTCCCGAGGCTCGTTTGGTTAACTTACTGGAAGCGCGCGTTGAAAGGGGTTTTCGGCCGTATGCGAGTGGGGTGGTCGGTTTGTTTACTTTTTACGAAAGTTTGGATTGTTTTGTCTGCTTGCGCGCTTTCGGCAAACTTTCAGGACAAGCTTTTTGTTTCATTTTGTTAGCAGAATATAGTGGAAATTGCTTGTATCTTTATTAAACTTTAGGGGAAAACGGCAGAATTATAGAAAAAAAATTATGTTCCCTCAATCTTAACTAAAATTTCCCTGCGAAATAAACAATATTCGTTATTAATTCTAGTTTTAGCCATGCCTTCTAGTATCAACTACTTTACATTATCATTTTGTTTTTTCATCACTGCAAGCTTCTACAATTTTTTGATCCTCATTTAAACTTTATTCATATTTCATTTTTTTTAAAAAATTGATACAAATGTCTTAGTATGAGTGTAATACAGCTTAGACAAAGTTGGCCTTAATACCAAAACACACAAACAAACTCTTTGAAAATATTGAAAGCGTCTGTGAATTTCTTGGTAATAGCGGATTAAAAATTATATACCTAATAAATACTCAAATTAATTTCTTTTAATATTAAAGACCAGAAAATCTTTAAAATAAATCTTTATTGTTTTAATTCATGTATAAGAAAAAGATCACCATTTTGTGGAATATTATTTGTTAAAGAATGTGACTTAAATAAACATGATTCTAGTTATAATGAATTGACTTTCGCTTATGACGAATTGCTTACGCTTATGACGTAACATATTTATAAAGATAGAAATATTTGTTGGTAAATAGACGTTCCATTTCAATACAGCTATTAAAAAGTGAGAACAACCTTGAATTAAATTCTTATATTTTATAAAACCGGTTTAGTTACAGTTTCAAATCCAAAACTTTTCATTTCATTTGATAATTTAGTAGTTTATCTTGGATTTGTAAATAGATTAGATAATCTTAGATAATATATATACATATTATATAATTTATTAATGGCAGAATTTAGTAGCAAAAGTTTTTATTTGGATTTATAATTCTCATTCTTTCCAAAAATACTTTTTAAAAGTTTTAGTGAATTTATTAAATCCTTCTTAAAAGTTGTGAATATTCGAGAAGACGAAATTAAAGGAGTAATATTTAATATTTTCCTTCAAATTATGCCTTTTCTCCTTCCATATTAAAAAAGCATATTAATTCCAAAGTTATTAAATCTTTCCCTTCCTTGATTTCTAATTACTTCAATTGCTCTTTTTATTATTCACATTAATAAAACTTATATCAGTTGTTTTCATCGGTTATATGAATAGATTTTACAAATGGTTACCAGATTGAATGCATTTTAATTGAAAGCAGTTTTTTTTATTGCTACAAAATTATATATGCTAGACTACAAGGTGGATATAGAATACATTTTAATAACTAATGTAAAATAATAAATAAAAAATAAAAATATTTCTTACATTTTAATATAGGTAGTTTCTAATTAAAAAAATGCAAATAACATTTTTTGAACCGCAAAAAAGGATAACAGATTCACAAATTAAATAAACAAATAATATTTCGCAGGTGCGGAAAATAATCTTGCGTTAGTATTTTTTATTTTTTTATTCCCCTGATGGGTATAATTTTTTCTGCTTTAAACATCTGCATTTGCTTACAAAAAAGAAGTAAAAGAAATAGCATTATTGCATTTCGTTATTTCAGAAAAATTACAGAAATATATAAATTGGTGAATGAATAATAATATATTTACTCGTTAACTTTGAGGAATTTCATGTTATTAAAACTGATAAAGGGCTTTTTTGACCATCTATTTATAAGTTGCAATATATAAAATTCAGGTAATTTCTATCTGTATTTGTATTTGAGCCTTTTCATCAGCATATAGCCCCATGTAAGGAAAACTCTTTTACAGACGAAGTAAGCGGGTTTGTTCAATAACACATTATCGAAAAATGAAGGTCCGTACTTCAATCATCTTTATAAAGAATTTATTTTTATGCTGGATTTTAGAGTACTAATTATATTCATGTTTAATAGAAAATGAAATCGTTTCAATTTACGTTTTCCCATTAGGACGAGAATGAATTAATGGGGTTTTAAATTCCAAAATTTGTATTGTATACAAAGAAATACAAAACAAGAAAGAAACATTTAATAAGACAATAATTAAACACAAATAAAATTACGTTTAAGTTTTTTACAATTTATTAAAAATATCATTGATTAGTTCCTTTGTATTATTTTTATAAGATATTATAAATGTCTTTAATTGTGAATAATTATATAATTCAATTCGTTCATTCGATGCAAAAATTATTGATAGAATTGATGAATTGTTTACAATTTGCAGAGTTGTCTCATTTATGAGTAACAACTATAATCATTGAAGTCTGTTTGTAATAAAGAATTTGAAATCTATTAAATGGTAACTGGCTCTCAAATAATTAATTTGTATTTAACTGTAATTGTCAGTTGTAATGTTTCGATTTAAATATTCCATTATAAAAATCGTTATAAACCTAAAAAACAAAAATAAAATAAATAAATAAAATAAATTAAGAATAATGACAGTTTAGCTTATTTATATGAACCTAATATGAAATTTTAAAAAATGATTCTTAAATATTTTTTGTGCCTGATCCTACATATTTTTACTTAATCGTAAAAGAATAAGTCTTCATTAAATTGATTTATTCTGCTTAGAATATTCCAACGGAAAAAACTGCAATTTATTAGAGATTGACTTAAATTAAATTGTATGTGAATCAAATGTTCAGAATTGAAATAATTGGCCGAATTTGTAATAATATGAAATTCTCATTATAAACATTTACTTCTTATATCAATTAATTCCACCAATTTCGATAAAAAGAAAATTTGAATATTTAAGATACGAATAGTGGTAAAGTATATTATTTTGAATATCAATTTATATTAATAAATGACATAAATTATAATTGATATAGTATATGAAGCATAATAATCTTTGGTTAACATAGAACTATACAGAATTTTTGAAGAAAATGTTATAATTCTTCAATAGACATATAATTGTATATTTTTTACATACATATTTTTCTTCATTTTGGGTTCATTACATTCAGAGTTGATCTGTATTCGTAGGCAAGTATGAATTAGTATTTATAAAAATAAAGGTTTATGTTAGCTAAATACATGTAAAAAAAAATAATGGCCTCTAATCAGTTGAAGGTGAATTTATTTCCGACAAAAGAAAATATATTTTTAAACTTCGATAAACAGCTCCTTTTCTTTAGAATGTATTAATAGCTTGCATGCATTTTGATCATTTTTTCACTTTAAAAAGGCATTTGTTAAGAAAAATTGGTACAATATATATCAATAAAAATAGTTTTCATCATTTTCTTCATCTTTTCCCCCATTTTCGTTCTATAAGTCTTGCGTTTTTTTTTTTTTTTGTTTTTTTTTTTTTTTGGTCTTCCAGGCCGTTCTTTGTCATTGGTATCGAAATCACTAGGCTTAAATCGCTGATACCAAAATAGACAATTGGGATATGATGGAGTATCATCATAATAAGTTTCTAAAAGTGTCTGATGGTCTTCGGCAGTAGTTTTCTTCAAATCAAACTATAAAAAAGCAATAAATATCGAAAACGCAATTTGGAGCGTTCCATAATTGGGATCTTTATACACTGAATAACTCAATAATATGAAATAAAAACTTTCAAAGTTATAACAAAGTAATAGTAAATTAGTAACACCCAAAACCTTTGTCGTTTATATAGATATTTCGCATGTTCACCAATAGATGTCGCTGATTAAAATACATCCAAGCACCCAATGATTTGGAAGGAGGAAAATCCTTAACATGTTAAAGATGACGCCGGTCATCTGATTGGCATTTCGCATTAGTAAATTAACAAAAGTGTCATTTATCAATAGGAATATTTAAATACTGTTGATTTAGCTCTACAAGAACGAAAACTATGAACTATAAATTTATAATATCACATTTGGAATTTCAAGCATTCTTAACCGATTTATTTCAATTCAAACATCACCTCGGCCTTTCAAAAATTCAGAAACTTTATGACACGAATGGGGCGAAACGCAGTATATTCACGGCATCGGACTCTGGGGAATTGCGACCAATTTGCCCCAACCCATTGTCGGAAGTCCGACAAAAGAAAAAAAATATAAAACAATGGAAAATCTAATTCCGATGGGCGTTGTCCAGTCCAGTCCACCCTGAAAAAGAACAGCAACATCCAGAATACGAAAAGGTCGCGGTCTGGGTCTCACCACAAGTGTGGTTCCGGTATCCATCTAAGACGACCCCCCAAGGAGGCCACACGCCGCCGATTCGATTTCCAAACCGTTTCCTTTCGGAGTGTTCTGCCCCGAATACAAACGCCTCATTTGCAAACAAAGTGCCGATTACGTCGGATTTTTATTTTTGTAGGAGAGGTTTCCAGGGTTTTTTGTATGGGAGTGCTGTGGGTAGTTTTGTGGCGGAGTTGAATTGTAGGGAAAAGTACCCGGATGACATCTTGGACTCACACACGGAACAAGGAATCAAATGATTGGGTCAACTAGTTTCCTGGAATTAGACGAACATTTCTTTGGGGGGGGAGGGGAATGGTAGACGTGAAATGATTTATTACGCATTAACCGACATTATAATTTTTGTAGAAAGTTTCAATTAGGACTTTGTGCTGTTTTTCTTCTGGTGAAATAAAGGAAAGAGTGAAGAATATTAACTTATACTTTGTATGAATTCTAATTCTTTCTCAGTTACATATGAAATGTATTTTTAGGGAAAGGAAACAGATGACGAATTCTTTAATTGAGATCTTTATTGTTTTGATGCTATTACGTAAAAAACTTAAATTTTATATGTGGTTAAAAATTTATTGCCATATCCCTGATAGCTCCAAAAATAGCAGAGATAGAAAGAAGGGAGTGTTGATTATGGAAATGTATTCATATAACTTCAAATGAGAATTATCCGAAATTTTAAAGAGCAAGTATTTTGATTTCGGTGCGTGTAGACACTGAGAAATGCTTGAAACAAAATTTCACGCAGAGCAAAAAAATTAAATTCATATAATTAGAAAATAATTCATTTTTAGAAGTGAATATCTGACATATAAAAGTTTGGCCTGTAAAAGAAACAAAATCTTGCTTTCATTAATTTCTCCTATGATTACTGTGTATCTGTTTAAATACTCAGAACAAGGAATTTGGAATACCACAGAATATTTCACATCTAAAATTGATGCAAAAGGCAAAACTGAAAGTAACAAAAAGCAGACAAACACCTCTTCAAATAATTTAGAAATTTATTGGAGGCAATGCAAAAAATAACTCATATGTAAATGGAATTTATGTAAAAAAGGGAAATAATGATACGTTACATGTTAATTGAATACAGATAAAAAATATTTTATTTATCATTTAACAAAAAAAAAGGAAATTCCAGATTTTTTTCTATTTTTCCCGATAAAATTAATAAAAATGAAATAGACTATTTATATTTAAATTGAGAAAGTACTAAATACAGATATTTACATTTTTTAAATATGTTTAAACCCTTAATTTTTATGATAAAGAATTACGTACACTAAGATGCAAAATATTTTCATTTTTACTTTAAATTATTTAAATTCTACCAATAACTGCCATAATTACCTTTACATAATCTTGCTTTTTTTTTTGTCGTTCAAAAGTGCACAGAAGATAAAATTAAAATTGGCTATAAAAATAAACTTTCATATAGTTTTAAAATATTGACTATATGACAGCTTTACTTATAATTTTTATATGTAATTATTTTGAAACAAAAATTGTACGTGTTATTTTATAGTTAATTTATGTGAATGTTGATAGCATCTTAGAAAATCGAACGCTTTTAAAGAATAATATTGGCACAAATCTAATCACTGATAATAAAGGGATTAATTCCTTAATGGACTGATTTTCTATTTTTCTGTAAATAGAAATTACTAAATAGAAATTACTTCTTTGTAGGACAATTCGAGACAGGTTGAATAATTTCTGACGTACATATGTTCAAAAAATATGCTCGATTCTCTTTTTGTTCATAAATGAGCTTTCTATTAAGCTAAGAAATAACTGCTTTTGTTTTGTTGCTGAAGATTAAAATCCCTAAATTATTTTACCTTAAAAGTCAAATTCTAATTATATAAGGGTTACAAACAGCTTATTCAACTTTTACTTAGATTCGCAATTAAAAGTATTATTTTGAACCGTGAAACATTTTCTCTAATCCTTTTAATACTAGGAGAGAAATTTATTTGAACTTCCGTAAATAATTTTGTTAAAGGAGGTTAGAATTTTCTCTTCATTAAATTACGTGAAACATTTCATCATTATGTGCCTTAAATTATTTCTTGAATCTCATAATTTGAACTTGAAATAATTGATTTTGCTGTAAGAGAATTTTATTTTAGTTTTAGTTTTATTCAATTAATAAATAAATCTGGAAACTATTATTTTATTATGTTCATTTTAATCGAGAATCAGTCATTGACTTTTTTTTCTGATGAGTAAATTTTACAGGTTTTGTATTTCTTCTTTGCTCACTCGAATCTGGAATATTTCAGTCTTATTTAAGATCTGAAATTTAAAAAATAGCCAAAGAGCTCTTCAGAACGAGCCAAATAATTTCTTGGATTACTTGTTTTATAAAACCAAAAATATTTTTTTCTCTAGATATATATTTAACTTATAGGCGTAACTTTTAAAATATTCATAATTTAAAATCCTCAACAGATATTTATTAAATACATTTTTTCTAGAAGCTTGTTAATAACATAACTAATACCCTAAAATTCTCGAATGCATTTATTCATTTTGAAGTACTGGTCAGAAATTTGAATCAGGAGATTATTTCAGAGTGTATTTAAAAATTTTGATGCACTGGTAATTTTTTATGATAACAATTTTATAAAAAAATTAATATACATTTGACGGATGTTGGCATTTTCCGGATGTTTTTGTTCATCATTGTGCTTTTATTCTTATATTCCTGATGTCCTTTAATATTTTACGATTTCTATCTCCAACTTTAAGCTCATAAATGATTTGTGCATTTTTTTAATTCATATATTCTTTGTGATGTGTAAATATTTTTTGTATACTTATTTTATGGTTTATTGTTCTTTATTTTGTGTATTTTCTTTTATTGGTAGTTATTTCATATGTATCTTTAATTCACATTTTTATTTTGTTTTACCGATTATGACCGGGTTTTTTTTTTGTTGTGCGTATTTTCAAAAAAAAACAAAAAAAAACTGGAAAATATTTTTGAAATTTTAACAATATCAATTCAACAACAACACATTTTCAACGGTATATTTTAGAGCATTAATTTATACAACATTCTAAATAATATTTTTCATGACAATATTTAATATAAAACATTGATACACATTGATCATTTTAGGGGTTTTGACGACTCATGACAATTGAGGCCAGGAGCGTATATATTTAATATTAAATATAATCAAATTTTTATTTATGATCCTAAATGAGAATTTTATTTCACTTAATTACACATTTAATCTTTATTTTACTTCTTGAGAGCTTTCTACACAATATTTTAACAAGATACATTATATAAAACTGAAAGTATGTGTTATCACTGTGCAGAACAGACCATTTAACCTGTAGTTACCATATTTGATATATATATTTTTTTAAGGATAGTTATAATTTTTAGTGTAACTACAGCTAAATGTCATATATTTAGCGCTTCAAAGCAACGTTATATGCTTTAGTTTCTAATATCAATCTTCAAATTAAAATATATTTTGTCTACTAAAACGCAGTTTACATTGCAGTAATACAGCAGGTTATTTTCTTTTAAATGAATAAACTTTTTAATGGAAATATGAATCGAAATATGCAGCATATTTATGGTCATTTATGAGGTTTTCAAAACAGAAAACTTCCTTAAAAAAAGTAACATAATTTCTAAACATTTTAAACATAGTATTTATGAATTATCTTATCTTTTCTCTATTTGTTTTATAAAGAAAAGAATGTCTTCATTATTTTAAAAATAAAGCCCAAGCATTCTCTTGATAATTTAAATATAAGGTAAATATTTTGTCATACAAAATCTGCAGATTTTTCTTCGGCATTTTGTTAAATGAATCTTTTTTTTAAATTCAATTTAACACTTTATCGGGTGAATGATTGATCAATGCAATAGTTATATAATTTACAGTAAATAAATGTTTTTTCATTTAAATCACACTATTTATAAATAATTATGCACTAAATAATTATTCATAAGTGTTATAAAAATTCGAAATATTTAATTTTTATTAGTCAGGATTAAAGGCTTACTATATTTTCTACATTTTTTTAAAGAATTATCTACAAATTTTTATTTAAAGCTAGCGCTGAAATATGAGAAAGCACTTCCCCATCTATAACGTCAGATAACCCTCTTTGTCATTCGCTTAAGAGGAAAAAATTTTTAATGTAATCAATTAGCTGGAAAACTTAAGCTTAAGGATGAATATCTAATTTCATATAGAAATTTAATTAATCCCATGAAAGTCGTCTTAAATTCATTACGGCAAAGAAATAAAAAAAAAATGGAGCATGTTATTTGGATTTTACTCAAATGAAATAAAATATTTCTTTTAGAGAATTCTGATTAAAATCTATACTTCTGCTCTTTATTTATGCACAAAAATTAATTATTCTATTTTTGTATACTATATGATTTATTTTATTAAAATCATTTTAGTTACATATTTTTACTTTATTTCGTACTATTAAAGATAAATCGATTTAATATGAAACAGCGTTTAAGGAAAAGAAAATATGATATCTACTTTAACTAAGGAATTGATTAATTAATTAATAATATATTCAGTAGTAATAACATAAGCTTCCACAAATATTTTCATTTAGTGATTAATAAACACTTATAACATTTTTATTCTCAAAGGACAGGTGTAGATGTTTGGAAGGTTCGTAAAAATCATAATAAATATCAATTCAATCCTTTTATTTTATATTGAACAAAGCTGTCCTGAAAGTAAACTGTTTAACTTCTAAAAGAATAAACCAAATTTTCAGTCTGTATTACCTCAAAGAAAATACTTAGAACAACGAATTTTATAAATTTGTTACATCTGTATATATCAGCCATTTGTTTCACATTCTAAAATTTTATTAAACTCCAAAATTTAATGGAGGAAAAGTCGTTTAAAATCAAATCTGTTATGATTTCTTCCTCCCAATCGAAAACAAAATTGAAAATTTGATAATTCGTGTTTACATACTTTTTTTTTGAAACTGTGATTATGTAGAGTCTTAGTAAAAATCCTGAAAATGGAAATATGAATAATGACTTCTATGAATAAATAATTGATTATTTTTGTTTTAAACCAATCTTCTTTACCTAAATTTGAGAGCATCTAATATTATAATCATCAAACCAGAAACTTTCTTAATTGTAAGTAATTTTTGTGAAACTAAATGAACGTTCAAGTAGCTCTCTTATTTCTTATAAATATTCAAAATTACTAATATGAAAGCTTTTTTAGATACATTAGCAATCACGTAAATTACAGCTAAAGTAACGAGCTGCAAAATGAATTCTGTTAAAATTTAGAAATGTTATTTATTGCATTTCCTGAATCACAATTAGTTAGAAAACTATCTAACAAATAGCATTTGGTTTTATGCGAAACTTAGACTATGAAGTAATTTTATACATATAGGTATCAAGAATGTCAAAGTATATTAAAATTCTCAAGATTAAAGTTCACAAAACCGTTCACAATGCTGGGTTATTCAAAACCCGAGAATCGAATATAAAAGGCTATAAGTTTCCTATAGACAAAGGCAGGGAAGAAAAATTTGAATACAATGAACAAAGAAGTATAAAGTTTTGATTGAAGGCGTTATAATTACCCCATATGATTTCACTTGAACATACGAATAATATCCACATGATAATTCATTTGATTATCACGCAAAGCATTCTCCTGCGTAATAGCAATTTTTTCTTTTTGCAGAGCAAAGGAGATATTAAGATATAGTTTAATATGCATCCCTTGAAATAAAGTCATAAATAATTCTTAGAAGATTAAGGTAACAACATGTAAAACATGAATTTGATTATTGAACATGATTCTCAGAGTCTAGCAAAAAGTGAAACGATTAAATATTGCTTGTGTGATCATAAGATAGTCACATAGAACAATTAATAAATATTCGAACGAAACTTTCTACTTCATTTTGCATTTACTTTTCTTCTTCCTACCGTTGTTTACAAGGAAGTTTTAACAATCAATCACATAATTTTGAATAATACTATATTTTCTCCTATATTTTGAATAATACTATATTAAGCATCTATACATATTTCTCCTTAATCATCAGTAGATAAGTGTTTATGCTAATTCCTACCAGATCATTTGACATATAACTACTAAATTTGATATTTCGGAGGATATAGATGCTTAATCTTAAAATGATTTTTTTAAATTTTAATTAGAATTTTAATAAATTAAAAAGTAATCGTAATTTTGTCATTTTTTACGGTAAGTCCCAAAACTATTATTGTATAAAATTGGTTTTAAAATCATTTAATTTTTTTAACGTTTTTAAAAATAATAATTAATTAATTAGCTATTTAATAATTTAGTTGCTGTAAAAAATTTTTTTGAAATTTTAATAATTTTTGAAACTTTTTATTTTTCGGGTAATTCTCATCAAATAATTTATCAATGCAATGAAATTAAAATTAATTGTTTTACTTCTTTATATATTTATTCATATAATTTTTTTTCATTATTGAAATTCTAATTAAAAAGTCTTGTAATTTACTGAACAATTTATACAAGAAATCGGAATCTAAAAGTACATTATTACAAAATTTCCAACAATCAAATTAGATTACCCAGGTACTTAAATTCTTAATGATACTATGATGTCTTGAAATTCAACTCTATTAGGAAAGTTTATGTAAACGATAAACATTTCACTGATATAAGGCTATTAAAATAAAATAAAAAATTAACGTCTTGTTAAATTTCATGGCTAAAAAAGAAAGTCAAAAATGTAAAAGATTTAACTAAATTTACCCAGTATTTCTAGTGAATTAGCTTTTTAACAAATATTCCTGGTAGTTAATTAATAAAAGAAAATAAATCAATAAAAAAAGAACTTGTTTCTGTTCTATTTTATTTCACTCCATTCCATAACATAGCACCACTCATCCCATAATAATCAGAAGTAAAAAACATTCAGTCAGCTTTCAGTGAATATTTGATTTTTTCCAACGATTTTAATTAATAAAAGATTATATAATAAAAGAAAAATAACGATTTCCATCGATTTTGATTAATAAAAGATTATATAATAAGAAAAAAATAATTTAATAAATAAAAGAAAATAAATAAAAAAATTGTTTTTTCCCCCCTCCATTTCATTTTAAGTCATTCCATAACAAAGCACCACTCACCCTATGATAATCGGCAGAAAAAACATTCAGCCGGCATTCTGTGAATATTTGATTTTTTTTTTATCCCAACGATTTTATGTCGCCGAAATTATGACACCCCATAAGTTGGACATTTCAAAAAACCGTCAGGTAGATACAGTCGTAACTGACGGCCAACAAAAGTGAGTCCTTTCGGAAATTACAGCTATATACAAAGCTGTTTTTTTTTTTTTAGTTCCAACTCCACGAACGAAAATGTTTGTCCCAATAATCGCTGCTCCTTTTCTCATTGGCTTGACTGCGTTATCTTTCAGCTTAGCCCAGAGGGACAAAACTGTAAACCGCACTTTTTTTCACCGCTAAAAGAACATAAAAATATAGTTTCCTACTTTCAAGATAAGCATTTTCTCATATTTTGTTTTATTTTACGCCCAGCTCATAGATTTTTTTTTTATTATTTTACTCTTTTCACTTTCTATAAACATACACATATCAATATATATATATACACACACACAAACGCATGCACATGTTTTTTTTTCCTTCTTTTTTGCAGATATACACAAATACATACCCGAGATGTAAGAAAATAAAGCAAGAAAAAAACTATTGTGTGTTGCCAACATACATTGTTAAAAAAATAAAACCAGAGGGGGAAATGTCATGCAAGTTGGCAGCCCCGGGGGCTCGAGAGATAGGGAGAAAAAGGGAAAAAATATATAAGCAAGGAATGAAACTTTTCCCGTTCTTGCAATCACTGACAAGTAGTTCATTTTTATTACTGGCTGTTAGAGCGCTTATGGTTTAACTGAAGCCATTGCGGACTGAGGTAGATAGAAACGGTCCAGTTTAATCTTTCAACTGCGCATTCTTGAAACGCTTCTAAGTCTAGAAGAAAAAGTGACGCTAAGAACTTATCTTATTGTTAGAAAAATTTTGTAAAATTCGTCGTCTATATTGCTGCCATCATATGATTTCACTTTTTCCTGAAAGTAAGTTCACTTTGACCATTATCTTAAATTCATATTTTACAATATTCTATATTTAAACATATGGGTGAGCAGTGTAGCCAAAAATATGTCTTGTGCCAAAAAAAAAAAAAAAATCGAAATTAACCAATCAATCTCAAATTAAGATGGTTAAAGGAAATTCAATTTTAATCTTGAAATTCTTGGACGATTGAATTCAGTACTTAAAATTTTTGATATTTAGAGATCAACTTTTCAATGCATCTTTAACCAGTTAACTGTTTCGCCCTCTTCAGAAAATATGCCGCAAAGCTGTAGCGATTATCGTGAGCAAAGCATGGTACAACGCATAATAATCTTTTATTTGTTCCTTTGATTTCGACTTGGCCTCAAAATATTTTAAACACCTTGATATTTACGAATATGTTTGAGTTTTCACTAAAATTGTAATTCAAACTGCAAATCGTCACTACTTATAAATCCTGACGAGTAAACTCGTCATAATGTAAAATGTTGTACTTTTTCCATGATGAGTACACTCATCAAAAACACTTAATTGCCTTAAGTAACTTCGTTGCCTTTGTCAACTTCGACTACCAGCCATTCTTCCATCATATTACTAGCATTAATTTATTCATGCCGGCCAAATTTAATGAAATATATCAAAATAAAAGTAAGTTATATATCAAATTATATTTATACAGTAAACATAGAGCATTCTGATTAGTTAGCTACATTTGCAGGGAGTTGAAATTAGCGAATAAAATTCGCAAAATTGCTCTAATTGTTAAAGTTGCGAATCTGACAAAGTTTTAGTTTGCGACATCACTTAAAACAGAAGGAAATAGGCGAGTACTCAACAATTGATAACGCATCTAGAGATCATATGCTTTCATGTGTGAAACTGATGCAGTAGTTGCGACTTCAGGACTCTGCTGTGGGTTTTTTTATTTAATACTTTGGGTTTTTACTCATAATTTCAGATATTATATTATACAAAATTATTTAAAATATAGGTAGAAGCTCCATATATTTTTTGTCTTTTGTATTTGAAATATTTTGGTTAAAATAGCGCAAGAATAAAGATAAGATTCAAAGATGAGAAATGCAGAGAATCATTCACTGGAATGATCAAATATTTTCATATATAACCATACTTATTATTGCTAACGATTGCTCTGAAAAATTTAATTATAAAATATATTCAGGAAAATTATTTATAAGCAATATTACTATCCGAACTTCGTTCATGACGAACAAACATAAAACTTGAGTGTCTTTATAGTTGATATCAATGCTCTCTCTCCCTATCTTAACTGGGATCTTAGATTTATTTATCAATTTGGGCCTTCGACTTATCTTACATGTATATTAAAGTTTATTTCTCAAAAATAATGGATAAACTTTTTTTCATAAATCACTAAATGTATGCTTTTAATTTTTCATGAAATTAATAAGTAAAGAATTAGTTTAATTTTTAATTAAAAATATGCAAATGATTGATATGGAATAAATGATCAGAAATTAATATATCTTTATTATAGAAAAACAAAATAAGCACTTTGTATAATTAATTATAATCAAATTTGTCGGATTTTGTGTAATGCATATAAAGTGAAAATTAAAATTAGTCATGTCTGGTTAGTGGAAACTTTAACTATCTTTTATTATGCCAATCGCTTTTCTCTTCTGAAATTCAGCAATAAATAGATACAGTAGGCAATTTGGTGCAGATAGCATCTTAATATGATATACAATGCAACTTGCGATTTCACTCTGTATGGCATTTCGAATTGTTTTTCTCATACATGATTAACATACTCAAAAAATGTATAATTAACATAAAAAGCATTTACATTAACACTTCAAAAAATTTATTTATAAGTTGTAAATAATATATTTTTAACAAGTTTGCAGCCGCGTGATTTGCTTGTGAATTACACCTACTATCTCATGAAATAATGCCTTCTCTGCTACATGACAGAGAAAGAGAGAGCAAAAAAAAAAAAAAAAAAAAACCACCTCTAATTAGATCATAATCTGAATCATAGAAAATTATAGCAGCAAACATGTTAACATAGCAACATAGTATGCAAGCATATGATTAATATACAAATATAATGATTAGCAGGCCATATTGATATAGAAATATTAAAATACTATTATATTATATTATATTATAATATATATATATATATATATATATATATATATATATATATATATATAAAATTATTATTATTGTACCACATCCCATTAATAAATATGCAGCATCGATGTTATTAATAACGAAGAAGCATATAATTTTCCTTGAACATTAATTATAGATTTGTATGTATCTGATATATCAATTAGTACTGAAAACATATTCTTAAATAAAACAATTATGTGGTATGTTCGTCTAATCGATAGATTGTTTTGATCACCCACCAAAGAACATTTCCCCAAAATTTAAATGAAAGAAAGCATAAATTTTAAAAGGGAAGTATAATTTAATAGACTAGTTTAACAAATTTTATTACTTAAGCTTCTTCAAAATATATTTATTTGTTACCGAATTCAATATAACGTAGAAATACATATTTCTCTAGGTATTGTTAAGAAGCGTACATTCAATAACTGATGTTAAAATAACAAACATTTTTTTTAACAACCGAAGCACATAAAAATAAACCCACTTTATAACTTCATGACATGGAGTCTTTCTCTCATGAATATTCAATTAATTAGAATCGAAAGAATTATAATGCACTTGGAACTCATAACTTTGAACAATTATAAATTTGTTTTATAAAAGCATTTAACTTTGTTTTTATTCATCCGGAGCTTACATATTTTACTTTGATTTAATTTGAAATAATTGTTTTCGATGCTTTAGAAATAATTTCTGCCGCATCCAAACTTACTCAAAGTGAATTGTTCGGAGAAATGATTCGTTATTAGTGAGATTTTTCTTTTTTATTTCAACGCTGCGACTTCATTTGTTCATTTCATAATTTACTGAAGGACGTGTCACAATGAATAAAAAGATACAAAAAGGACTAAACCCTTCTTCTATGCATAACAATAGATGCAACTTATAAATTATTGTTTCGCAAGTGCTAATAAGAGACGCAATTTTACTGGAAACTCGAAAATTAATGTAATTTGCTGTTGAAAAATGAAAGTAAAGAAAAACAAATAACTCGTTTATTTATCATTTAATTGTTTTCCAGTTCTTATTTGTCGTTTCTCTTATTACTGAAACGCAACTTGATTTCGGGTTTTAATTTCGAAACATTGAAGTTATTGCTTATTTTTCGACATAAATGAGGCATGGTTAAGAGTGTTGTTTTATTAATAAAGTGAAGAATAACAATGGCTTTTATTTCGTTCATTTTCATTTGTATGGAAAATGTTCATTTTTAAGTATCATTCGTTTTTCATATGAAATGAAATGAGAATGAAAAATCTGCATATGATTGAGGAATATTATTAAGACGTATTATACGTCATTCAACGTAAAAAAAACTGATTATCATTTCATAAAGTTATTTCGATATTAATATCAAATTTACTGAATGCAGTCTTTTGTATTTATATTAAATTGATAACAATAGATTCCATGAAAAAATTGAAAGATTCTTGACAAGAATGCTATTGTTCCAACATCATTGTCTTTGTATACGCATTAAATGATTTTCATTAATTTGGAAAAAGAAAGCTATTTGATAGCCAAGAAAAAATTTTCTGAAATGGCTTATATTCTTACCATTTGCTGATATCGTAAATTAAGTATCATGTTCAAGATATATGAAGATTAGCACTCTGATTCTCAATAATCTTAGAAATTCCCCTCATAAATTCTGAAAATAAATTATAATATATTATTTTTCAACCAATTAGGATTCAAAAACCAGCGGGAGTGGTATTTTCGGAATTTTCTCCCATACTCTCAAATAAATATACTTGTGTAGCGGTTACATAACTCGACTGCCTTCCCTTTTGATACAGCAGATGGCGTTTCCTTATAAACATCAAGGTATATTTCTCATGATCCTTCTTAGGGGACATTATTAGATTGTATTCTAAAAAATGTCATATTTTCGTGTTCGTGTTTGTTTTCTCTTGTGAAGTGAAACTTAGAAAATAATTCAATAACTGTTCGTGAGACTCGCCATTATTTTCATCTATCTCATAATGATGTTATAAAGAGTTTCATTCCTCTACACTTGTGTATTATTAATTGTACACCATTAATGAAGAATAATTACATAAGACAATGTCAGAGTGCTAACCGCATACCATAAATTATAAAAGTACCAAAAATATCGAATGTTTTTTGACGCCTTTTTAACGGACGTTTAAAATAAAAATAAGCATAAAACTACAATTATAGTCATAGAATCAGATATCAAATTTTATATAAGTAATTCATTTTTGAGATGTCTTGTTTACATGAAAGTAAAAAAACCGACATATGATCGATCTCTTGATGAATTTGGTTCCAAATTTAGGACATATCTACAATTTATGTATTCTTCGACTTACAATTATTGTGTTCATTTGTATTCGGATAGCGGAACAGGTAGAATTCCTTTGAATGGATTTCGTACAAATTCTCATAGAAATTTGGTTCAAAAATAAATTATTTACTTGTAAAAGAATATGTAAAGAGAAAATATGGCAATCGTCGGAAAATTCAGACTCTACAATTCGATGAATCTCTACGTTTCAGATTTCCTCAAATCCAAAAACCCACTTTTGGAATTATATTTGTCTATCTGCAAACATGACAACTCAAAAAGCGTTTTGAACAAAATGGATGAAATTTTGTATGTGCTTTTTAAACCAAATTTCTAGATTAGCATCAATTTCCGACGAAATCCATTTTAAGAAAGTATATATGTCTGATTGTGCGAGTACATGAGTACGAGTGCATGTACGAATACATGAAGTTTATATTAAATCGAATACACGAGTACATGTACGAGAACATATTGCACGAGTACATGAGTACACAATCACCGAAAAATGTAAAACGCCAGATGAATAAAATTTGGCATATAGATTCAACATCTATGGTATAATTTTTTAAAATCAAATTTTGAATGAAATCTGCAAAATTATCCACTTTTTATCAAGCTGTTCGTTCACATGCATGTTAAAGAAGTGCAATTAAAATAAATAAAATTTGATATGTCATCTTGGTACTAAAATTGGAGTTCTGTGTCAAATTTTGTTTTCAATCGGTCGAAAAACATGTATCCAAACTGTAAATCCGGTTTTCCCTATTATACAAAGAAGCAGAAAATTTTTCCTTCGCGAGATATTGGATATAAAAATTTGAGTACTTTTGGCGTTCAAAGTTTTGACGGAGAACCATGATTTTAAATAAAGGAAAAGAGGAAGGAATTTATTAAAGAACATGTGATACAGTTTTAAATAAATTATCTTACTTTCTTAAATTCTTAAATTTCTGTGTTCATATAAAGGAAAGGATTTCACTCATAATTACGTATAATTACAATACTTTAGTATCCTTATTTTTCTGTACTTTCTAAAAAAAATTCGCCGACAGTCTTATTCGATGCAAATCACCATAAACAATCCAATTTTTGACCAGGCATCACTTAAACTTCTCAAACACAACTGTATCATTAGCAGCGTTTCAGATTAAACACCCGGTAACTTTTGCATTTTATTCATTAAGTGAAATTTAACGCGAGTAGATAGAAAAGCCAGCCGCTTTTCCACAACCTCATCAGCAAGATCTTTAAAACAAGGACAGACTGACGAATTGTAGCCGCCGGCCATAATTACTGCAGCATTCACTACTCGTGGGGTAATTAATTGGAGTAATATGATCGAGAAGCAGAAGGCTCGAAATGCGAGCTAATTGGCTCATTTCCATCCCGGATTATGTATGAAACCTGTGCTATTTATTGGCGAGCGTTTTTCTCTTCAGCCCCTTACAATGCAAACGCGGTCGCGCAACTTGGCGTTTTTTTTTTTTTTTTTTTTTTTTGCTTTCTGGCGAAGATTTCTCTCTATAGGGGTACTCAGAAGTGGTTTATCTTAAGATAAAATGAACGTTATTGAATATTTAGTAGAGTGTAATGAATGATTTTCATCTATAGGCAAAATACATCATTATCACACTTCTATCAACTCTAATATCTATCAATATTAAGTAATGTAATGATTTTTGTAACTAAAGGATCGGTCATATGACGTACAACAATACTTCCGCCTAGGTTACAACTTTTTAGATAATTAGTTCTTAAATTGAGCCAAAGGAATTATATATTTTTAGGTTAGAATTTCATACGGAAATTGGTTAATGCTTAATTTAATCTTTATTTTGGATAGTGGAAATATCAGATAATAATTAAACAGAGTTTTGGTTTTTTTTATAATTTAGAAAATGAACGAGCAGTTAACAGGTAATGGGTTAAATAAATAACATCACCAGAAGTCGAGATAATGGACAAAAAAAATTCTTTCGTTTAAAAACATATTTATACAAAGTTGAATAATAATTAGTTCGATGTTCCAGATTTGTAGAATGCGTTTTTGATACAATTTTGGAAATTCTAGAATCCAATTACCTTTATTTTTCAGAGGAAAAATTGTTTGATGAATTCAGTATTCTTGGGTCACATAAACACTTGTTTATATTCATTTTAGAATATCAAAAAGTTTCTCAAAAACTGAGATGACGAAACAAAATTCTTTCGCTTAACAACATATTTACAAAAAGTGGAATGAAGGTTAATTATTAATTCTATAATTCAGAATTATAACAGAATCCAATCCCTTTGCTTTTCAGAGAAATTATTATTGTTTGATTCATTGAGAGCTTATTTTTGCGAAAAAATTCTTTCAATAAACAATATAATTACTCAAAGTGGAATAAAAATTAATTATGAATTCTAGATTCAGAATTATAACAGATTTCAAACCCTCTACTTTGCAGAGAAATTATTATTGTTTGATTTTTTTTACTAGTCTTGTATTGTATTGAGAATTTGTGTTTCCATTTATATCGGGATATCAAAGTGTTTCAACAGTGGCATTTTAAGGAACTAAAAAAATGGAAATAAAGACAATTCTTTTGGTAATTGTGATCTGGAATTTGATTTAAAATAACAGTGATCAGTTGATTCTTCAAGTTAAATTGCTTCGTAAATGAAAGTAGAGAATTTCTATAATAGAATTTGTGTTCGCGTATATGTAGAAGCCAGTGTAGAACCATCACAATATAAAGATAGAATATCACAAATAAAATTTGTGAAATGTGACATTTTCTGTTCAACTGACCAAATTATTTTCTGAAACATCGCATGTGCCATGGCAATTATACGTTGATGAAGCATTAAAGCACGTGCCACAGTTCAAGTGGTATTTTACTTAATCTCTTGACAAACAATTCTTTTAATTATTATAAAAAATGTTCTTTTTTGTTGAATTACCATCGCCGTATGATTATTTTTTATTTATTTAATTACAGCTGCAAGTGGGCGTACGATTGTAAAAATAATAATCATTATTTTTTTGCATATATGACAATCGAGCATTAACGACAAATTTTGAATGAAAAAATTTAATTTATTTATTCATAAAAAAATAATAAATTCTGTCGTTCCATTTTTTTTCTGTTTATTGTTGAAAGATTCTGCGATAAACATTTCAACAGATTTTAATTGTACTCATTTAGAATTTTTTTATTAAGAAAACAACTGAATTCGTTCATATCCGTCAATGTCCCTGAAGAGATTAAGCATTCTTATTGAGCTCGTTAGAATTAATGACATTGTTTATCACGAATTTATCTGCCAGAGAGTCATTAAGATATTTGATATAACTGTAAAGTTCTGCGCTGTTTCATGGAAAAAATTCTTTTAAAGTAACCGGAAATATGGAGAGTGACGAATCGAATTTACCAAGACGACAATGCTTCTCAATGAGCATTCGTCATTTGTGAGTTTCTCGTCATATCTTTTCCACAATGACCTATTCATTAAATTTAATTGGTGCGAATATTGTTTTTTTTTTCGAAAGATGAGTATTTATTTGAATGATAAGCTGAATTCAAGTTTTAAATAAACATCAAATGGTTATCAGCACGTTTGTGCATATATATTATATAAACATTATATATTATATAAACATATTTTAGCAATTGCGTGGCTGAATGGATAAAACTTTTGAAAATTTTAAAACTTCGATTAATTTTTCACCACAGGAGGCATTATAAGTACAAGAAGCGATGATAAAACTGTCGTCTGTTTACATCTCGATACAAGTGTAAAAAAGGTCAAAATTTTTCCCTTCAGTGATTTTACTATGAGATTCTGACAGGAATTTCTTTGTCAAGAATCGATTTAGGAACGGGAATCTTAGGTATATTTAAAAGAATGTTGTAAACATTAAGGATTTTTATTCCTTCACTCTGAGCGCGAGAAAGTGCTGAAACCAGAAATTTTATAAAGCGAGTGTATTAAATGAGAAGTGGAAATTGGATCTGAAAATAAGGAAACATTTTAGAATGAAGTTAATATGGGCTAAAATAAGATAAAAATGAGTAAAGGAAATTAATTAGGATTAAATTAGATTAAGATCACATATATATATGTAATGATACCATTAATATTATTAGCATATACCATTATTATATAAATATAATCGCCCATTCCATCCATAGGACTATCACTATTGTATGATTTAGAATATAAAGTTAGGAGTGGGATGGTGAGTTAATATTTTTCTGATTCTGTTCCGGAATTATCCGATTCGGAATTAAAATTATTCAGGAATTATTATCTTTAGTAACCTTTTTTTTTTTTTTTTTGAGACATGAAATAAATATCAGTACAAGAGTCTACAAGATTATTGTATTTTTCTTCGCCATTTGTCCGAAGAATTTATTATGCAGTATCAAGTTGCAAAAATTTCTCAGATTAATTATCATTTCAATGTAAAAAAATGTTTCTGCAATCAGATATTGAATGAGTGAAGTTTATGATTCGTTTCATTGTGTAATTTCCCACCTATATCAATTAATCACTAAAATGCCCAATAAATGTCATCGATATTGAAAAAAAATCCACAAAAGCTGGCGATATTAATCTATGATCTATCTTTAAATAAATGCAAGACGTCCAAAAAGCGGCCCTTGACAAATTTCCAATAACTCAAGATTGGCATTCGTGTTCTTAATTAACAGCAAGGGCTCGGACCTGTAGACAGAAAAGTTCCTAAAAATCCAGCCTCTTCGGCAGTCACTCGAAATGGATCGAGAAAGGGCTTGGGAGAATTTTCGACCTTCGAAAAATTTCTTTTTCCCTCCACTCTTTTCACACCCACTGTAAGCTGCTTTGTTGTTCTCTCCC
The DNA here is from genome assembly GCA_026543865.1 of Argiope aurantia. Classification (NCBI taxonomy): domain Eukaryota; kingdom Metazoa; phylum Arthropoda; class Arachnida; order Araneae; family Araneidae; genus Argiope; species Argiope aurantia. The sequence continues at coordinate 54,816 of JAPMOR010095324.1, read as the reverse complement.
ATCCACCCCTACTCACCCTTTACCACTCATCAATAGGCGCTTAACTGTGATGATAATGATGAAAAGTTTCTCGCAGAAAAGAGAAAAGCCAATGGAGTTGGCGCAGCAATTAAGCCTAACATGGAAGCCGCCTTTTGGTCGCTTCAGGGTTTTCATACAAATGAGCTATTGTTTTAAGTTTTTCTGCGTTCTTCTATTCGGGGTGATTAGTCGACTTCTTGACAACTCCTTCTTGCAAAAGAAATATAAAATGTCAGCAAAAGGCTTGGGATATAGATTGTTTTTTCTAATCTCTCCCCTCTTGTTCTTCGACAATGTAAAAGAAGAAAAATTTTTCAATACAGATCATTATAACTGTAGAATTCATTTGATGAAAAGGAGCCATGGAGGGAAGTATGGTAATCAATTTAATGATTTTCAATGAATTAGGGATAATGATATGTTCGTGTAAATTTGAAATTTCTTCTCTGAAGTTTTCTTCTTTCATTAATTATTATGAGTTGAGGATAAAAGAATTAAAAAAAATGAAATATCAAAACGAATTTTTATGAATTCCTTTACATTATTTAAAGTTGACAAAAAATAATCGACGTTTTATTCTCGCTTTCTTGAATGGCGAGCAACTTTTCTCTTCATTTTATTATATTGTTCAATATTTCTACGACTCATAGAATTAGAAAGTATTTTGTAATTCTGCAAGTAATTATTTATAGCTTGTGTTCTAAGTAACAATAAATCTTTCTATAACATTTCTAAATTATATAAACGACTACAGTTCCGTTTCTTGAAAAAGTTGACTTAAAAATAATAATCTATATTCTTTTCTATTATTTTATAACTGTAGAATTTATTTGAAGAAAAAAGAGCAATGGAGGGAAGTATAGGAATCAATTTAATGGTTTTCATTGAATTAGGGATAATGATATGTTCGTGTAAATTTGAAATTTCTTCTCTGAAGTTTTCTTCTTTCATTAATTATTATGAGTTCAGTATAAAAAAATTCAAAGAAAATGAAATATCAAAACGAATTTCTCCGAATTCCTTTACATTTTGAAAAAATGACAAAAAACAATCAACATTTCATTCTCGCTTTCTTAAATGGCAAGCAACAATTATATTGTTCAACATTTCGAAGATCTATAGAAGTTTGTAATTACATAAAACGACTACAACTAAATTTCTAGAAAAAAAAAATTGATTTAAAAAATAAAATATTAGAACAGAATAGAGATAATTAGAACTGTAGAATTCATTTGATGAAAAGAAGCCATGGAGGGAAGTTTGGTACTTCTAAAAATAATAATTTTCTATTTAACAGTAATTTTAATGATTTTCAGTAAATGAGGGATAATGATATGTTCGCATAAATTTGAAATTTCTTCTGTGAAGTTTTCTTCTTCCGTTAATTATTACGAGTTGAGTATAAAAGAATTCGAAGAAAATGATATATCAGAACGAATTTTTAAGAATTCCATTATGTTTTTTGGAAGCTGACGAAAAGTAATCGGCATTTTATTCTCGCTTTCTTAAATGACAAGCAACTTTTCTGTTCACTTTTATTATAGTGTTAAATATTTCTACATCAAGAAAGACATCTCCAATTGATAATGTTAGTTCAGACTGCAAGAGTTAATGAAACAATAAAGCAATAACGCGTTAACATAATACCCGAATATCTTATATTAACCAGTTAAATTACTCTATTTTGTTGTGATAAGATATAGTTTGCCAAACTTAGTTGGTATGATTAAATTATTACTTTTAATATGATAATGAACAGCTGATCAACGAAAGCGTTTATTAATTATCTGCAATATTTCTTTATGGTTTTTTAGATATCGTATAAAAACGACTTAAACTCGCTAAATTTAGAAAAACTGCGCATGAAAATCAATTCTTATACGAGTTACAAACTCTGTTAGTTTGATTAAAAGACTGATGTTAAAAAAAAGGAAAGAAAAGAAACCCACAATTATAACTTGAAATGTTCATAGGGAAAAAAAAGGAGTTAAGAAATGAATTCCAAAATGACATGAATCTCTTTCCATAAGTTACATTATGATTCTGGCTATATTGCTTAAAACTGAAAAATACTCATAATTGTAAGAAGATATCTGTGATGGTATGGAAAGGATTAAAATCGTCCTTTTGTAGCTGGTAGTTATAGATAATTACTTTAATATACATTTTTATAAAAAGCTAAGTTATAAATCCTATTTGATTAACCTTATAAAATATAACATTATAAAGATTTTAAGTTTTAGATACTTAATCGGAAAAACCATTTTGAATCAGGAGTAACGAGAAATATATATATATATATACGATTGAAAGGATAAAAATTACATTTTTTGCTATGACTTTATTTTAAATTATCAAAATATTATTCTTTCCTAGCATGACAGTAAGCTTGGAAGGATTTTCAACGACAATATGCATATTGTTTTATTTTTAAGAGATTTATCTGAAAGTGGTTTGATTTTAGATAGTCTATTAAAAAACACATTGCTGTGGTTCTACACTTTAACCTGTTAACTGAATATGGGGAAATATTTCATTGTAAAATGAGTTGAATATAAATTAATGACCTAATTAACAAGATAAATAATACTCTCCAACAGTATAAAAATAAATTATTATTTGCCTAAACTAATTGTCTTGTCTTACTCATATCATATTTTAGAATTTTCTTTATATACTGTAATTTATTATTATTTATTTTTATATATAACGATTTTTGTTTCACGAACTAAGCTATTAAATATATCCTGGCATGGCTAGCTTGCGTTATCTATTGTACTTGAACATAATTTGCTGTATCAAAGTTTAAATATGTTTCCCTTCAATATGCTTCAAATGCCAAAGTTTTAGAACCAAGCAATAAATTTAAACTTATTCCATCAAAATTAAAATTTACTGATGTACTCGAGATGCATAATGAATGTCCCACTGACCACACTTCTGTTCGAGTGCGTGCCTCTTCATTGAACAGCAGCTTCGAATCAAAATTTCGGCTTACTGTGCCCAGATTACTCTCGTACTCAACATGCATTGAAAAGGCTCTCTTAATACCAGCGATCGCAGTCAGCCGTCATTAAAACTGCATCAGGCAACTTGGAATTTTCACTCGATACCGTCCTCGATCCCAAAACCGACGATTTCCGATTAATTCTGAACGTGCTAGGAACCGAAGAGCGTCGTTAAACGTTAAGAACCCTCCCCCCTTAGAACCCCCTTCCTTCTGAATATTCCATTCACTTAAACGCGACAGTAATTACCGTCCCCAAGTTTTGGCGGGAAATCGCCAGTAATGGGTGACCGATTCCCAGTCGAATACACCCTCCTTTTCCTCTTAATACGATTTCATTTATTATTGACACTATCTGTGCACATTAATCGCCAAAAGTCTTGGCGCCATTCATTAAATTCGAAAAGGTTGCAGGCGTGTCCAAGGAAGAGCATCTCTCAAAAGAGTATTTAAATATTTATCTTAATGGTGCTCTGAAGTTTTCTTGGCGAATGTTTTTCAATATTATGCATATGCATCTATAAATTGCATGAATTATGGACCTCTATTTTCCACCCCATGGAACAGGCAGATCTTTCCGAATTTAATTAGGGAAGAGAGCCTTAAATATAGAAAGGGGAGTTGGTGCCGTACCTCCCAGGGCGTGAGTGTGTACGACGAACCCCATAATAAAGATACGTGATTTTGCCATTAAGTGATTATGCTTCCCAAAATGAGACATGCTCACGTTTATTAGAGATAAAAGTGTTAGGACAGGAGATCTAGACATGAGAGAAGAATTATAAAAAAATGACCTAAAAAACTTCATTATTTAGTTTCTTTCAAAGGTTTATAAATATCCTCTATTAATGGAAGTAGAGCTTAAATAATTATAGTACTCCGAAAAGTATACTTCAGCTTTCATTTTGTTAGAAATATCTTTATGCTTTATAAAAAAAAAAGATTTATTTTTTCTAAATATTCCTTATTAAATATTAACAGCATATTCTCATCATTGAAGAGTTAAAGTTTTCATATCAAATTACAACAGATAGGTTTTAAAATTCTATCAAAATTTGATGATTCCTCTAAATCATCTGAAATTTTTTTAAGTAATTCGATTCCCATTTCTTTTCCCCATGTTTTTTTAAAAATTGAAGAATATCCGTGTTTCGAAATAAATTAATAAACAATAAAGAAAAATCCTTCATTGGCTTTATATAGTATATAATTTATATTTGGAATTTTAAACTTTTTATTATTCCTTGTTTAACTCAAATTTTAAGCTCTACTCAAATACTGGTAATGCACTCCTTGAATTTATTGAATGAGTTAAAATTTATATGGTTTGTTTCTTTATCAATTTATAAGAACGCCCCTTAATTAAGTAAAAATTAATATTTGAATCTATTATTCAAATAATATTATAAAAACCTTCCATCAGTAATTAAGCATGTTGCAGAAATCAGAGAAACTTCTTTCTCTCTTTTGATACTTTCAAATAAGAATTAAGACAATTGCATGATGATGCTTTGAATAATACTATTTAATCATTTTTTTATCCGATATGTTTGTCCTTTTCTTAATTTGAGAAAAATAAAAATTTAATGATTTTGAAGATTACTCAAATAGCATTACAAAAAATGTTCCACTTGTAATTAAATATATTTTAAAAATCAGAAAGCTAAATTGAATATGGCGCCCTAATTTTTTTTAAACTCTTAATATTTAAAAAAATACGTCATCTTAATATTTTAAAGAAAAATGCGATGCAAATACAAGCAAGTACTTTGGCGATGACTACCTATCATGTATCTAACAGACTTTTTTTTCGATATTATTGTCCTTTTCTTTATTTGAGATAAAAAATGTTAACTAAAGTTTAAAGTAAGAATATATATAAATGCTTTCAGCAATTAATCAGTATCTTAAAACGTATTCTTCGAGATATCAGAAACCAAAATTGAATATGACATCCAAATATTTTTATTACCCTGATATTTTTAAAAATACGGCACATTAATATTTAAAAAAAACAACTAGATGCAAGCACTGTTAATGATGACTATCTAACTATCAATTATCAAAAGAACTTTTTTATATATATTATTGCCTTTTTCTTTATTTCAGAAATAAAAATGTTAACCAAAGTTTAATGTAAGAATATATATACATGTTTTCAGTAATTAATCAGTATCTTAAAACCTATTCTTCGACAAGTCAGAAACCAGAATTGAATATGGCATCCAAATATTTTTATTACCCTGATATTTTTAAAAATACGACAACATCCTAATATTAAAAAAAATACGGTGGTAATTGCATATAAGCACTTTTAATGATGACTATCTAATTATCAATTACCTAAAGAACTTTTTTTGTTATTATTGTCTTTTTCTTTATTTGATAAAAAATTTTTTTTCTAAAGTTTAAAATAAGAATATATATAATATAATTTACAGCAATTAATCAGTATCTTAAACCGTATTACTGGCTATAATTATTAAAAATTATACTTTTTTAGTGAAATTTTTCTATTTTGAAGTTATCCCTTCTCTACAATCTTATTATCTAGCAAATAAATATATGAAATTTAATCATTAATATGGCATTTATTTAAATAAGTTCAAGAATGATATTTAACTTTTTTTTCCTAGCAGAATGCATCTCTCCCTATTTTTAATTAATAGATCGGCTTTTCATTTTTTTGCTTTAATGCTATTCATTAGAAAAAATATATTATATATTACTTTTACGTTTTCATATCTGTTTTGGAAGTTATGTAACTTGCTCTTTTTATTTAAATATTTTAAAGAAAGCTTTATATATGTACCTTTAAATTTTCTTGTTTGGTCAGAAATTTCCAATAAAATTGTTAATTGATATAAAATACGCTATTTCACCACTTCCAATGCGCTTAATAATCATGTATTTCTTTCAGGTTATTCGGCACAACGGGACTTTGTTCTGCGTGCAATAAAACGATCCCAGCATTCGAAATGGTGATGCGAGCCAGGGGAAATGTCTATCACTTAGAATGTTTCGCCTGCCAACAGTGCAATCACAGGTAAATACCTTTTGTGTTACTAAAATCACTGTTTATGTTTGAAATTGGCTAGATAATTTGGAAGTGACGATACGCTAATATATAATAAATAAAATTGTATGTAATATTTTCTGGCAAAAATCTGAAATTATGTGTGCTTGGTTTATTAAGACACAACAATGCAACGCCAAAAAAATGACTCCTAAAATAATCTTGTTGATGAAGAGGTAACTTGGTATTCGTCGGAAAAGTTTTGGTGTGGATTTTTAGATTTCAAAGTTTTTTCTTAAATTTCAAATCTCAAAATACAGGAATTTTTCATTTCGAAATAGTAGTATTTCGATTTAATGTAAATAGCTTTGTGGATATTATAAAAACAATTGTGTAAATTAAGATTGTGCGATACTGTATCAACCTGATAGTTTGTATCAGGTATGCCGAAGTATCGAATATACAAAATTGCACACAAAACAAAGTATCAGATGCTATGTATCATTTCTCATTTTCAATAGATATGATAGATAATCTTTTCGACCTTGTTCGTTTTAGGTCGGCTGATACTATATCACCTTACAATAAAGTATTGGATGAATGTAGTTATTATTCCAACACTAGTTCGTTACTGTGCTTTGACAATATTATTAATATGAGTTAAGTTTTATTTAAATGCCTAAATATTTTATTTCTTACCAAACATCAATAAAAAATAATTCTAAAAGGTTTTTTTTTCTTTTTTTTGTAATGTTAATTAAATTTACAAGAATAATGGAATTTTCTATGCGTAGATAAATGTACATTTTTTTTCAAATTGAAATAAATAGTCAATTTAAGCAAAATAATTATTAAGAGCAAAATAAACTGATAAAAAAGACATTAAAATTAAAAATCTATAGAATCTTTAGAATATGATGACTTAAAAAGAATTAAAATCATATGTTTATATATTTATACCTAAACATATAACTTAATATTTAAAATCAAAATTAATATCAGGTTCTTGACATGTCTTTTAACACCAAACCTACTGGCATTTCACAAATGCACTGGAACTGCCGTTGGAAAATGATCATTTGACCGCTCGTGATAGTTTTAGTTTAATTAAATTTTATAAAAATTCTTACTTTCAAAATTGATTAAGGTACAAACAATGCAAATAATGAGCAATGTGGGTAAAAATACCTGCTTAAATCTGATATCTCTTGAAAGATAGTGTACAATACATACTAATGGGAAAAAGGATCGATACCGAATATTAGGTTCAAAAGCATCAAGTACAATCGAGTAATAGTACCAATTATATTTAATAGAGCCAAACTGAGTATCAAAGGAACTCTAGTTTAAATATGACCCTTTTCCCCTCTATTTTTGAATAGTTGAAGGCAATCAGTATTATTGTAAAACTGAATCTCATTTCACTCACGAATTTAATCCAAAATTTAATTCAATTATATTAAAAACACATATTTTGATAAGGCCTAGCAATTAGTTCTTCGCTTTTGTGAATTATCATATTAATAAACAGATGAGAAAATAAACAAATATTGGAAATTAATAATAATTCATAATTTAACGTAATTCATAAATACTTTTTTGAACTCAGAATGGCTAAAGTATGGTCATATTTTAAAATCTAGGAATCAATTTTTTTTCAAATTCGTTTCAATTTTTCCCCTGCTCTGTATGTACGAATCAGAAGCAATTTTGTCCTCATGTCAAGGAGCTTCGCATTTGATTTCGTCGTATGACAAATCGTATGGTTAGTCGTATTCATTTCGACCTTCTTTCCGCATTCATTTCGACCTTCTTTTTTAATTCAAATATTCTAAACATGACGAAGTTTTCATTTTCTGCATTTCGTATACAAAATAAACAAATAAAAAATAATAAGGTTGGTATACTAGAGCTAAAGTTTGCTTCTTGAAATAACTCAGTGATCAAGGATATTTCTTTCACTTTAAATTATGAAAGAATGCAGATAAAAAAAAAATCGAAACTTGCTATTCTCTTAAATGATATTACCTCATTAAAATCATAAATATATAAGAAGACTACAGGCCTATTGTGTTTCCTTTTATTTTCCAAAGAAGTCTTAGTGAGATTTTGATGTGCTAAAATTGTTTAGATAAACTCTCATTCCATAAAAAAATATTACGAACTTATAAAATTTTAAATTGGAAGATACATTTATACATATGTATATTAAAGTAATGGAAATGTTCTTGAGTTTATACCTATCCGTCCTTCTATTTCTCCTGTATTGGAAGTGATTTAAAATAAATCCAATTAGTAAACTATGTAATCGAAATCGTGTAATAATGAAACAGATAAATTATATATTTGATGAATCAACATTATATAGAACAATTTTATCAATGAATAAATTCTTCGTATTGTCTAATAGATAGAAAGTAAAACATCCCAATGTGGTTTGCTAATTTGCTAAATCCTTTGAAGTTATATTTAGAAAATCAAAATTATTTAATTGTAGCGTTGAGCTTCATTCAGTTTAATTATATAAACTTCCTATTAGGACTATTTTGACCGAAATGCTAAAGCAGAAACACATTTTAATCAGAATACGTAAGGTCTGTAATATTTCTTTACTTGTATCAACTTGTTTTCTGTAGATTTAAATTCCATTAAGTTGTCTTCAGAGATTTGTTTAAATAATTACTCTTCAATTAAGTAATTTCTTGTTGCACCCTTTGTTATTAAGAGCACAATAACATGAAACTAAATCTGAATTTGAAACATACATGTAAATATTGTACGAAATTTCAATGCATATGTTATCAATTTAGTTCATTTTTCACAATATATAAATGTTATTTGTAGCACCTTTAAAAACTATTTATTTTGGATTATGTTTAATGTATTTTATAAAGTAATAAATGCACTTACATTTTCATATGATTAATATCTGCATACATTTATATTTAAAAGTACTAAAATCACAATGTAATAGCCAATGTTGTCACTTTACTTACTTACTTTGTTACTGTTATTTTTAGTATTCAAATTAAATCTAAAACAAATGTCATTCAGAAGAATTAAACCTATCCATGGAGTTTTGATCTTATAAGTACATAAATTCCAAATAATTTTTCTTTGTATTACATGTTTTTTTCCCTATATTGCAAAAGAAATAAAAAAATATCAAACGATTTTTATTAAATAATTTTGAATGAAATGAATAGCACACTCTATTTCATAATATAAAAATTTAGCAATAACTACTAAAGGCTTAGAGCAATGTATTATATAAATGCTGGCATTTTTTTCTTTCATTTTTCTTAAACTCTTCATTAAATTCCAAAAAAATAATTTAGTATATTGGCTAATCAAAATGAAGAAATATGATAAAAAAAGCAGAGATATTATATATAAAATCAAGAAATGATAAAAATCTGAGATATTTGATCTTTCTTTGTTAATTCTTTCAGGTAACCATTAGGCTTACACGTTCAGGCAAAATGGTGTATTTAGTATGTATACTCAAGTAGAAGATTTCAGAAATTAACGGTTTAACTAAGTTATTGTGTATAGCTTATACTTCAATATATATTGAAATAGTATAAAAAGTATCAGTTAATTAGAGAGTAAGAGAAAATAACTGATACTTGAAAATAACTTTTCTTCGGAAAAAAAAATTAAATAGCTTTTCACTTCAAAAGAAAATCATGTACATTTAGTAACATACTGCAGCCAATAATTATTTTGGTTAAATACTTACTTTTTAATTTCCTACAATAATATTCATTTCCTGAGCACACGCGCTTTTAGACTTGTTCCATTTCTTAAATTAAGTAATATGTTAAAGAGTCCATTCGTAAGCTGCATACCTCACATCACAACCACCTCACTCTGTAATGCCAAAGAAATCTCATATACGGTCCCATTTGTGCTTTGAATACATCGGTATGTGACCCTAATGAGCCAATCAAACCCTTCATCGATTCACTTCGCCTCTCACCCCTTCATCCCCTATCCCTAGCAAAACCATGTTTACCAACACACACAACTACACGGACTACTCATCCCTCCCCTTCTCTAGCTCTTGTAACAGCCCTCCCTTATAAGCTCCAGCTTATCTGCCTGCTAAGCCTAAGTAATTAGTCTTAATCGCCTACCTACCGCCAAAGGAATTATCTCATGCCATGCAGCAAAGATCTTAATTTCACTTTTTCTTTTTTCTTTGCCTCGTCTTCTTCTTCGTCGTCGTCTTCTTTGTATCTTCTCCTTCATTCCCCTTACATGTTATATACCAACTGGATCTTTTCTTCTCTTTGAAAACCTTAGGTAATTAAAGATCATTACTGGGATATATGGCTTATATAGGAAACTAAGGCTGTCTTGTTAGGTATAATGAGGGTTAATTAGAGATGGGTCTTCCCATTATGGAGTGTGGGCCCGGAATGGAGGGACCGAATTATAATTATCTCTTGTAAAAGTCAGTTTTGCGACTTAATGTCCCGCTTCGGGAAAAGGAATGGCAGGAATTGGTGGAGGGAAAAAAAAGCTTGCAATTAGAAGTGGTTTTTCTGCTTTTTCTTGCTCTTATTGGAAATGACCGAGAGAGTTAGGAACGGTGGTAAACTAAATTTAAATGATCGAGCTGCTCGCTTAGAGGAGGTGGCTCGTTCTTTCTAATTTTGCAGTTTGGATTGCTCTTTCTAACGATTCATGGTCATTACTCACAACACGGTGTTTAACTGCCAGCTGACTTAATGAATAGTTACGAGATGGATGTAAATTAGTGTGGTTCAAGTCATTAGATTGTAATGTCTTTATGCTGTACTTCAGAAAGATTTAGTGTACAGAAAATACATGGTTTGGAAATTTATGAAAGACAATGATGGTTTTAATACTTTGGAATATAACTAATCCGAACTTTTAAAATCCTAATTTCATATTATAGTTTTTTCTGGTATGTTTAATTTGCAATTTACATAATGTAAAATATTACCCATAATATAAGTTGATTTTTTTGTCAATTTGCTATCAAAACAAAAATTCACGAGAAGTTGTTTTTATTTCTACACAGTTTTCCTTAATTAAGTATCCCAAACCAACAAGTGATCAATAATAAATAATTTTAAGGCCTTGAGTTTTGTAGAGTATTGTATTGTTTTTCTGTATATTCAAAATGCGTAGCGATAAATAATTTTCTAATTAGAAAAGATTTTAACTTATTAGAGGACATTATATTATTCATTTTGAAATTAGTTGCATAATTGTTGTTTTAAATACATGTTTCAAAGTGTCCATTGAAAGTATTTACTTATTAATTAAAAATTTTAATTTTTAAAGTAATTAATTTTTTAATAATATTTATTAAATTTAAAATTATTATTATTCTATTTGTTTTTTAGAATAATAATTCAGAAATTATACCTAGTTGTGGAAACAAAGATTGTAATTAAAAATTATTAAGCATTAAAATTAAATTTTCGCTGCCATTTTTAGTATAAAAAGGGTCATTTATTTTTATACTCAAATGAAATTTTTACATAAATAAAATTTTTTTGCGATCTCGTTAACTTCGAATTGGCCAAGTTCCATTAGAATATTATAATTTCGGGGCAGAAAAAGCGAAAAAAAAAATGGCAAATACATTTACAAGTTTGCCGTAATCTTACAATTTCACGTACAAAAATGCTTAGAATAGTAAAATTTGCTGCAGTTCTAAATCTTTCGTTAAATTTTTTTTTATTTTGAGGGTTTAGACTAACATGCCTTTAACTAACATATTAACATGCCTTTCGCATCAAATGACTGAGAAGCTAATTCAGGGATAATAATTCACTTTTTTTTTCAGCACAGCTACGATCCAGGCATATAAAGCTTACTGAATTTCGTTATACTCTGATGCTTTAAGTTCTCACTGGAATTAATTGGGATATAAATAGTGATATTAAATTTTTCAAATAATCTTTTATATGATTCATGAAATCGTATATTTTGAAAGCCAATTTTCTACATTTCAAATGCAAAAGCGTATGTCTTGATCTTGCAGTTTTTATTATTTTTTTATCTTTAATTTCTTCTAATTTGGGTCATTAGTGAATTTACTGATTACTAGTTTTAAAACTTATTTAAATATAATATAAATATCTCATAATATATTTAATGCATACCATGTTGTGAAAATTCATTTGTTACTTCAAAAGTCTTTAAACATGCAAAATATAATTAGTAAACTAAATTCACTAAACTTGCTCAGTACTTTTTCAATCTCCATCCTCTAATGCATAACTTCGCCACATTTAACAACTCTAGCTCAAATAGTCTGTCTTGTCGATCATAAACCCACATATAGAGAGTGGGGGGGGGGGGCTAGATGATTATTTATTAATAATAGAGGTAATATTATGTTATTTTCGTACCATATTAAGCAATATTAAAAATGTTACTATAAAATAGCAAGACATCTTTCTGCCTATCTTTATTATAGCATATGAAATCACAATCAATTCACTGTCCTCACAAGTTATACTTGACTTTAAAATTCTGTTATTTTTTTCTAGGTTTTGCGTTGGAGATCGTTTCTATCTGCACGAAAACAAGATTCTTTGCGAATATGACTACGAGGAGAGGATGGTTTTTGCAAACCTTCCCTACAACATTAACAGCATCTCCCTCATCAAGCGCCAGACCCAGCATCTCCAGCTGCAACAGCAGCAACAACACCCCCAGCACCATCCCCAACAACCACAGCAGCAGCATGATGACAGGTCTAGTGGTTATGGCAGCACAGATTCTGTTTTCGATGCCAAGTGACGCCAAGCCTTTGCGGCACAGCAAGGGCCTGCGCCGCAGTCGCACTGATTCAACAGAATCTTCGGCAGGAAATGGCATTGTGAGGTGTTCTAAGGCTGTTAGATGTTGCACTTGTTTGTTTCTTTCTCGGAGGTTATGAGTATGGAGGAAATCCAGTTGTTAGAACTTAATATTATCACATGCCTGGATGAACTTAGAACCGTTTTGGATTTCAATCTCAGTTTCAAAACTGGTCAGTCAACACAGATATTGACTTAAGACAATGGATGTGCTAATTGATTGGTCGGTTCTATAACCGAATAAGAGGTTATAAAGGATATAGTTATGTATATTTGTACATAAGAAATCGTTACTGTTTTAAAACTCTTTTATGTTTAAAGAAACAGAAATGAAAGATATTATCTAATCTTGTTTTTAATTTTGTTTTACAAAAAAAATTCCAATGACTAGTCATGAATGTGCCAATCTTTGACTATATAGTATAAAATGAAGGAATTAATAAAGAATGAGGAATGCAATAAAAAAAATATAAAGTAACATTTAATACAAAAAAACAATATATGAGTTGATATAAATTGTGTCCTTTTATCACTTCAATATCAATTATATAATTTAATGCAAATGTCCATAAAATATTAATATAATAACGTACTTTGTTTCATATTTAAAGGGAAAAAACTGAAATTTATTGATTTATCCCTTTCAGTAAGATCAGTCTGGATTATTTCGTGTATTTTAATAGTTATTTACCAGATTTGCAATAATGCAATAGTCTAGTCACTTAAAACACTCAATTCAAATATTAGTTTTGATTTTTTTTATTGCAAATCTGGCCTGGGAAAGGACATAACACCTCTCCATGTCCCTGCGACTATAATCTTTACGATTATTCAAACAGTTGGATGGACATGGAGATAATCATATGCTCCGTGTGAAAGGACAGCAGGATTAAATTGAAGAATATTGAATTTTGTTTTATTATTTGATTTTTTTTCAGCTACTGTTTTAATTTCATAAATTTCCCTGGTCTTTATTTAAATACCAGGCAATCTTTTAATCAGCTCAAACATTCGATTGAAAAAAAAATTTAAAAACAATATTACTATTATCATTTAGCTATTTAAGTACATTTTTTCTTAATATTTCAATTTTGCACTGCAGTTTAAATCGAAATAATTAAATAATCATAATCAATAATTAAATATAAGATAATTTAAATTCAATTCTTTGCAAATGCTTATTATGAAACATAAACCTATAAATATCTAGATAATGTCATTTCTTTGCATAAACATGCTAAAATATCTTTTTTTTTAATATTTTAGAATAAAGCTTTTGAAAAGAGACGAAATATAGGAATTCATCACCTGGTTTTCATTTTTTGCTTATCTTTACAAATTTTTTCGCGCAAATTTATTTCCAAATAAAAAAATTTTAATAAAAAAAATTAAAAGTAATTTGGCATTTTATATAGTTTGAATATTTTATTTAATTTAATTTTTTTCATTCCGGAATAGAAAGTTTTAAGGAATATTTTTTTTTAATTCTATGGAACTTCAAGGAATTTGTTACAGAAATATTTAGGTATGGAGAGCACTAAAAGTGAATTCTAACAAATATATTATTCAAAACTTAAAAATATTAAGAAATCTGCCTTCTTTTTAAAAATAATAAAAAATTTTACAAAGTTCGCAAATATTTCAGTAAAATTTCATTCATACAGGCGAATCAATTGCCGATGGCCAAGTGCATAAATGTTATATATTCTCTTCAAACCTTCTTTAAGCCACGATTTATAGTTTTCTGTTTACTTTTGAGAGTTGTAGATTTAATATGCACATATTCAATATAAAAATTAAAATCCAGAATTCAAGTGTAATATCAAAATCAAATTTCAAAACTAAAATGCTGAAACGTTTAATTAAAATTTTGCAGTCAATTTCAAAGTTTAACAAAAAAAAAGTAAATAAATAAAATGAAATTTAAAAATAACAGCGGAAGACGTTTCCTCTAAATTTCTTGCGCTCTCTCTAATAAATGTATTTATACTAAAATATTAACCATATGTCATTGGTATACAATAATTACAAAAGAAACAATGAGAGTGCGATGTTTTGGCGATTATTTTTTATTTGGTGTTTTATACAAAAGTTCCAGAAAACCAAATGCCTATTTTAGACGCCATTTTTTCGACTGACTAGGACCAAAATTTGACACAGAATTCCGTTTGTAGTCATAAAATTACATGCCAAATTTAATATATTCAGTCATAATGTTTTGAGTTATTGTATTTCCATGCTTGTAAAAATACAGACCGTCAATCCCTTGACACTATTCGTTCCAAATTTGATACATATCTACAAGTTAGATGTTAAATCTGTATACCAAATTTTATCCATCTAGCTCTATCTACGTTATCGTTTGTAGTTATCATTCAGTTTATATTCAAACACGGGACAGACAAACTTCCTAGGAACACTTTTGAGTTACCTTGTTTTCAAGCAGACAGGCATAGTTCCAAAAATATATTTTTCGGATTTGGGGGTGGTCTGAAATATGGAGATTCATCAAAATCTCCACACGATTGCAATACTTTATAAAATTCGTATAAGAGAAAGTAAGAAGAAGAATGGTCGAATAATTTTTGTGAACTAAGCCATTGATACATTAATTATTGAAAGATGGGTGTATGATTAAATATTTAATTCATATGGCATGGTATGTATTTCAAACATATTTATAACTGTCTCTTTATTGAATCGATCTCAAAAGAACAGAAATTCTTTGTTGGTTCTGTATTGTTTTATGAATAAGTTGTCATTGGAAAGTTAGTCTTTCACTGTAGTACATCTAGTCTGGATATATATTTATTGTTTTGTACTAATGCAAGTTAAATCGTCCTCTGTAACATAGTGCCAATAATTTTTTTTTCTGATACTCTGATTCTCCCGGAATCTGATTTTTGAATGAAATGTTTTATCGTAAGCTGTATATATATTGAAATACAAGTATGTGATATAAAAATCAGGTATATTTTCATTATTCTTAATCAAGGCTTCTTAAAACCTCGCCACTCGGCAATTTAATTAGGCCAAATTCTAAAACAAAAGTTCCTAAACATATTGGGCATCTATATAAAATCAGGCTATCGTGGCATATTTTTAATAATATGCAAAAATTATTAAATTAATCACATTTATCCAGAATTTTTCATAGGATTTTGGAAATCAATATACACGCAGGTCACAAAATTTTTCCCTGATTACAAAAAAAAATAAATATAAGAAATTATTATAGTTTGTAATATAGTTATATCGGAATTTGCAAAAACGTTTACAAGTTCGTCTTTGTAAACACTATAAGTTTTTATTAAAATCTCTTCTGTCAGTAATTTTCAATGAGAACACCCTTTGAAGCTCGAAGAATGTCAGATGATATTTCAGTTCTCGCCTAGCATTGTCCAAAATTTGGCTATCACTCTGAACACAGCTTATGTTAACCTAGATTTGGGTATATCAATACCTTTAAAATTGAATTGAATGAGAAATTTAAATTTAAAAAAAAGACCAAAGAACACATTGAAAATTTTTCTTCTTTGACGCCATTTTGATAATAATCGGATGTAAAATCACTATTTCTGCATAACTTGCCTGCCTTATCTGTTGGACTAAAAAAAAGTTTTTTTAGTTACTTTCTGCGATCTGGAAGACAAAGGTAGAAATGTAACATCTGAGTTACTATCTGGCAACATAAATTGTTGATGTTAGAAACAGTAAAAATTAGGGTGTGAAAATCATTTTTCAGCCCCTAACTTTTAAGATATTGCATTTTCCAAAAAATTTCAAGTACAAAAGCTGCTCGTTTTAGTGAGGTGGTAATTTGACTAATTGATTTATTTTTCCATCTTCAGTATTAAGGAAGTTATAGTGAAAGGAAAATTTCAATCCTATTGAGCTAGATAGGCCACTTACGAACTCGTCCGAGATTTTTACATTTCTGACAACATATTCCAAGTCAGTTAAAATCCATATAAAATTACTTTAGTTATTCTGTTTCCAAGATAGCATACGCAAAACGTTATAAGTATATATAACTTTTGAACGAAGGGCAATTTGGGGTTCTAGGGACCATGACAGGTGAAGAACTGAGGAAATTTTCCCGAAATCTTGTCATGAGAACCATTGCAATAAGTAGTCGTCCTATAGGAATTTACCTAACCCGACTCTTCCATTGTAAAAATTTTACAATATTATATCAAATGGTATTTTTGTTATAATATTTTTCTAATCAGGGAAAGATTTTATCACCACCTGTAGTTTGCAAGACTATCTTTGATTACCAATTTTGAAGAATGAACAAGAATATGCAATAACAATATTTTTGCGTATCATTGTGGTAAAACTGAGGTTTAAGAAGCCTTGTTCCCAGGGATGCCAATCTTTATTAGTTACAGTTATTGAAATAAATTATAATTTTTGAATTTTTTCCAACTATTTTTATTAATTCATAAGACCTACTGGTCGTTGTTGATACAAAATGTATCTTATGTCAAACAAAATGTGATTTATTCGAAGATCTACTGAAGCATAACTGGTAGAAACTAAATTGCAAATCATAATTGGTTTTTAACTTAAAAAATATTTTAAGTGAAAATTACGATTTTGAATTCACTTTATTTTTGAAATTCTAATTTATCAGATATTAAAATAAATAAATAAATAAAGGAATTCTGTTCAAAATGTTTCGGATATATATGAGTTAATTATAAAGTATTCAGTATAGTAATTAGTAATTAGGAAAACATTTTCACAACATTTTTATTGACAGATAAATTTTACTGAACTTTACTGATTTCAAAATTTAATAAATCTCAAACAGGTAAAGGTGTTTACAAAAATCTATTTAAAATTAATCTGTATTAATTATTCCAAATTTTTGGTTCCAACACAAATATTAATCTCATATTTCTAAAATTTGATTGCCTATTATTAAAAATAAATCATCGATATTTGCCATCTTTCTTACAAAACAAAAACTTTGGCATTTTTTACTGTCCCTTTTATTTATTCATAAACCTTTAAATTTTCGTTAATTTCAAAATATCATCTACCAAAAGCAAAGCCCTGTGTTTACGAAGCACGGGAAAAACAGATTGATAGAAATAATTTCGAAGTTTTAATTCAAATAGAAGCAGTTTATTCCTTTTATTTATAAATTTTCAATTAACTGTCAAATATTGAAATAATGTTAAATATTAATGAAACACTGTCTTGAACATTTGCCATGGTATTAGGCAGAACGAAAAGTATAATATTTGATGATAAATAATTTTCTTTCTTGGAATATTATTCGAAATATGTTTTACGAATAATTAAAGTGTATGTCTACAGAATATGTTTTCTCTTAATTAAAGAGCTTGTTTACTTTTACAATACAAAGAATATGAAATTAATCATAAATTGAAATAATTCGATAAAAACACGATATGTTTATCCTAAATTTTCTTATTTAGTGCCTCATACTCGATTAAAGTTTCAATGATGTTTATTTAAATATTAAATAGTTATTCATATCTATTTGATTAATTTTATTATACCCTAAGGCAATATAAATACCGAAATATTTATTTCATATTTCCTTTGAATTCATCAACGTTACCTATAAATTTATAGAATAATTTACTAAGACAATGTGATTTAAAACATTAAAGTAAATAAAAGAGGTAAATGTCTTATTTTTCAGCATAAATTCTTATCAAATTATATATTTATGACGAAACAAATAAACCTCAAGGAACAGTAAACTAAACCGAACCCAATGAGTGTAATATAAATTAAAAGAACGGAACATACTAACACATCAAATATTAAAAGTATTCGCATTACTTTCTTATGCCCAAGTCAGTTGTTGTAGATTCAATACGCATATATTTCTTATGATGTATCTTCTTTCATTTTTTTAGTGAAATAATTAATGAAGAATCATAACAAGAGTTCTTATACAGTTTTAGTTTTAATATTTTTATTTCCTGCTTAAGAATTAACTGACTTAAAATCGTTTCGTGTATTGGATATCAAAAATATATCTGGGTATCAAATTATCAGAAAATGAATGCGGAAATTTAAAATTTCATTAAGACTCTGCTAGATTAATATTTTATTCAAACATCTAAAATTCGGGTAAAACTATTTAGTAACAAAATGTAATTAATTTTAAACAATGAAAAATCCTAAAGGTATATTATTTTATTTTGCGAAGAAATTAAATTATAATTTGATATCTTTGGAAAATCTGAGCACTATTGCTAACAGAATTATTCGCTTCTATATTTAAAAAAATATTTATAATAGCTTTTGTAGCTTTATGGTATCAACGTAAGTTAAATTTTCTTGATTGAGAATATTATATAGTTATATAGAATTTTTTAAAAAAAATCTACCATATATATTAAAATATATATGTTAGAGTTGTTTTTTGATATAGTAGATTGAAAATATAGTAAAATAGAATATATTCAATTAAACTATTATTCAAAAAATTGTCATAAAATAGACTTTTTTCAATTTAAAATTAAGATTTTTTGCAAAAATACTATTTTATTATAAATAAAACTTTAAATCCCTCGTCGTAAAATACTTTGAAAGATAAAATTTTACTATAATTTGTCAAACAACTGACTTGGAATTTTATTATTCTTTTTCTCTTTGTTTTTTTAATGTTTTCAATAAATTTAAAAACTGTACACTTATTTTTTCTGTCAGAACTGTAACTATATAGTTAGTTTTTATACCAGAAGAAATTAATTTTAGCATCAAATTGTAATTCCATTTAAAATATTTGCTTTTGAAAATTCCACAATAATTTGGATATATAATGATAGAATAATTTTTGTTAAGTAATGCCCACTTTGTTCGGCACTTCAAAGTTTAATACTGAACAGGTAAATAAAAAAATTTAAATAAACAAGAATTTTTTTTTGTTACAGAAAGTTAATCCTTTTTATCTTTTCATATTTTTCTTGTGAAAGTTTACATTTACATTCCTTTTTTCCTCCTTTTTTATTTAGAGATATATGAATAGATTATAACAAAATGGAGTCAGTTCATGTAGACATTTTAAGTCATATGTCATACATAACTAAGCATGTCTAATGCTTAGCACGTTTATAATGCTATTTTGTGACAATGTGTCTTTTTCCTCTTCTTATAAGATGTGCAATAGATTCCCAAGTTATCTTTGAATGGATATGTGTCACGTGTACAGAAATTGACTCCTCTTTGTTTTTATGTATAGCTTAATGTTCCAAATTGGCATCCCTAAAATATCATTTTTATGAAAAGAATGCGAATATATGAATAATGTTATTTATTTGCGATGTTCCACGACACCCTAACTTGGTATGAGAAAAGAAATAAATGTTCTTACATGTTGTCAAATTTTGTTGACTGGGATCCTTCTTTAATTATTATTACTATGCTGTATTTGAATAATCTCGGGCGCACTGTCCGTCTGTCTTTCTTTGGATATTCCTTATGTGAGTTGATATACAATATTCCAAATGATTTCTGCACGTTTTCAAGTTGTTGTTTCACTTCTGACTTTTGAAGATCTTTATGGAAGGCAGATTGATGTGCCACTACTTTGTTGTAAATTATGACAGTAAATATTAGTGTTTCCAAAAAAGACAAATAATAAATTTGTTTTGAAAATATTTGCTTCAACTGTTTATTTATTATTACAAACAACAAATCGATTGTCAGCGGCAAATCATATTGACTTTTTTTTAGATATTTCCTGATATAATATTTCAATCCGTAAGAGTACAAATTTTGCCATCTATTCTTAATACAATAGCTAATTGCATTTCCACTTTTTGTTATTTTATTTATCTTATTAAAAAATGAAAGTCACTGTTACAATGTATATATTATGTTCCTCAATGACTGGACAAGATTTAACTGTGCATTCTTGTTTTTTAAGATAGAAAAGAATAATATCAACGTTTTGAAGCACAAGAATTAATTAAATATTCAATCAATTAGAAATTAAACGAAAATTTGTGATTATTATGCAATACCTAGAAGTAAATGATCTTACAAGATATATTTAATATTAGATTAAAATTCAAAATTATATATTTACAGAGGTGCTAAATTCTTTTATCAGTAACTTTTTCTACAGTTGTTATTAGTTCTGTTAAAATATAAAGTAAACAAATTTGAAATACCGTAAGATATTGATCCACTCTACCGCTATTTTTAAAAATTTCTATTTCATATCTTTTGGAATTTTTTATTGTTTTTTCAAAGTAATTATTTCATAGTAAGAATTAATATACTATGAAATAACTATTGTAACGAAAAGAAAGAATTAATGTACCTTTCGTCTTTAAGAATTTCAATCGTCTGTCTCAAATCATTTTTTTTTAAATTTTGGGTTTCACAGATAGACAAACAAAAATATATGATCCCAGTTTTTTTCCGAATTCGGGAAGATTTTATATAAAAAAAATTCGACAAAATCTTACGAGTTTTTTTTCCTAACGATTGAAGTATGTTTTACTTTGTCCTTAAAATATCCGATGTCCGGAAAAAAGTCCGATGTCCATGAAATAAGTAATTTTTCGTAAAAAGTCTGATTATAAACGTAGTTAAAGTAAACCATTTTTTGTCATTATGGTATTAATTGATTCGTCTTTATACACGTGATTTATTCATTTGCTAAGTCAACAGCGACCAAAGTGTATGTGATGCAAATGTAAAATATACGATCGTCGCGTTGTGTCAAATTATTCAAATTTCAACTCACTTCAAACGCCTACAATATCAATGTAAAAATTACTTAACAAAGTGCCTTATGTTCACATCTTAGAATTTTTAAAATCCTTATGTTTGATCCCTTTACTATACTAATATTTTATAGGAACTTCCTATATCTTCGGTACTAGCCAAGCTTTATACTTCTACGTCGATGTCCTTTTATCTTTTTGTTTTAGGGACATAATCAACTTTATGGCTAATAAACCAAATTTAAGTAGAGCATTTATATTATAAATATAAAATTTCTCTCATTATTCAAATCTCAGCAAAAGTTTAAAGATGTTGAAAATTGCGTGCTAAAACATTATGTACCATTTTCAAAAGAATTAGATATATTATTATTATATTAGACATCTATTGAATACTTAAAGTAAATGCGTATTTATATCATAAATTAATCATCAATTACTTCTTTATTTGTGGAAGATTCAACATTTCATATTAGTCTTATTAGTCAAATTTCACACCACACATTGCTATGTTTTCACTGGTGACGTACTTGTGGCTGCTCTTAAAGTAGAGTGTGGATATTTTCACATTCAGCATACTGACATTGTTTTTTCAAATCAAATGACTTCCAACACTAATCACATGGGGCTATCCCGCCCAACTCTAGCAGCGTTTGGGATAATCTTAATGAGTGAGTTGTAACGAAAAATTAAAATGAGCACTATGGGAAATGTATAATAGTTTCCATATAATTAATAGGAAGCGAGAATTAATCACCAAGGAGATTTCTCTATCACTATTTCTCTATCTATCTATCTACTTGAGATACATCCAGGTAGAATACCGATATCTTGCCGCATATAATAAAAAATAGGAAAGACAAATATATTCAAATAGATGGAAGATATAGAGTTAGATGTTTCTAATTCAAACAAACTAAAAATTGATCAGAATATTACAAAAGTGTTAAAAATTCCTTTTAAAAGCTAATCGAAATACCAAACAATTCGAAATATCAGTGATTGTCAGAATTTAAAAAAATGTACAATAATGGCATACTTTATTTCAATGTATTTATAACTATAATTTTATGATTTCAAACCACTTGTAGGCTAAGGCATAGTTGAGAAGTATGAATTGGAGGAAAAGGATTATAAGCTTTATCCTTTGTAGCAATAAAATATATCATCTACTTTCTTATCTTAAATGGTCAGTCTTTTGACAGCTATCTAAATGCAAAATCATTTTAATTTTGAGTTTTTCTTGGCAAAACCACAAAAGTGACTTTGCCATCATCAGGCTTAATATCGTCAGATTTACCAATCACCATCAGACACTCAGCCATCATCAGACTAACCTTATTCGTGTTGATCAATAATTATAAAGCGTTGTTCATCTTATAATGCCGCTACCTTTAGAAGTTCATATCAATCAGTGATAAAATTTCAGAAGTATTTTATGGCATTATTTAAAAGTAACCAAAATCTAGACTTATTCAGCTGAAAATTTATAAGGTTTTGGGGGTCAGCTGCAGAAAACATACAAGTCTTACTTGATGAAGGATCACGCCGTAAGAAAGGAAAATTAAACTGAAAAAAATTAAATGAAAAATATAAGCATGCAAATTTTTGAAACTAACTACCTCACTATAGCATGGTATAGACGATAAGGTGAAATCTAATAAAAGACGCCAGCTCAGGTGTCGAACTCACGGTTCAAAATTAAGAGGTCTCTTCAAAACAGACCTATGTTGCTTTAAAAGAAACTTTAAAATAATTACATATGTGAATGAATGATTTTTAAATGAATTACATATGTGAAAATCGTATCTTATGGTTTTTCTTTTCCCAAACAATTCCAAAAATTCAGCAACTAAAGATGTATTAACAACTTAACTGTTTTGCACCAATGCATTACGTGCATCTATTTATTGAATTTTGATAATTGAAAGCAAAAATTAAACCATTCATAATGATTATAATTCAATATTAAAATTAATTCGGGTACATAGATAAGTCAAGTATTCACTGGATATCCATTTGAATCAAAGTAAGAAAATATTCCAAAATAGAAGGTATCATCTTATTAAATAGTAAAGAAAATAAAACAGTTAACTGGTTAAGAGAGTTATTAAATGCATTACTACTGCATAGTTTGACAGTAAATGGCATTATTATGCAAATAAGGTCCTAAATATATATTAAAGATTGTTCTAGCAGCAAGACAATAGACACATAATACTGTTAGAATATGTTCCAGAATTATGTAGAAAGATATTCTGTGTTTGAAAGAATTGCCTTCTGTCATCTAAAGAACATGTTGCCTATGATTATAAATGAGAAACAATACACTCGAGGATAGAGTTACAGTAGGGAAAATAGAAAAGTAACCGACACCTCTCAAAGCTTTCAAGACTTTTCAGGAAATTTCAATGCCGTGGACTCATAGATTGGACAAAATACAAGCTTTTGTCCCAAATGACAGAAAATTTGTTAAGAGATTTTGACTTAAATTTGTTTGTTGGCAGTTCTATTGGACAAAAATTCCTGTAGACTTCAAATTTTTTAATATTTCATACCGTACACTAATTGTTTAAAGATGTAACAAACCAGTCATAAAGTCTATAGTGTGCAGATAGGAAAATAGGAAATCAATATTACATCCATCTTGCATTCAAAATACGCTAGACCAAAATTTCATCAAAAACTTGAATTTAAGATCATATTCTTTACTAAAGCAATATAATTTAATACATTCTAATTGAAAGTATTAAATTAGGGATCATTTCATGCAAAATGTGAAATAAAAAATGATTGACTTGAAAACTATACACTTCCAAAAAAATAGAATGCATCAACGAATTATCCGAAACGCTAACCGTTTGTGATTTAAAATATTTTAGTGTGTCGGTTTATATAATTGTAAAAATTTTACCGTTTCATTTAAAGTTGAAAAGTCTGACCTTTCGTCTCAATTCAAAATGTAATATATGGTTTTAGAATATAGATTTTTAATCACCAGCAACTAAAAAAAGGATTTAGAAGCTTAAAATTGCACAGTATAAATCATATAAGCATTAATGGAAATCCTGATGAAATTTTTTGTCACAATTTTCACCTTTTAGACCTTTGCGTAAATTAAAAATTTGAAGAAAAAATTATTTTTAAAAAATATTTTTGCTTTTTTAGCATAAAATATGAATGATGAATATAACCAATATGATGAATTTGATTCTCGAAAAATCAGTTTTTCGTACCATCTAAATTATTCTGGGATAACCTGAGTATTAATTATTTTTGTCTGGTTAATGATTACATAGTCATCTGATTTTCAGAACTGGCGATCAAAGAATTTTTTTATTTACAAATTCGGTACATCTTAACTGAGGCGAGTGCAGCACCAATAAACCAAAAAAACCAATAACAACATAAGAATTTTAACATCTTTTGAGTAAAAAAAAAAGATGGAACCTAGCGAGAAAATTAAGACAAAATAAAGTAAATTGTTTTTTTAATTTAAAAATATTAATCATCTCAAAAGTATTTTAAATATATTGTTAATAGAACTGAAATAAGATAAAGATATATTAATGGAAATATGGAGAACAACGATTCTTTGAAATTCACTTGTATGGATAAAGCAAATATTAATTCTTTTCGTTGTTTACTTATTAAAAGTTAAGAATATTTGTGATTCTTCTTGTTCGTTTTTAAACGTTTTTATTTCTCGTAAATAACACTTTCTCAAAGCTACGAAAAGTAGCAGTTTTTTAATCTTTAATCTTTCAACAATATCTTTCGAATACCCCAGTGGAAATCAACATTAATGATGATATAAATTTTTATTTCAGATTTGATTTTTAAAAATGTATGCTATTTATTTATTAGTAACGAGCAAAAATTTAATTTAAAAAAAAGCTAAAATTTTATTACTGCACATTTTACGTAATTTCAGCAAATTAGCATTGTATTATCTGATTCCACTGAAATTTTTAGCTATTTATTTGTGATGGAATTAATGAAAAAATCCCTTTTTTTATTGCTCACGTGGCTATCTAGGGAAAATAATTAATTATAATGGAGAAACGAATTATATTCGTATAAATCCAAAACAATAATTGTATTGGGTTGTTCGGAAAGTAATTTCGTTTTTTCCAGACAGAGGATTTAATTCTATTTTTTTTTTGCACCCAACTTCACAATCAAGCCGTATAATTTTTATATGCTTTGAGAGCTCATATAGCAAGGCTTGTGCGTGAAAAATTCCAATTAATTCTACGGAGTAGTTTTTGGTTGGTGCCCTTTTAAATATGGAGAGCGATAAGCAGCATTTTCGACATATCTTACTGTTTTACTACAGAAAGGGTAAAAATGCTGTTCAAGCCAGAAAGAAATGGACCGATGTGTATGGAGAAGGTGTGTTGACAGTACGCCAGTGCCAGAACTGGTTCGCTAAATTTTTTAGACGGTAAAACCTTCACCTCAAATAGGGAGGTCAAAAACCACCTCGATCAGTTTTTTGGCAGCAAAGACCAAAAATTTTATGAGCGTGGAATGATGCTATTACCAGAAAGATGGCAAAATGTGTTGGACCAGAACGGCCAATATATAATTTAATAAAGTATTTGTTTATTATACGAAAACTGTCTTTCATTTCCACACACACAGAAAAAACGAAATTACTTTCCGAACAACCCAATAGAATAATAAATACTAAGCCTAATTCGAAATCTTTGATTTCATAATTTAGAAAACACTGCTGTTTAATGAACATTATTTTATAATATACAGGGTGGTTATAATTAAAGTTCCGTTTTGAAATAGTCATAAAAGAAAAACTACTGGAACAAATGTTATCAAACTTGGTAATAGTTTAAAGAAGGCCATGAGAATTTCTTTTCCACCAAAAGAAAAAAAAAACTGACCACCAGGGAGGAAATGGCGTTGTAAGCAACATTGTTAAGCAAAATAGGAAATGAAAGACGATATCGGTTTAAAATGTATTTAATCGTTTCTAAAACGTGTTACAAAGCATGTTCAATGTGGCTTTCACCATATTCTGAAAGCAAGTTAAATCACATTACTGCATTCTAAACAGAGTTTCTTAGCATATTAGGAGAAATGTTACGCACATATTTTTGTATCGCAGCTTTCAGTTCCGCCGAATTGTTCCGATTATCACTATAAACAGTACTTTTTGCGATAACACATATTGAACATGGTTTGCAAACAACGTTTCAAAATCGATTAAACACATTTTAAACCGATGTCCTCATATCATATTTTGTTTAACACTATTACATTTAGCACCATTTCTCCCCTGGTGGTGTGTTTTTGAACTTTTTTTGGCGAAAAAGAAATTTTTATGTCCTTCTTTAAATTATTACTAAGTTTGATAACATTTGATCCAGTAATTTTCCTTTTATGAACATTTCAAAGCGGAACTTGAATTATAACCACCCTGTATATTGAAAAATAATTTTCCAAAATCTTTTGTTCAGACAAATTATTAGTTGTTCTTCTTAAATGTATTTTTTTTTATCAATGAAGAACATTTTTAAAAAAGATATCAACCAAAATACTAGTGGCTTAATAAGTTTCCATTTTAGTTTTACTGTTTAGCGGAGAAATTTTAGAAAACACATTTTTTTTTATTTAGTGAACATAGGATTTATGAATATACCGTACATCACCTCTTTTAAAGCAAGCCTCTTCTTTTGACGCCTTAATAATTCAGAAATTAATACCAATTTTGAAAAAATACTACAATCTATTTTTTTTTCTTCAACCGTCTGTTAGCGCTACGGTCTTTTTCATACTTATAGCATGTCAAGCCCTTTTAACAATGTGTTTAAAACTGTCCAATGCTGAACTTAAAGAATTAATTTTTTTTGCTCGAGAAGTTTAATTAAACTTTGAGAAAATACGTCACTTTGACACTGATTTATTTCATACGACCCCTGTTTCCCTTTTGCTAAAATTCTTCCGCGTTTTTACAGCGAATTAAAAAAATGTTGGAGATTAAGAAAAAATTTTTCGCTCATAAACTTGATTTGAAGTCGTATCATTTTTAAGTGTCGCTGTCACTTAAATCCAGTAGGTTGTGAAATCTGTTTATTTTATTTATTTCCTTTACTTTTTTTCTTTCTGTCTCACGCTTCAAAACTTCTTCGCATAGCGTTTCTTTTGTATTTGTTTTTGAGTTTGGTAAGTGGCAACTAATTTGCTGGCATATCACTATTTTTATTCATTCATTTGCTAGAAAATTGCTCGTTCTGGCGTATTCTCTCGTCGTTTTTAAGACTCCTTTTTGCCAATTTTTTCAGAAAAAAAAAACACCAACCCCTTTTTTATTTTCTTAAGTCTAGATGCTTTCGTTAATTAGTACATATTACTTTATTGTTGCTCCATGGCAAAAATTTTTTGGCGTACTTTTTCGAAGAGCAGTGCGGCTAGTTCTCTAATTTTTTCAATCTCTTTTTCCTCTGTCTTCTGGCGAGATGGAAAAAAATCGCCAAATAAGCGATGCAGAGAAAAGAAAAGTTTCTCCCGAAATCCTGAATTAATTAAGCAGAATAATACACATTAAGCTCGTAAAATGAGAGTTGGAAGCAAGAAAAAAAAAGGAGGCAGACATTTTTCACTGTTTTTTCTAACCTTTTCGATGTAATGGCGCCCGTTGGTAAACCATGATGTCGGAAATAATGAATAAAATTGTGAAAAATGAGCAATAAAAAAAATGTTCGAAGACGCGAGTTTTTTTAAGTAATATATTGAGCAAGATCAACACGTAATGCAGGAGACATCGAAGTTTTCAAACTATTCGCTTTATTTTTATCTCTTTTAGCCTCTCGTTTTTTAATAGGTCTTAATCTACTTTTTACGTATTCTGATAGATTTTCTCTTGTTAAGTTTTCTGCCTCATTAAAAGATTAAAACCAACGATGCCTGATCTGGAACGACGATAACGAAGTTAATGTTTCGTACCGAGTTTTTTTTAAAGTTAAACGCGGCAGTGATATTTCAAAATGTCGTTATAATTCAAAGTTTAATTATGTTATTTTCGTAACTGCAGCCTTTTTCTTGGTCATTTCTTATAGAAGTAACTATTTTTCTTAATATTTTAAGAATTTCTGTGTTTGTTTTCATTATATAAAATATTTAATGGCTGTTGGGCTGGTCTGAAGATATTTGGCCATGTTCTCCAATAACGTAATGAATCAAAAAATTAGTCAACTGATATCTAACATACTGTTACGGAAATTCCTCCAGTAGGTCCGTAAAGTCAAAGGGTTAATTTGTAGTGGGTGTATGGTGTAACAAAGTCATCAGGCTTCAGTAACAAAAATGCGACGTTTGTTAACATGAAGATAGGAATACACAGACGACAAATCGCAGCCAAGACGTACACAAGCAATACACAGTAACTCACAAGTAATAATCAGTAGTGGACAACAACCACAGTACACAAAGCGGCCAGACAGAACACCGCAGGATGAGAGAATCTATGTAGATATTCTCTACGGTCTCTCCAAACGTCTGAAATTTTCCACTGTCTTCTCGCTTTACTTGTGTTCAACTGTCGACTCACTACTATAACACTAGATATTTAACACACGAACTCAAACTGCACCAAAACCCGGCGCACAATTATCAATGCACTAACAGCCTGAGCTCCACCCTACGCTTCCTCTTCGCTGGACTGATCCAACTAATTCTCCGTAGACTCGTTATCTCACTCTATATTACTCGCCGCATGGCTTGGATTGCCGGCCTTTTAGAATTTCCGGAGTAAGGCAAAATAAGTTCTCGAACATTCAAGCATAACTCAATTCCTACTAGACTTATCGCCAAAATTTTTGAAGATTTTAGTATGATCCATTTGGTCGTCCAAGTAGCCAAATTCGTCGCCAAGTAGTCGTCAAACCGGGGAGTCATTGATCAGACATCCGATCAGCATCCAATAGAACTGATCGTAAAACGGCCTTTCCTATGATGGAACTAACTATGGGGAGCAACATTACGGATTCGTAACAATAAGTTAATTTATTGTGAAGAGGTATGATGGAAGAATGTGGGTAATCAATATTAAGAAATAGATATAGATGTACTATGGTTATATCACGGAAACGTTTTATAGATCAAACGTGCATTTACCATATGTTAAGTAGTGACTGGCTTACTCAGAACAAGATAAGACGGACAGATCGGTCACAGTCTCTATTACGAAAATCGAGCAAAAGTATGAAAGTAAAGATATTTTTGAACAAATTTAGTTTATTTTCATTCAGTATAATATAATTTTCCAGTGTTAACTGATATATTTGAGTTGTAAACGTCTCATAACGGTAGAGATTTTTTTTTTTTTTTTACTTACAGAATTTAGAATTTTTTTATTGAGTAGTAATTGACAATTTTACACTTAATTAAAATAAAATGGTAAATTACTATATTTTCGTCAAATTGTATATTTTAGATCAGTACTGATTAAACTACTTATGAATATGAAAGAAATTTTTTCACTCATATTAATTTTCTAGCTTCAGAATAAAAAAAAAATATTTAATTTTTATTTCTTGAACTTTTATTTCAACTTTCCAACGAAAACCGTTTTCGAAATCTTCAGAAATGTGCTTATTTTCGGTTTCAGTCATTTGCAAAATGGCGAAAAAGACTTCAGTTTTAAGAAATAAGTGCAAACATACAAGTTGTTTTAGCGTACCTGCACTTCAAACATTTTAATAATTCTGAAAGTTCAGATGTAAAATATAACAAGTGAGTAAACATATCCTACCATTATGGCAAAAAAAAAAAAAACTAGGATGTACTAAATGTCGTATAGTATACTAAATAGGGATGATTTCATTTCCTCGTTTGATTCTCACTTGGTAAAGATCGATTATGCCTTGCTTGGCGAAAGTATCAACAATTTCCAATTCAGATACCATCATCAATTCTTTCTCAGACACCAAGCCTCTACTACAATTAAAAACCCTATATATTTCAACAGAAATCTGTGAATCTAAAATATTCTTAACTAACGGGGAAAGGATTGTGTTTGAACTACTGATGAGGTTTCGATAAGCAAGTCATCGGATCTCAAACTTTTAGCACTTATATGTCTTCTACCAATACCATGTAAGCTTTCCTTGACAGAAAGGGGGACAATCTAGATAATTGATTATCGGGAGAAGAAAGAATCAAAAATTGAGTTATCTCAGATAATGTCCTATGGACTTGCTACTGTTCAGTCTATTTCTTATATTAAACAATTGAATTTCTGCTTGGGGGTCTGATAAGGACCAAGAGGATCTGATAAGGACCAAGGTCATTCCCATTCGTGTCCGCTAAGATACTTAAACAACCTTAAAGGTTATAGTTATAGAGGTACGATGTGTATTTTTTTTGTCTTATTCCGATATACATCATCAATGTCAATAGCCATTGCAATGTGCTCAATAGTTCAAGAAAAATCCTTTCAAAAATGAAGGAGTTCGATTCCAGCGACACAACGCACCATTTAGCTCAAAGATTTGCTATCTTCTTCTATCTCTAGCCTCAATACCTGCCTTGCATGCTAACCAGGTATTGCCTACACGAAAGCGACCCCTTTTTGAAGATGTCTATTTTCCTTGATGCTGAGTCCTAGAAGTTGACCACTTTCCTATAATCCTTAGTCAGATAATAACTTATGTGGGTATGTTATCAGTAGATTTGAGACACCAAGCTCAACAATGCACCACCCTTAATAGTTAAAAGAGTTGACTTGAAGTGCCAATACATGAAGAATTTCGGTGTCAAATAAAAGCTAGAAGTAAACGAAGGGCCATAATTTCTTGCGGAAAGTTCAGTTCTTCCACTTGCCGTCGAAGAAGAGATAGTTTAGTTTAGTTATATAAATGTCCCGCTTTAAAACAACACTAGGGCTATTTTGGGACAGACTTCGTAATTTTGAACTGCTGACAGATAATGAGGGCGACACCTGGGCTGGCACCTCCCTCTCCAAATTTCCACACCATACCAGCGAAAGAACGTTTGGCCCGACAGATTTAAGGTGCACCAGACCCTCTTACAATTACGGTTCTTCGGTGGAATCGGTTCTACAACTTGAAACCCTCCGGTTCCGAAGGCGAGACCTTACCACCAGGCCACGTCGAAGAAGAGAAGAAAGCAAAAATGTTACAAGGGGAATAAACCAGAAAAGAGACCAGGTCATAAGGGTACCTCGAAGTCTTGTGCAGAATAGAGTAAATATTTATGCACAAACAGTGACATTTTATTCGTAATTCAGTGGAAACTTTCAGGAAATGATTACTGGTTCAAGTTATTTCGAATATTACATATGGAAAATTAATTAAATTGGATAAATAATCAATTCCGTTTTCAAAAAAATATATTATCCAATTTTGAAAATTTAGATTTTAATAATGATCTAATAATTATATTTTTTATTTGAATTAATTTTTATTTCATATAAATAAGAGATATTTTATTCTGAAAGATTTATTTTCTCCTCAAATTCACTAGCAATTTGCGCCACGAGCAAGGACAAAAATTAATTTAATATAAAAATAAGCGAATATTTATTTTCTGAAAATTTTAAATAACCAAGAACAATCGAAAATGAGTAAAGAATTAATAACAAAACTTCATCTTTGAATATAAATACACACAAAATGAAATATAATCGAAATTAGTTACATTAAATAATAAAATACGAGTTAATTGTAAACTAAGATCACTAAATGAATAATTGCCAGGTGACAAGATATATTTATATATTAGAGACCTTATAATCTGCATTCTCACAAAATTATGAAAGCGAGAAAATATTTTCAGATTTTGCTGGAACGAAATAGGAAACTCAAATTTGATCCATTGTATTTGATTCTAAGTTTATTTCATAACTCTAATATTGATGTGCTATAAAGTATTTTACTACATACATCCGATAATAAAGTGAATATTCTCGTTTGACATAAAGACCATAATGTCTTTATAAATGGCCATCAAACTAGTCCGTAATGAGCAGAAAAGTTTTGGAATTTCTGGGAAAATTTTGCCTGTTTTGTCGCCAAATCCAAATTACTGGTGTTTTTTATAATTGCCATTAAATATACGGATGACAAATACGTTCTAAAAAGTTTCATTTTTCATTTTGAGATTTCATTTAAAAAAATGCGAGTGAATGAATTTGAACTTCAAGGATATGATTAAAGAACTGGATATGATTAAACCAAAAAACAGCTTCTATTGCTTGAAAGTTATGAATTGTGTGTTGAGTTTCATTTCAAACATTGTTCATTGACCAAAAAGTTTTATTTCTATTTATACACAGCATTTTCTATTATCATACTGTTGATATCTGTCAATAACAGCCCTATTTGTTGCTGCTTTCTTGGATTTCACAGCAAGACCTGAAATATCTAATTATTCGTCACTTGGTTTTAAATTGACCTTCACTTGAGGGCCTTGACCTTGAGGAAAGTCAGTAATAAAATTCAGGAAACTATTTCATTTTTAGAACACGTTTCCCTTTCCTTTTTGTTGAAGTTTCATTTTATTGAATTTAATCGAACCAATAATTCTATAAATAAAATAACTAGGCATTATTATGTAGATGACGAACTGTACGAAATCTTTGATAACATTTGATGAATCTCCACTAAAACTTGGAGATTCGTCAAAATCTCTAGAAACAATACTTTTTCACAATATAAAAAAATGGCAAACATCATTTTTGCGCTATAATATTTTTAGAAAATAGAGTTGAAAAAAAGCCAGAATTCAGCTAAATTTTTTGCTCATAAACATTTTAATTAAATGAAAAATAAATTGCTTTGGGATACACATTTCTACATTGCTTTATGTAGGCAGATTTGGTAGTTTATGCCTAACGGTCTGGCCTGTGGAATGATATTACACATCTACAGACAGAAACATAGGCACTCACATACACTCATGTTTAATATTAGTAGATTAGGCTTATATTGTTAGACAATATTAATTGAATATTCAAAACATTTAATTTTCGGAATTTCGTTCTTTTTAAATAATTAATGAACA
This sequence comes from Argiope aurantia, assembly GCA_026543865.1. NCBI lineage: Eukaryota > Metazoa > Arthropoda > Arachnida > Araneae > Araneidae > Argiope > Argiope aurantia. Next base: position 21,150 of record JAPMOR010095324.1, on the reverse strand, counting down.
TTCATAAATAATCAAAGATCTTGTAACCTTGACTATAGATATTTCATTCTTCATGAATTTTCTTTTGTAAACCAACAAACAGCATAATGCAGATACTTATTACCGAAAATATTTTTATAATTTGATTAAGTTTTTCTTTAGGAAACAACCAAATATTTAAATCTTAATTTTGCTCCAAATTTAAATTTCTCTCGCCATTTTTACTTGAAATCTTGGCGGCTTTTTACTTGAAATTTTCATTTTAAATTCGAATGATGTATTTAATCCACATTAGTAAATTAATTTATTGTGATTTAAGTACACCTACCTAAAATCACAATACATTATTTTACTAGTTACCTACCTACCTATTATTTTACTATTACCTTATCTATATACACTATCTACCTACTTACCTATGACATTGCAAAGATCTTTTTAAACGATGATTCCTTTAAAGGATTTCTTTAACGTTTAAAACGATACGAATGAATTTGAGCCAAGTAAAAGCATATTGTATCAAGGAATGACACTCATAAGAGGTTTTAATAAATTTCATCTTTAGCTTAAATAGAAAAGAAAATAACAAAAGAAATTACATTATCATTGGATAATTTCTTAGGAGATATTATTATAGAATAGATTGCATTTATTAAAAAATCGATATAATAAAATATTCATCTTAATTTTTTCAATTTACCGTCAGAAAAAAAAAAAGATAATTCGTAATGTTTTTATAAATATGATTTATATCAATGTAACAACGAAGGTTTTTAATAATTACTTTAGGTAAAGTTCGGTAATTTATCACAAAAGAATGTCATCGCGGGAAAATGATTCAGTTAATTAATAAACTATATAATTACATTACGAACAATGTTATTTCTAATACCCAAATTAATTTGCTGCTAATTATAATCATCAAGACCTTTAATGTACAAAAATATTAAAGTTGTTCGGCGTATTACTAATTCATTAGTATTTTTAATTTAGTCAGGCATGGCGTTATTTATGTCTTTTTATTATCTCAACCAGTCAATGTATATTTATTAATCTGGAATTTCGATTTGGTAATCTTCTTGTAAAAACCTTTAATTAATTGAGAAATTAATGATTAATCATCCGGGAAGTATGAAAGATCACTAATAATAAGTGGATAAGAGGAAAAAATAATTTCATCGTTCCTTTCATGGTAAAATTATCTTTTAGTAAAGCGAAGGGAAAAAAATGTTTTTTCCCCTTCTTCTTCTTGAAGTGTTAAAAAATAAAACAAGGAAACCACTTCCAAGAACACTCTCTGACAAATTTGCTCAAAAGTGACGATTTTTATAGTCATCCTCCATTGTCATTGACCGATGTAATTAAGAAAAGCAACGCTTAAATAAATAAGTGAAAAAAAATTTCTATCATTACGGCAAAAGGCATAAAACTGGGTATTTCAAGCGAAACTAGTGTTTACTTTTAATTAGTGAATCCTACCGCTCACGAGAACTTCACTTGCACCTTAATATTACTCCATTTCTATAAGCAATCCAGTTTATGATGTTTACATAAGTAATTGGAAGCAATATACAAACAGATCGTAACTCTTTCCTGGCGTATGGGAGAGATTGTTTGCATATAACACCCTTCCGCTTGGCATTCACAACGCTAAATTTTTCTTTTATTATGCAGCTTCTAACTGCCACATCTTTTCTAATTTATTAGATTTTTTTAATCATCCGGAACGTATGGTTATTATTATTATGATTATTAATATGAACAAAATCTTATTCCTAATTTTCCTCCATTGTTTTAAACCGGATTCTTGATTAGATTCCGTCTTTCTTTGTTAAACATCGCATATCACCATTTCGGTATCACTATGAATGAATCTAAATAAATTATTATTGGAATGAAAGGGTGGAGTGGCAATGATGGAGGGGGGAGGGAAGGGATGAATAATTACTCTTTGCCGCCTTACATTTATATTACTTAATAACTTATCAACCCATCAAATAATTAGCTTTGAGAATGCGTCAATTCTTTAACGAGCGCCGGAGAATTAGATCTTTTTTTTTTCCATCGTCTGTCTTACTCCACTCGCAAGGATCTATTGATATTATTTATTAATATTAATAATTCTTTTCCTCTCTTGTCAGAACAGCGGAATTGAAATTAATGAATAAAAATTAGTTTCTTTTGTTTGAATTACGGTGTCTTGTGCATTTGAGCGCTTGGAATGATTGTGCCCAGGCAATAGACCCGTTCTTTTGGGCTGGTTTGATTTTCTGAATGATTGCGCACGGATTCGTAGACGGTTAATTTGTTTTTGTCAAAATGCCTTTGCAGTTTTTGATTACTTTTAATGAATATCTTTCTTGCTCGTTTATTTGTTTTTAATGGGTGTAATTTATTGTAATATGGATGAGATATCTTTTTCTTTTTTTTCGAGAGGATCTTGATTTTTTAAGCTTACAAATCGATTTTGAAGACTACAATGTTCGATGAGAATACTTGATTTACTTTATTATGTGAATAACTGTGACTTGCGAATGTATCCGCTTAAAAGGATTGTATCAACTTAAAGATACACCACCCAGAGATCTGATATTTTAATTGAGTAGTCTAAATTGTAGGATCAGTTGACGACTCATTTTATTTATTTATTTATATATTTGTCAAACATTTTGGCAACTGTTGATGAGTGCTCATTTTATTCGCCAATTAGTTTCGACTGAGTGCGATTATAT
>JAPMOR010095324.1:0-18339 GCA_026543865.1 Argiope aurantia | reverse complement strand
TGCTTGTAACTTTTCATTAAACTACTAGATTAGCTTGTTTTTCATAGTTCTGCGGCAGAGCATTTTTAATCTTCAAATTGCGACAACTATTTAAAACTTAATATTTTAGAATATTTACACCAATTCTACTTATTACTCATAAAACTCCTTGATAATTATTCTATGATCTAAAACTGTGAAGAGCAAGATGGCAAGGTGGTAAAATCTCTGTTTGGCAATCAAAAAGTTTTAAAAGTTCCAAAATTAATACCAAAAAAGATCGTATGTGTATCAGCGAGTGGTACATTCTAAATATGACGTCGATGGTGGAATATCCTCTCGCTAACCTAGAATGGAAGTTTAGAGAGGAGTTCTTAGATCAGACGTCATCTACGTTATTAGACTCTCGACTCAAAATTCCATTCCAAGGTAAGTCTCGTGGTTTTCCAAAAGGAATTATAATAATTAAAAAAAGTTTAACAAAATTTGTCTATTCCGCACGCATCTCCATTTTTGAAAGAAACTTAAACACTTCTTTATTATATATTTTCTATGAGGAAAAGACCACGACGTTCCCCATATGCAATCACTATACGTATTTAGCCAATTTTAAATGAAAACTCATGACTCATACATAAATCATCAATGCCTTTCTACTTTATACTCCATTTTGGTGAGCAATCTGAAACATTGGGATAACATGGGTAAAGCTTAATATGTATATTATATGCGTAGGCGGGTTTTAGGGACCATGGTCGGTAAAGAACTGAAGAAATTTTTACAGTCTTGCAATAGGTAGTCTTCTTATAGTAATCTTCCTAAAAACTATCATTTACTGCATCAAATAAAGAGTGATAAAGAAATTTATTATAGAAATCATTCCTTTTCCGATAAAGATGATATAAATATTTAGCAACAGCAAGTATTTAAATGTAAATAAAAGTCGCTGTGTCTATATGTGTTTCACATCTCCTCTTAAACAATTAGACCAAATTCAATCATACTTTTTGCATTTATTGTTTTATTCAAGAAAAAGTATGCTATCAATATTTTAAAGTTTAAATATGGATTAAATATTTGATTGATTATATATTAATCAAAATGTTTTTGTTTTTTCGCAGTAATTTTGGAGAAAAAGAAGCAGTTTTATACTGTGAAAAAATTTAAAATGTTGTCTTATCAATAATATTTATTTCCATGAAGATTTTCCTTCAATTTCCATTCATTTTAGAAAATGTTATCTATTAACCGGTTCTAAAAAACGTTTGGTTTCACTCATACTATCATTTTAGCTTAAAGAAAAGTTTTGAGCTATAAAAGAAATTTGTGTTCTGTAATATTTTATATAAAAATAGTTTGTAACATGAAATTTTTTTAAATATATCATCTAGTTTAAATATAAATTTCCGTGACCATGCGTGCAGATATCATCAAAAACATATCCACCACACGGAAAACGCTACTTAACTGTTTTTTTAACGAGAACCATACATAATAATGTTTATATCGTTCGAAAAACAACACATCATCTCTTCCCTAACACAAGTTTACACTCCCGAAAATAACCCTAAAAAATGATGACTTTATTTAACTAAACCCATATGGCCCTCGTGGAAGCCAACCTTTCCATCACGCCAAACGGTAAAATGATCACAGTCAATGATCCAGATCGAGGCCTGCTACATTACATCCAAAACATTACCTAAGTCACCCTTTAGGCTGGAGAACAAATGGGAATCGGGCACGGATCATTAGATTGCTTCTTCTCTTGTCCGCACATCTCCATTTTGTATACTCGAGGAATTTTCCCTACCTTTTTTCCTACAGCAGATGAGGGGGAAATGCTATATTTTACTTATTTATTAAGAAATGGGAGCTCCTATTGACACAGCGACTAGGGAAACAGATGGCTCCTAAACGCTGAGGTCTTTGATGGTGGAGCTTTTAGACTAATAGAAGCTTTGCAGGTGGTTTGGGTGAGAGCTCCATTCGCTGAGTGCATCGTAACATCGCAGGGGTTTCACTTTGTTTGTTTTGTTACAGGCGGCAGACCCTTTTTTCATATTTGTATTTGAGCTCCTCTTCTGTAATTGGTCTCGGTGGAGGTCAGTTTTGGTGTGTTAAGGAGAATTTCATGTGGTTTAGGAGTTGAGTTCCCCATTTTATATAAAGCTGGAGTGAGTATTCTAGACTAAAATATTCAAAAGTGCTAGATTATTGCGATGTACAAGAGCTGATGAAAAGTATCATTTGTAGTTGTGAATTTCCCATATGAAAAGTTATTGTTTAAGGAGTAGTGTGCGAACTTGTTGAAATCTCAGAAATTTAGCATTTAGCGAGTGTTTTGAAATCTCATGTTTCAAAGTTAAAGGAGGCATTATAGTGATTTCAAATATTTGTATACAAATTCCGGGATAAATTTTCATAAGAGAAGTTTCAATATTTTCTAAAACTTAAAGCCATCTCTGAAAGAGACAGACCATTGCATCATTATCAAAAAAAATTCCTTTTTTTGCTTTCGTCTACATGTAGTAGTATAGTAATTGTCAAAAAAAAAAATCAAACTCGAGATTTCGACGAATTCATAATTTTAGAGCTCACTGAGTTCAAAAAACACATTTTTAGAAAATGTCTGTCTGTTTGAGACAAAGATAAGTCAAAAACTTGAGCTAGACTGTTAAAATTTGGTATATGGTCTTCACATCAATTTACATCATTTACAGCTTGCATTCAAAATTTGAGTAAACTCTATTCGGAGAAAGTTCATTTATCCGTTTGTCCCAATATAAGTTAACACGATAACTGCAAAGCAAAGAATCCCAAATAAATGAGATGAGACGCAGATTTAACATCTATAATGTCAACGCCTGTCAACTCTAGAGCCAAATCCTACTACGGGTTGATTATCTTTTGATCTGTTCTTTCAAAAACGCGCGTTCTTGTGAACGCGATCATTCAAAAACGCAGAGACTTATCATATTTGGTATGGGATTTTGCGATTACAAATGCAGTTTTATGTCATATTTTTGTTTCAATTAGGTTGAAAACAACTTGATAAAAACACACATTTGATTTTTGAATGGTATTAACGTATGCCAGGGATTAATCGCCAAATAACTCGCCAAGGATGATACTGTAGATTGAATAAACATGTTAAATTCTTACCAAAAGTTAATATTTCTTAACTATTGTACTCGAATCCAAGTAAGACGTTCTCTAACATGATAGGAATGATAAGTTTATTAGAAGTATAGGAGGAAGAATTGAGGAGATTTTTTTTATTATTTAATTAAATTTTTTAAAGTTTTTCTCCATATTTTTCTAGTACTTTTGAGAAAGAAATTTGCTATAAAAAGTATTAACTAATCGTCTAATCTCCAGTAAGAAATATTGTTTAAGCATAGAAACAAAATGGAAACATGAACTTTATTTAAACTCAGTATTAATTCGCTATCCATTCCATTTCTCTGCTAAAAATAAATATGAATGCGAGTGCGTCGACGTGGCACAGCTGTGACCATTTTACTAATAGTTACCAAATTTGGTGTATATATATATATACAGGATGTTGAAGAAATTCGACCGACAAATTCAGAAGAGTGATAAGAGGCATCAAGAGGATAAAGAATCACCATACAACATGGGGTCCCAAATGACGTTTAGGAGGTGAAAAATGCAAAAATATAAGGAGTCGGCAAACTTTTGGAAACTGTAAAAAATTAATAAAAAAATACCAAAAGGTTTTCAACTATGAATTTTTTTTAAGTGAAAACATATTCTTGAAGGCTATTTTTCATGTAAGTAACATGCCGATTTGATGAACCAGGGGGTCGTAAATTATTGAAAACGAAAAAGTAGTTTAGAACACTTATCTGCAGAAATATTAAAACTTTAAGAAAAACAAAAATTTCAAAATATAAGACATTTTATACTCCTTAATTTGATATAAGACTGTAGTGTGAAAATTGGGGAGGTTTTAAGATATTCAAGAAAAACTAAAATGTTTGGCAGGAAACATCGCGGCAACATCGATACCGATGTTTACAGAGGGTGTTGCCAAATTCGAAAGGTAAATTTAGAAAAGTTATAGTAGGCATTAAGGAGATGAAAAATTTTCATAAAACATAGGGTCACAGGAGACGTTTATTTTTTGAAAATCGCAAAAACAGACTATCGAAGAGACAATTAGCCTGTCGAAGAGAATGGCCCTAAGAATGCAAGGAATTGGAAAAATGTATTCGAGAAAAAAAAGTTTTCTCGTATCTAAATTTTCCATGCGTTCGAGGAATATAAAAGCTGCGATCATTACAGATTTGATGGTTCGAGGAATATAAAAGCAGCTTATATTCATTCAAGGGGCAGTGCAGAATTGATAGTCGATAAGTTCCATTCGCAAACAACATGTAAGATTTCACGAATGGTGGATATGCGGATATGCATTTAATTTACGAACGAGCGAATGGTAATGGACGGCTAGCACAATAGCAATATCCAAGTAGGCGTTGTCCACACCACAGCACCTTTGCAAATATTAATAGACGGTTGCGGGAGACAGGATCCTTCAAAATAACGAAGCTAAATGCAGGGCTCGAACGCCTCAGTGGCACAAAGTACTTTGTTTTCTTGCAGCACGTCCTTCTGGATTTACTGCAGGAAATACCAGTCATTGCACACCAGAACATGTGGTTAATGCATGGTGGTGCACCAGCGCATTTTTTGAATTCTGTGCATAACTAACTAGATGATACATATCCTGGGACGTGGATTGGACCTGTTGATTGGCCTCCAAGTTCCCCGGACCTTAATCCCTTGGATTTCTTCCTCTGGGGCCATATAAAATATCTTGTTTATCAGACACCTTTGGATATATTGAAAGATCTCGTAACACGGATTGTCGTCGCTGCTGGAGAAATCGCAAGCACACATTGTATGTTTGAGCGTGTCCGGTGGTCCTTTAAACGTCGGTGTCGATTGTGTAATGACCTTCACGGCCGCAACATTGAGCAATTTTTATAAAAGTTTCTCATCGTCTCCTTTCTTATGCTAAAATGTCTGTGCTGCAAATGTATGCTGTATCTGTATTCCAGCAAATAAATTTTCACCGTCGTTTGCGAGATTATATTTCTTTGAAAATTCTTATCGTCTTGATGCCTACTATTACTCCTCAGAATTTTTCAATAGAATTTTGCAACGCCTTTTGTAAACCTTGGCGCCGACGTTGCAGCGATGTTTACCGGCAAACATTTTAGCTTTTCTTGAATATCTTAAAACTTCCTCAGTTTTCACACTACAGACTTATATCAAATTTAAGAGTATAAAATTCCTTATATTTTCAAGCCTTTAATTTTCTTAAAGTTTTAATATTTTTGCAGATAAGGATTCTAAACTACTTTTTCGTTTTCAATTATTTACGACCCCCTGGTTCATCAAATCGGCATGTTACTCACATGAAAAATTGCCTTTAAGAATGTGATTTCACTTTAAAAAAATTCATAGTGGAAACACCTTTTGTTATTTTTTTATTAATTTTTTACAGTTTCCAAAAGTTTGCCGACTCCTTATATTTTTGAAATTTTCACCCCTAAACGTCGTTTGTGACCCCATGTTGTATGGTTATTCTTTATCCTCTTGATACCTACTATCACCCCTCTGAATTTGTCGGTCGAATGCGGCAACACCCTGTATATTATATATATATATATATATATATATATATATATATATATATATACCAAATTTATATATACCACACTTTAAAGGATAGGAATGCGAACCTCAGGGGGATTTTTTATGAATTTTCAGTTCAAATTCTAATTAATTTAAAATTAAGCAACTTTTAGCGCTTTTTATCTTATTTACATTTAAATTATTTTTTGCACAAAATTTTGGCACCAAAAATATTATAGCAGAAGCAAAATTTTTATATCATATTAAAATTCAAAAAATTATTTTTTTTATTTATATAAAATTGTTTACCATATAAATTTATTTCTATTTTTAATTAATCTTTTTAAATATTTTATGCGTATTTTGCAACAATATATTTCATTGCTGAAGCAAAATTGAAATTGTTCATATTGTTGCTACTAATATTTTATTCTTGTCATTTTTTTCCATTGTTGTGATCTAGATATTTAGATTCGTCCTATTTTTTCATGTTGAGTAGTTTTCAGTAAAAGGTATGTTTTAAATAATTTTATTTGTAATAAATGAAATCATATGAAGTTTTCTGTTCATGGATTTTGTTTAAAATGTTTTGTTTTAAATGCAAAGCTTCAACGTTGATCGTAAGTCTAAATACCAAATTTTACCCGTCTGCCTGTCTGTCCTAAAGTGTTTTTTCGTTATCTTGTTCCCAGACAGACAGATATAATGCACAAATGCAATTTTTGGACTCGAGGAAATTTGTCAAAATCTCCAGTTCGAATTTTTTGACGATTATAATGTTTCCTCTGTACTTCTTACACTAGAAAATAAAAAAGGTACCAAAAAAATCACATTCACCCCTGCACTGTAATGTAATCAAATAATTGCTGCTTATTCACAATAATGTGAAATAAAATTAAAATATGACCGCTCTGGTGAGTTACTTATTGTTCCATCCAGAGTTAAAAGATCCTTGCCTCTAAACATTTTCCACAGTCATGCATTGCTAATAGCTATTTTTGGCTGAAAATCGGCAATCAAAAGAGCGATCCTATTACTCTTAAAAGTGTATATATCTCCCGTATGAATCTTATATTAACATCCCTTTTAAGTGGATCACACGCAAATAGGTCAACAAGGAGAAAGAATTTTTCTGACATTACTTCCTTCGATATTTATCTGAAAATACTTCGAACTAGACATTCTAACAGCCATAATACAGTCCAATCTTTCATATTTGTATTCAGTTCCTAGTACCAACTTATATCTTCAAATTTAGTAAAAATCTTTTTCAAAGCATTCTCCGACATAGACATTTCATTCGTTTGGTTTGGTTTAGTTATATTAACGTCCCGTTTGAAGCAACACTTGGGCTATTTTGGGACGGACCTCGTAATTTTGAACCGCGATCAGATGACGAGGACGACACCTGAGCTGGCACCCCCCCTCCACACCACACCAGCGGGAGGACGTTTGGTCAGGACGGATTTAACGTGCAACAGACCCCCTTACACGACGGTTCTTCGGTGGAATCGAGTCTCGAACCTAAAACCCTCCGGTTCCGAAGCCGAGACCTTACCACCAGGCCACCGCGGCCTCACATTTCATTCGTCGTTGCATCATAACGCAACTACCATCTGGTCGCAGTTCTCATAAGACAATTCGATCATTAATGTTAAATATTTCTTCTTTGAAAAATATTCTGAATAATGATTTTTCAGGTGAAAAATAAACCATCGTTTTAATTTTCTAATCTGCATGAAAAGCTGTGTTTGAAAGACGCAATTTTAATAATTATTTTTTAGTGATGATTATTTTCTAATGATACTGCACGTAATAATGTGTACGTCAATTTACATAGAAATTTATAATCTCCTACAACCGAGTTAGAGTATTTAAATATTGTTTGCCATTATAATAAGAGCATTTTGAAATACGAAAGCAAAGGCTTAAAAAATTAATGAATTCAAGAAATTATAATTTTTATTTGATTATTTTAAATTACCCAATGTAAAAAATAAATAATCAAATCAGCAAACATACTGAAAATTTTATACATTTTTTACATCATTCTCCAGAATTAATGACTCATATTGCTTAAAATTTTATTATGTTATTTAAATAAGAGTCCATTTTTTACACCAGGAGTTTCATATGCGCTTAGAATTGAATTGACAACGTTCCGATAATTTTGGTAATATGCACTGATTTCCTGGCCTAATTAAAATGTCAAGCTATAAATCAATTTATTCTTGCAAAGAATCGTGACAATTCAAACAAAAATTTTATTTGTTAATTCAACAAAATATGCTCTTTATATAATACACTAAATTCTAGTTAATGGATTTTGTTTCAGTTTTAATTGCAAAAGGATAAATGCCCAATTTTGGGGAAAAATTACAAAATTAGATTAAAACAAAAGTGTCTTAGATAGCGACAGCTCTTTAAAGTTTCAAAAATAATAAAAAAATCCACGATTTCAACCAAATGATTCTTTTCTTTGTTTTACAGTAATGCCAAGAGCTTAAAGTAAAATAAGTTCAATGCAGTTTCAAATGAGTCATCTTCTGCAAGGAAGGAAAGTAAAACAACAGGAACCTCTCTAATCCATTCTTTTTAAAGATAAACTTTTATTCGAGATGGAAATAGATGAGCCAAGTTGAGAGTTCCGCCTGCAGCGTCCGGAAACATCCGGAAAAGGCATTAGCCGGCCGGAAATGAGAGCCATATACCAAATGCCGGACCCTCACTCGGCGGCCACTTAGGCAATGGCTTCATCAAAAACAACTTTCACTTGATTGCTGCCTGCAGTCCAGATAAGACACCGCCCAGCAAAAATTAACGAACATTTCTACCCAAGGATAAACAAATGTCAATTTCGAAAAAAGCTCACAAGAATTAATCTTCTTCAGTATGAGTTCATGTACTTCGGAAAACTCAAATTTCAATCAATACTTCATATATTAAAATTCATTTAAACAAAAATCTGGTGAATATAAATCTATCTGAACAAGATGCATCTTTGAGGAAATTTAGGATAATTTTATGCCCCGTTTACGAATTATTTTTTATTATTGACTACTATGTTCAAAATTTCATATTAAGCAGATAAAGTTTCGATTATAAGGCTGTTTTTCTAAAAATTAATATATGTATGACAAATATCCGTTGACATATTCATAAATAGCTGACATATTCATATTCTTTAATTTAGATTATGATTTGGTTATGAAAGATTCAACAAATTAATGAAATTTCTGTTTATATATAAAGATGAATATTTGTTAGAATGTCTTTTGCATAAACCACAGTTTTTATCCGATAGTTGAGATTTGGCACCCACGCTTTTGAAAACAAGAAAAAAAATATCTTTTGACAGTTAAAAGTCCAGTGATTAAGTAGAATTTGAGCCAGTTTTTTGGAGTTTTTCAGCTAAGTAATCCAAAAATATCTCTAAAAATGACTTTAACACAATATAACAATCTAGTTAAATAGTGTTAAACTAACTAGCTTGCAATCATTTATTTCAAATTTTGAACGAAATCAATTCATAGAAAGTCTGTCTGTCTAGATGTCTCAGTACAGTTAGCATGATTATTACAAAGCCGAAAGAGCTTGAAAAATAGAATGAGGTATTCGATTTTAGTATTTAACTCTACAATGTATTGTTTGTCCAAATTTTTATTTCCATTAATAAGCTTCACATGATTGTTCCAAAGGGCAATAATGATTGTTTGTAAATCCTTTTTTTTAAAATGCTTTTTACAAACATTTTTAGAAAAGACCGATTTACGGCAGAAACGATACTAGAAATAGATTTGAACTGGAAACGTGGAAAAATACCAAGATGGCTATTGTATGAATAATTCTACCATTAAAATTATTAACCAAATAATATTTTCTTACATTGTAAAAAAATGTTAGCAAAAAGGGACTTTTATTTTTATTGCAGAGTTCTTATAATGCTCTGGGACATTTTTTAACTCATAATGTAGCTAACGTCCACAGTTAAAAGTCCAAGAAAAAATTTTAAATGAATTAAATTTAAATTAAATTTTTTTTAAATTATTTTCCTAAATTATATGCAACTATTCAAAACAGGTTTTTTTCATATAAAATATAAAAATTCATGCATTCTAGAAAGTACAGATAGGTATAAACATTTGAATCAAATCTTGACTTTAGAATCAGTTGACTGCTTATCGTTATGTATTTTTGCCTTCATGTAAAGCATTTAATTCAAAAACACTATAATGATAAATGGAATTTGATGCGTAATATTGATACCTAAAGTGTAAATCATTATTAAATTTTGAATTAAATCTATGAGAGGTTTAACTGTCTGTCAGTTTATATTTCCAAATGTATGTAAATGTGACGGGCAAAAACCGCAATTATTTAAATTAATGAAATTTGATATATTATCTTGTTCCTAAAGCTGCAGTTTCATATCTGGTTTGGAATTCAAGAAATTGAGAACATTCCTCTCGGCAAGCACGAAGGCAAAGGTATATTCTTTTACATCTAAGTTACTATCTGAATGCATAAATTGTTGATGTTAGAAACATTCAAAATTATGGGTTGAAAATCACTTTTTTCAGCCCTAACTTCTAAAACATTGCAGTTATCAAAAGACTTTAAATACAAAAGTCGTTCGTATTAATGAGGCTCTAATTTGGCTAACTAGATTTATTTTTCTATCTTCAATATTAAGAAAGTTATAATGAAATAAATATTTCAAGCCCCCATCACCACCATTTCCACCCCTTTGAGCTAGATGACCCATTTATATACTAGTCAATTTTTTACATTTCTAACAACACTATCAAGTCAATTAAAATCCAAACAAAATTACTCTAGATATCCTGATCAGAATATAACATGGTCAAAGTGTTATACGCATATTATATATGCATATGCATAAACTTTAGAACGAATGGTAGTTTGGGATTCTAAAGGCTATGATTGTTATAGAACTGAAGCAACTTTTTGGAAGTCTTGTCATGAAAAGCATTATAATAGGTAGACTTCCTATAGAAATCTACCTAAAATTTGTTCAAATTCATTTCAGTTTTACTGCCTTCAGAAGCACAAAGCTCTCATGAGTGGGATTCTGAAAATAGAATCTGAGCAACTTGTGGTTTTCACGTCCATGCCTAATATTATAATTTTATGAGAAAAGGGAAGATGCCTCTAAAATAATACCTTCATTAGAGACTATGAGAAAAAGTTTCGAATGTACTACTAACCCTAGTTATGCTTTGTTAAAAAATAAAACTTGTTCAACACACGACACATAAAACACACCTGTTTTATATACATTCCTACCCTTTCAATCCGTACATGTAAGTGTCCAACCTCCTTTCACGACAGAAATGACGAAACAAAACCGTCCTAACGTGCACCTCTACATTCCCTGCCTCCATCTGTCTCTGGTTTATGATACCTTTCTCCCGTACCTTTCCCAGTGTTTACAAAGCACGAAACACAAATATCTGGCAGACTTTTTCCAGCGTCGTTATAAATTTCCTAAACAAGAATTCCAACTTAATAATCAGACGTGGAAGGAGGCAGACAGCAAAAAAAGGTGTGAGAAAAATCTCTTTTAAACTGGAAAAGTGCTTAGAGGCGGAATGAAGAATGGTGGGTAGGAATCTAAGGACCTTTTCTGGCACAGCAACGTGTAGCCGTCCTGGCCTATTGTAATCAAGGCTCGGCACTAAAAGCTTTCTTATGTTCGGCGAGAAAGCTCCGAGTCCCTGTTTAAACAAATGCCAATGAAGGAGTTATATTCCGTCGCACAGAACGTGACGCTACTTGAGGGCCCCGGGATTTATTTAGGGGGCCGCGTCTTGAGTGACGAGACTGAAATGAAAGAGGGTCCGATGGGCATCTTATTGCAGAGTCGCGCTTGCGGTACGATAGATTGGAGGTGAGAGGGGTCTCCCACAAAGTGAAGCGCCGATATCTACAGGTACCTGTTTGTATTAGGGTGTCCCAAAAGTTTCGTTCTCATCGTGCTATGAATCGCCTTATCTGGCTCTGCTTGTAGAAACATGCAGGCATCTATTAGCCGTCTATATCACTGTCTATTAGCCTTCAACTGTCGCAAAGCCGAGACTACATCCCAAAGATGTAGTCTCGGTCCATTTGGTTGGATTGGAAAGGCGTAATTTAATACGAGCTCCTTCCTAAGATGAAGCAATAAATTCTACAAACTACTGTCACCAACTGCCATAGCAAAAAAAATAGCCAGAATTAATGAACCGACGAGGCGTTGTTTTTCATCATGACAACGCGAGGCCACATATTGGCATCAGTCGTAAGAAAGAAGCCCTTACAGTTTGATTGGGATGTTTTATTGCATCCTGCCAATTCTCCAGATCACGCTCCATCTGATTATTATTATTTCGTTCTGTTCTTAAAAATTTCTCTTCCCGATAGACGCTTTAAATCCATCAGCCAAATAAAAGCGCACCTCGAGGATTATTTCTTGTCCAAAGCACGACAATTTTGGAAAGAAGGCATAATGAGGCTTCCTGGGAGATGGAAGAAGATAATAGAGCAAAGGGGTTCTTATATAACAAAATAAATAATATCTTAAACAGTAAATATTATGTATTCATTTCATATTAGAAATAGGAAAGAAACTTATGGGAAGTCCTAATACATGTTCCAGAGATGTTAGCTTTACCGAAAAGGGTTAAAATGATGACTATTTACGTCAAAAAATATAATTTTCACTTTCTCGCATAAGAAATATTTAGAAAAGAAAACTGTAATTGTCGAAAAATTCGAATTGGAGATTTTGACGAATCTCCTTCCACAATCCAAAAAATCCATTTCTAGAATTATGTCTGTCTGTGAATTCGAGAACTTGTAGATTTTGATCAAATTTTGAGCGAAATCTACTCAAACTATTCGTTCAAACTCTGTCTATTTATCCAAGTACAAGTGAACGCGATGATTCCAAATGGCAGACAGCTTCATCCAGACAATTTTCCACACAGTATGAACATCTAAAGTAAAGATTCGTATCAAATATTCTGAAAAGAATACTATAATTGTCGAAAAATTCGAATTGGAAATTTTGACGAATTTCCTCCTTGAGTCCGAAAAATCTTTTTCGGGAATTACGTCTATCTGTCTGTGATTTCGAAAACTCAAAGATGCTTTGAGTTTTCTTCCGAGTTAATTGCATAGAATTTCCCAGGTGGTATTTTGTAGATTTCGACCAAATTCTGAACGAAATTTACTCAGACGATTCGTTCAAAATCTGTCTGATTCTCCACGTTAATGACGAACGACAGACAGCTACATTCAGACAATTTTGTACACGGTATTAGCACCTACAGTAAAGATTCGTATCAAATTTTGATCCAAATACGGTAAGCTAATGATTGTCAGTCTGTCTGTACATTTGGATGACTGCAAATGAAATAAAACTCAAAAACGCAATGGCATAAATAAATAAATTGTGATATATGATCTTATTAATTACTAAAATTGTAGTTCTAAATCAAACTTTGGTTAAGTGAGGTCGAGGATAAGGCTCTCAAAATGTGTATTTAGTTTTCTTTACTAAACTATGAAGCAAACATTTATGCACGGGGAGTAAAATTCTCAGTATTTGAGGCGTAAGTGTTCACGGTTTGACTCATGGTTCCTAACTTTTATTTGGCAGACACGAACTATAACATCTTTAATAAGAAATATGCAAAAAACATTTCAAAGAAACAACTCCATTCAATTTTTATTTAGAACTACATTTAAGTTCAAATAAAATTTCATGCCTTCATGAGCATGGAACAGGTAAATTGTTTGCAGATTTGTTAAATCTAAGTCAAGTACCGAAGCTTTATAAGATTATTGTAGTCCAGTTTTAACTAAAGTCGAACTTTTAAAGCAATATGAGGAAGAAAGTCATAATTTTGTTGAGAAGGATAAAAATTTTAAACTGATATTGCTTATATTCATATTCCGTATTTCCATATATATTGTAATATTCCGAATATCCATATAAACTGATATACACCGTGCATGGCTCCCTCCTTGTGTTTGCAATCCTTTTGAAATTTCTTCTAATGGAACCTTTAGTAATTCCCCCCAAGAGATAACTCCTTTTGGAATAATTCGGTGAAGCTTGCGGAGAGACATTAACTGGTATGTTTCCAAAAGATTTTAATTTCACGATTTGTTTCGATTGTTTTCGAGATTGTACCTCGACTAGATATCATCAGATCGCAGCTTTTTAATACTTTTCACCTCGCCAACATTGCTCTTGATGCTTTTTTCGACCAGAAAGGAAGATACGGAATGAAATGTTTCATTCGTAGAGGAAGATCTTTTAATAAGGAAAAATATTGCAAAATTTACTTCTGTTGAAGGGTAAAAAGATACGATTTGTTGTCCACTTAAGGGAGCAGATTTAAATTTGCTCATACCACATTGTTTATAACTGAGGCCCGTCGTCACCACCCCCTACAGAGTCTAACAAGAGAAGGCAGCCACCGGTTTTGGATATTACTAACTTTGGCGCTTACCTTAGTGCTATCCGGAACCTATATACTCGGAATCATCCCAAGGATAGTGACCACCAAGAAGTGGCCCTTTCGCTTGATTTTTAGCAGGCAAAACACTCAGTTGGTTATCTATCAGCCGATTTATACACCGAGGACCATAGTGCACCACCCTTCTAAGGGGCTACCACGCACACAACAGTGCTTGACTGTTCATGAGAGGACGAAGCAAACAGAGCGGCGACAACGTCTCATGGAGAAGTCCCTCGCTTGCCGTCGAGGGAAGGAAGAACGGCAGCAGAAAGCAGTAGACTAAGAGGAGGAGAGTCTGGAAAGCAGACCAGATCACTAGGATACCTCAGGGTCCAACCTAAAGAAGATGTGTCCCTGAGGGGATGTTGGCACTGATGGTCAGTCATGATGGAAACAATTTTCATTGTTTCGTCAAATATTAAAGTGCATGATTTTCTTCTGTGATTGAAGACCAAAGAAGAAAGATTATTTTTCGCGTAGTTTACATACTGAAAGTAAAATCCCCGTACTGTCAAAGACAACACACAATTAAAAAGTAGATAAGACGGGGAGTTAAAATTTTAAGGGAACTAAAGTACTAAATTCGACTTCATTAGAAATATAATAGGTGCAATCCTATTAAAATAACAGTGCTTTAATATATGTCACAGTTTGTTCAGAGAACCACGAAAAAAAGTTGTACATAAAAGCGTAATCATTATTTTCAACAGGCAAGTTAATAGCCAAAAATTGCAAGTAAAGAAGACGCCTCTTTTATAACAAATTATAATTGTATCATAATAGTATTTTGATATCTCTGTAATGCATTCTGTTTTCCGTGTCTTCCTTCGTTTTATTTCCTTTTACAGAAGCGGCCAGTAGCTGCGGATTTCATAACTATACTAACCTACTATACAGCATGTTTTGGTTGTGCTGATTCTAATTCTATTTAATAAATTTTGTACTTTCAACAAACCAATAAGCAGACACTGTTTTACTTCGATTGCGCATATTTACTCATAACACTGAAAGATTTCTTCTTCACTTGTTGCTTGGAAATAACACCCAAAGTGCTCGCCATCCAACTGTCATGATTCAATTGGCAGACTTCTCATTTCTGATTGGTTGGTCCATGGTTAGAATAATAGCCGCGGCGTTTTATCCAAAAAATGGAATTCTTTTATTTAAAATTATATCCATTTTTTTTGTCTAAACTCTGAAACATTCTAGATCTTCCTTAAATATTCAAATTGAAGTGTTCTCGAACATTTCATATGTGTATAATTGCTGAATATAATCAGTTATGAACAAGTTCTCATTCTCGTGCTGCCGTGAGTTGTTTCATCTTAATAAAATTAATTGCTTGTTTAGACTAACGGTATATTTCTTTACATCCTCACGACAATATTAATATTTTAAAGCATTTATTTACATTTGTCATCTTATTATAGTTTTATTATATAGTTAAAGTGGTATGAATCTAATCCTGTGTTTGGCGCAGCAATAGTCATCTTCCTAGCTGTAAAGATCCAAACAAAATCAAAATCCCATCCTTCTTAGCAACATATTTAGACAAGAATTTAAGGCAAAAGGGAAATAACGGTAATTTCTTGGATAAAAATAAAGAATTTAGGTATGACTTGAGATGAAATTCTGATTTAACTCCAGTGTACTGGAATAAGCTAGATTCTTGTGGGAACTTTTAGAAGAAATTGTTCCACATTAGTGTTTCTCGTTTAAGGATATAAAAAAACGTCCATTAGCTAGTCTAATTACCGAAGATACTTCAATTTTCTTTTTAAACGGATATATAATTTTCATCTTCCAATTTTTTTTCCTCAGCTATATCATACTTAAACCCATCAACGCACTGATGAGCATGAACAGTATATATTGCCATTAATACAGATTTTAAAAGAAACAACAAAGCTAACTTCACTCACGCAACAACGAACGAGTCTCTGAAAAGTGGATTTCATCATTGTTGTCTCAAGAAATACTTCACTTTTACCCACCTCCTCTAAGTAAGAATATCAAGTGGCTGCCACCCATTCTTTTTTTTACAACAAGCCCAATACCTGATACCTCGTAATTAATACAGTACAAAAGGTACTAGTAAAAATGTCTGCTCCTCGCAAATCAGTAAATCCTGGGAACAAAGTCGAAACTCATTTCGAGCTTTTCACAAAAACAAAAACGAGCGGGGAAAAAATGGGAAAAGAAGAAGAGAAAAAAAATCGGAGAAGTCCTCAACTTCCCCTCCCCTCCTTATATCCTTGTAGTGTTCGTTTACCGTTTTCTTCACCGGTGGCTATTTCTTCATTTATTTGATTCTCAATTAGTTTTCATTAATAATAGGAAATGCATCTGTTTTCGTAATTACGACTAGAAGAAAAATAATAATAATAATAAAAAAACTGTAATTTAACGGCGAAGGAATAAGAGGAGGTAAAGAAAAAAAGAACAAGAAGAAAAGAGAAAGAGTGAAACAAAAAAAGGAGAGCTCAGGCTTTAATCGGCACGCGAAGAAAAAACAAGGCTCTCTCTACGTTGGAAGTGAGTTCTTCAGAAAACTTCCAAATTAACCTTTTCCGTTTTTAACAAGCCACTTATTTGACAGATGTACTCTTGCGTGGCGGTGGTAAAGCCCGGAGCTATAAAAGGAACGGTAATTAATGACATGAACGAAAGGCGAAGGGGTTTGAAAGGCTATTTTCTACTTAGAATATTTTTTTATTAACTGCCCCTTTTCTCCCCTCCTCCTGCCCTTTTCCAATCCCTCCCACCATCATCCCTCTTTTCTTTCTCTCAGGTTCAATCCCTTTAATTTCAGAACTGGTCTTCTTCCCTTCGAACGGACGCATCTCCAACAATTTGTTAAACCGAACGGCAGCAAATGAAATTAATATTTAACGATCCTTGCTAATTAGAGGGACTTTTGAAAGAAAAGGTTTCCGAAGAGAGGGTGGAATTGTTGGGGGGGGGGGGAGAGGGCAAGAAAGTACTCGCGCACTTGCTTAAAACAAAGAAGAGAAGGGGGGGGGGGGGGGTAATGACAGAAAAAAAATTTGCAACGGCATCAACACCAAGAAAAAAAAATCAAAAGAATCTCTTCCCTCTCTTCCTTTAAGATGAGAAACAGAAGCAAGAAGTACAGACTGATAAGAGGCCAGGTAAAGAAATCAATTAGCCCGGTAATTAGTAGTTCGAACCGGGAAAAACAAACAAACGCTGTCTGCTCTAAGGGAATGGGAAAGTAGGAGGGTTGGAAAGCTGGAAGGGGGGTTTTAAAGAGCAGCATAAGATGAAGAGGGGGCACAAAAAAAGCCACATACGTATTGGAGAGTCTTTAGACGAAAATGGATTCTTTCACACTTTTTATAAATGTGTGAATGCAAAGAAGGAAAAATACGTCTCTGTTTGCATTACAAATCATTAATGATGTCTGCAGAACTTGTATAAATCTTTTAGCAGGGGAAAGATTTCTCGGATGCGAGTTACGATCTATGGTCTTCTGAATTTGTTGGATGGTTGCGGGGGTTTTTATTCTTTTTTTCTCCACCACCCCCCCTCTTGAACCCGCCCTTCAATCCGATTGTAATTATGCAGTAATTTATTTTGAGAGTAATTATTGAATTGGATTTATATCCTTTTCAATGTGAGATACACTTTTGTGAAATCTATTAAAACTAAATGAGGTCCTGCCTTTTGAATGCGTGTGCTCCCCAGTTTCGAAAAACTTCGAATTTCGGACGTGGAATATTTTTACGAGGTTCTCTATAAATAATTGAAGCCGTTTAAAAAGATATTTCAATCGTGTCTCCTGCTTGATTAAATGAATAAGCACTTACTTTAATTTTCGATTTTGCCTGTCTCGTCTTTAATTTAAACATTTTTGACTTTCGGGCTTGCTTTTTTCCTACTGGGGTTCTTAGTTTTGCCTTCTGGAATGAAGTTTTCTTTTAGAATCTCTGTCTCTCCCTTTCATACTTTTAAGTAGCTTTCCACTAATTAGTACACTCCATTTACTAAAACCGAGAGAGGATTAGCAAAAAGTCTTTTATTTCATATATTTTATGCATGGACGGTATTGATTAAATCAAATAAAATCTTTTTGTGTGTCTTTAAATGGAAGAGACTTTAAATTAAATCAGAACTGCTGTATTCACAACTTACAATAAAT